>CM035436.1:39063913-39126413 GCA_020310875.1 Ceratopteris richardii | reverse complement strand
TGTGGTGGTCGTTCCTCAAGATCTAGATCATCAGTTTTGTCATTCATTACTTGTGTATTCTCTGCCTCCATCTCTACATCCTTGATGGGGCTTCCATCTCCTTGTTCTGTCTCTTGAGCCTCTTCTTGAATGTGAGCTTGCACTTCTGAAACTTTTGTTTTCCATAAGATAAGCTCTCTTATTTTCATCTCCACTTCTTATCCGCATACTTCTATTTTTGAATGTGAGCCTTAAATGCTCTGAAATATGCAGATATTTCTCTTGAAGTTTCTTGCAATTATTTTATTTTCTCTTCCACCTTTGCCTTTGCCTCTAACTATGCTTTTTTCCTCGGAGACTTGTCTTCTGGCTTCCACTAGCTCTCTCTCCAGTTCCTTTATTCTGTCTGTCTTGGCTGCTCTGAAAAGCTATGCTACTGTCTGGATCCAAAATGGACAACAGCTCATCATTTATCTCCTTGATATTTTTGAATGATGAATACAGAACCGAGTATTTCTTTTTATGATTCTCTATTTCTTTGTCCTTTCCTGAATGTTGTACCTCTTTTTGCCTGAGTTCCTCTAGGAGGTCTTGGATTGTCTAATCTTTTGCCTGAGCAGCCTCTTGGCTTTCTATGCATTTCTGCTCCCAATTCCTTTGTTCCATTCTATTGTCCTCCAGATCTTGCATGCACTTCTCTTTTTTTTTGTTGGAGCTTTGACACTTTGGCTTTGTTGCTTTGGAGGTAAAGTTTGCATTCTTCCAGCTCATCGTTGACTATCTTTAGGGCATTTCTTCCTAACCCAATCTCTCTATCTTTATTTTTTATCATTTCACTGAATTGGCTTTCCATTTCTTGATGTTCTTTCTCTGCTTTACTCCTTTGATGTTCTACATCTATAATTTCCTCCGTTACCTTTACTATTTCTTCCTGAAGAACTTCGTTGTCCTAAACCAAAGCCTCATTTTTCTTGATCAAGTCTTTCCTTTCTAGCTTCTACGTTTCTACTAAGTGTCTTTTCTCTTCTTCCATTCGTAGACCCGCCAGTAGTGATAATCTTGATCCTTGAGAGTATTGTTATGTCCTTTGATTGATCATAGTCTTTATCTCTAACAAGTCCTTGTGCTCCTCCTTATCTTGGTCTTGGTTTGGACACAACTACAGTGCTTTCTCTTCACTTTCTGGTTTTTTATGCCCTAGTTGTGTTGACTTGGCTTCTTCTTCTTTCACTTCTTTCTCTTCTTTCATCACAACTTGTAGGTCCTTTTGTTCATCTTTCTCTTTATTTTCCTCCCATATTTGTTCCTCCTCCCCTTGGATCTCCCTTTCTAAATGCTTTGTCTCTGCATCCTCCATACTGTTTGTATCAATATCTTCACCTCAACTACTTTCCTCCTCAGAATAGCTTTCTTCTTGAGGTTTCTCTTCCTCTATCTGTAGATTATTTTGCGGTGTGTCTCCCTCTTGGAGGCTCTTTGATTCCCTTTGATTTGTCACCACCATTTCCTTAGCTTTGCCTTTAGTTTCCTCCTCTCCTTGGAATCTGATGTAATACTCTTTTTTAGGCTTTTCCTTGTGCAATCGTTCTCCTGGTATTTTTGATACAGCCATATGGGTCATCTCTTGTTCTTCAGCCTCTTCCATAATTACATCTTGGTCCTCATACACCATGTTGACAACCTTATCATCACCTTCCAACAAGTCTCTATCCCATTGCAGCAATAGGGACTTGATGACAAAGAAGTGGGAAAGGGATTCCCTTTTTAATTTGTCAATCCAAGAACAAGCTAACCTGATTGGTGCTTAGAGACTAGTGCTTCACAAACCACACATTAATCATGCTCAAAGAATGCACGCAAGCATACTTGTGTGAACATCCCCAAGAAGTAATCATGAAGAATTAAAATGGAACTATTAAAAGTCGACTTTTTGACCAACACGACTTTTTGCAAACATGTAAGCTGGAAACTTCAAAGGCTCATATCTCCCTCATACAAGCACCAAATCAAGTGATTCAAATGCCTTTTCCATTCTATTTTTCATGTAGATTTCAAATATGGACTTGGAATTAGCAATATAGATGTGTATATGCAGACGAGAGAGATTCGTGTTCGGAAAGCTTCAATTATGGGGTTATAGATGATGCACATGACAGAGAATACCACTATAAGGACTTCACCCTCAAGTAACACTAACATCCACAGATTCACAATCAACCAAGCAACACAACAACACTTCCATTAAGCATGAGAAAGACATGAAACACAAGAGATGACATAGGTATCACAACCAATGGAGTTCCTCTTTTCATTCCTACAAAAGATACAAGTGCAAATGGCCTGAAATCCTTCACATTTGTGGCTTTTATGCTATTTTGGAGAGAATCATGATTTTTTGCCTAGAGAGAGTCACGATTTCTTTATAGAGTGCTTTTCCATACATAAGTAAGGATTTCTTTTGTCTATTCGGGGTTGGATACTCCTGCATCACTATAGGAAGACTCTTCTTTGAGTGTTACAAAGTTTTGGAGCTCTCATGTACATGATACTCTAAAAACTCACTATTGGAAGTATCTTGTCACGATTTCCTCCCCCTCCTAGACCCTTTGATGTCCTCATCAAAATTTGTAGATATATACATCCCCAAAGGCTGTGGTTTTCTTTGCTCTAGTGTATACCTACTATTGTTAGTGTTTTATCTCTCTTTGTACAGTTCTTGGAGGTGCTTGTGCTGGTCTTGCTCTTCTGTATTGATGTTATTGACTAAATCTATTAAGGCTTTCCTCCAGTTGACAGTCGCGACCGGTGCATCTACTGTATTCTCATTTTGATATTCTACATAGGCAGCTTCATATGCGAGAATGCATGCCTCAGGACCCAAGGATATTCTTCCAAAATTTTCTGATTCTATCTCAAAAAATCCTATAGTGAAGGCATCTTCAAAGGTTTGTAAGTAAATGCTTTGCATGAACATCACTCGCATGTAATATTCCATGAGACATTGTCTGTCTGGCATCTCGCTGAGATAAAAAAGAAGAGTATTGGTTTTTGAATGGAAGCCCAAAAACTTCAGGGTTTTGATGTTAACCTCTGAAAAGCTTTCTAGATAGGTCTTTATCATTGTTAATATATGGGTTTGTACAATGATTGTGTAGTCTTGCACTTCTCTCATATCCTCCAAAAAGGTTTCTATGACTTGTAGCATGTATGATTTGGTTGGCCAACCGAGCAAAGGTCCTGTTAATTTAGCAAAATTCAGCCATGTGTTGGGTATCTTTCCACTCCTCCGGCATTCCCAAAATGTTGGCCAATCCCTTCGACATGCGCACCGGCAATAAGCAGGGTTGACTCTTAGACTAATTCAAGTGGTTGTCCATAGATGCCGACATTCTTTTAGCTTATTTAAAAATTCTCAGCACTATCGTGGGTTGACTTTATGAAAG
The DNA here is from genome assembly GCA_020310875.1 of Ceratopteris richardii. NCBI lineage: Eukaryota > Viridiplantae > Streptophyta > Polypodiopsida > Polypodiales > Pteridaceae > Ceratopteris > Ceratopteris richardii. The sequence continues at coordinate 39,122,991 of CM035436.1, read as the reverse complement.
AATTCTTTTGTTAGCACAAACTGGCTTTCTGAGTACTCCAAAAACTGATCAGGCCTCGTCTTCAAAATGCCTGTCTGATATTCCTTTATTGATTTGTGAATATACACTAAAGGCATGTCCAGGATGTCAAAATTGGACAACATCCGTGGAGGTTTCTTTAGCTTCTCTAATAGGAATCTAACTAGCCTAGCTTCATATCTATCATATAACTGCTGTAGGTATTTGATTCTACTATTTCTATCATTTATTAATGTACAGGGTGGTAGTGGTTCCTCGTGATCTAAATCATCAGATTTGTCATTCCTTGCTTGTGAATCTCCTATATCTTTCTCTGTCTCCTGTATGGAACTTCCCCCTTCTTGTTCTATCTCCTCAGCCTCTTCTCGGATTTGAGCCTTTACTTCGGAGATTTTTGTTTCCCATAAAATGAGTTCCCTTATTTCCTTTTCCACCTCCCATCAGCATTCCTCCATGGTGAGCTGAATATGAGCCTTGGCTGCTCTGAGACATATGGACATTTCATGTGAAGCTTCACATAAGATCTTCATCTTTTCTTCTACCTTTGCCTTCTCCTCTAGCGTTGTCTTTAGTTGGGAGGTTTCCCTTCTGGCTTCTACTAGTTCTTTCTCCAATTCTGCCAGCCTGTCTAACTCTTGATTGCTCTGGAAAGCAGTACTACTGTCGGGGTCCAGAATGGATAGCAGCTTATCATTCTGCTCCTTGATTTTCTTAAATGATGAGTGCAGAACTAAATATTTCTTCCTTTGATTTTCTATTTCTTTATCTTTTCCAGAGTATTGGGCCTCTTTCTGCTTAACTTCTTCTGAGAGCTCCTGAATTGTCTGGTCTCTTACCTGAGCGGCCTCTTGGCTTTCCATGCATCTTAGTTCCCAATGCTTCTCTTCTCTTTTGCTATTCTTCAGCTGTTGCATACATTGTTCTTTCTCTTGTTGGAGCTTCAACACTTCCTCTTTCTTGCTTTGTAGGTACAATTTGTACTCCTCCAGTTCATCTTTGACTATCTTCAAGGCATTCCTTCCATGTCCAATCTCTCTATCTTTATTCTTTATTATTTCATTGAATTGACTTTCCTTTTCTTGTTGTGCTTTCTCTGCCTTTGTCTTCATGTGATCTACCGCTATGACTCCTTCCGTTATCTTTATTATTTCTTCTTGGAGCACTTGGTTGTCCTGGTGCAACATCGCATTCTGTTTGAATAAATCTTTACTTTTTATTGTCCAAGTCTCCAGCAATTGCCTTCTTTCTTCTTCCATCATGAGTCCTGCTTGTAATGCCCATTTTGCCCCTTGAGAGAATTGATCAGTTCGTTGCTCGAATATGGATCTGATTTCCCATAGATCCTCGTTTCCCTCCTTCTCTTGACCTTGGGTCGAATACTATTGCAATACTAGATTCTTATTTTCCCTCTTGCTCTAGCTACACCCATTGGACATCTTCCTCCTTCACTCCTTCATGTCTCCTTTCTTGCTTCTAAATCCTTTTGTTCTTCTTCCTCCATGTTTCTATCCTATGCCTTCACTTCCAAGCCTTGGCTCTCTTTTTCTGCTTGTTGTATTCCTATCTCCACATGAGCTTCCTCATCATCCTTTTCTTCCGAGCCGCTCTCTTCTTCAACACTACTTTCTTCCTGAGAGTGTTCTTCTTTTTCTTGTAGGTCATTTTGTGGTGTCTCTTCTTGCATGATTCCTCTTTCCTAAGATACACTTCCCTTCTCTTCTTCCTCTTGGAATCATATGTAAAATTCTTTTTTGGGGTTTTTCCCAATGTAACTTTTGTCCAAGTATCTCAACAACACTCATGTCAGTCAGACCTTGCCCTTCTACTTCTTCCATGGTCACGTCTGGGCCCAGGTATAGCTTGATAAATCCATTCTGTATGGACTACCTCTTTTCATGAAGGCCAAGGTTATTGCTTTGTGTGTCATGGTATACCAAGTCATCTAAATTGAGCAGAAATGTTGGTGCCTTACTACCATATTCAACAATTCGGATTCAAAATCTGGGAATTTCTTGATTTCTTTGTACTAGTCCATGCCCTTTCTAATATCATTCAAGTTATAGGTCTTTCCTCCTTCAAACTTCAAAGCTTCCCTCACCAAGGCTTGGTTGATCTTGATGGTCTTCATCTCCCCTAAGAAGTCTAGTACCTAGCACATTAAGTACTCTTGTTGGTCATTTTCCTTCTAGATGTGCCTATCCATGGTTTCCATAGCTGTGATACATCTAGAGATGTCTATCATAACGAGATCCAAATTTAAGAATCCATGGATCCCTGCCTCCCTCCAAATTGCTTTTATGTCCTCATGCTTGTGTAACTTTGTTATGTCCAGGGTGACCACATTAAACTTAGATCCTCCAAACTTCAACATGTACACATATTTGGCCATTCTCATTAAATTTTGCTTGGCTTCTTCATCAGTTTCCCCTGCATCAAGGAACCAATGTCCCCTTGATTGAGCTATAGTCACGTTTTTTAGCATTTCTTGGGCCATCTGTCAAAGTCAACAACTTGAGTTTGATTAGATCTTTCACATCCTTTTTAACCTGTTATTGAATTTTTTTAACTTCATGACTCAAGAAAAACATCACAGAGAATGGAAGAATAAAGGAACACAGTAAGAGTATCACATAGACTCCCACTTCCAATATGGTGAAGGTTTGCTATTTCTAGAATTAAAATTTTCAAAATTAGCACTCTTAAAAAATGGAAAAAAAAATTGAATCCCTTTTCCTTCTGAAAAAAAAAATAAACCTCATATCCCTATTATAAGCCTTTAGTGTATGTCTGTGTCTTATTTTCACACAACACTTAATGTGTCTTTTCTTTGGCAAGGTGAAAACAACTCTTCTCTGTAGATCTCCCTCTTGTTGTACACCTCCTGGCTTTGCTTTTCTTTTTCTGTCTTGTTTCTATTTTTCCTCCCCCCTCCTAATTTCTCTATAATATTGAGAATATAGGTTGAAGGTTGGTTGTCACCTTGGTGGTGGATCAGCTTATTTTATGTGCGGACTCCCCATGCTCAGAAGCCTTTATTGAGTGTTTGTGTGTGTGTAGCTTAGTGCAAGAGCGGTTAGGATTTCAATCATTACAATGCATAAGCTAGAAATTCCCTTGGGCTGCTTGGACACATTTATGTACACTTATTCATAACGTGTTGATGAACATGCAAAAAGGTGATACATAAAACAAACAGAAAAGTGTGAGCTATATACAGTATCAACAATGAAAAGTAGAGTCACGATTGCCTCATCTTTTCTTTTATCTTCAAGTTCTCTCCCTAGCTTCTTGTTGAGCTTCTTCTTTGATTCTCTCCAATTCTTTTTGCTTATGCATTCCTATGTGTAATCTTTTCCATTGTTGTTTAGTAAGAGGCTCCAGGTATTTCTTGACCCTACATCCACTTATGTAGTTGGGCATGACTTGTCCTTCTAGGGTTGCAAGTTGCATGGCCCCACTATTACTAGTCCTGTGTAGGATATATGGTCTGTGTCCCCTCTTGTGCAATTTCTTACCCATTTCCTTGATGGTGAATGCTAGGACTAGGTCTCCTTCATTCAAATCCTTCTCTTTGATGTGCATATCAAAGTAAGCTTTCTGTCTTCTTTTATTAGCATACAAAGAGTTGATGGCTTATAACCTAGTGGCCCCTAACTTTTCCAGTTCCGAGATTCTGTTTACAAACTCATGTTCTATCCAATCTAACATCTTTGCCACTTTTAGGGTTGGGATCAAGAATTCCATGGGTAAGATAGCATTTTTCCCATACACCAAATTGAAAGGTGTGGTTCCAATGCTGTTTTTATAAGCAACTCTATATGCCCAAAGAGCATGATGTGATTGCTTGTCCTAATCTGACCATTTATTATTGACTATCTTTTGCAACACTCCACACAAAACCTTATTGGTGCTCTCTGCTAGACCATTTGATTGGGGCTGATAGGGTGCTGAGAGTTTGTGCACTACTAAGAACTCATTCAGAAGATTCTCTATGACCTCATTGACAAAGTTAGTTCCCCAATCACTGATGATTAGGGTTATGTGTTGTTTCTAGGTAACTCTTATGTTCCTCATCTAGGACGCAGCTTAAGATTATGCCTGAGTGATGGAGATAGTATAAGTGTCTTGAGAGCAAGATGTTATTTTTGGTTTGACCTAAGACTTGACTCATGTCTGTTTTAGAGAATTGATGCCCAAAACTCAGTAATGGAAGAAGGTTTTCTACCCAAGTAGGTACGGCTTCAACCCTAAATAGATAAGTGTTTGGCAGTTCATCATCCACACCTTGGGGTTATTCTCCATTGCATAGTCTAGATAAATGATCTGCCTTGATGTGAGTCTTTCCTTGTTTCACCACGACCTCAAAATCAAACTCCATCAATAGCAAAAAGCACCTAACAATGTGTCTAGTGTTACAAGGCTTGTTCACTAGATACAAGAGGGCTTGATGATCCACAAAGAACTTGAATTTGTTTGTCAGGAGATAATTTCTAAACTTCTTGACTGCATACACCATGCCTAATCCCTCTCTCTCAGTTGTTGTGTAGTTCCTCTCAGCGGTTCATTTGCCTACTTGCATATGCGATTGGGAAATCTAGTTTGGAATTCTCAATTGGCTATGCTAGAATGCATCCCAACACAAAATTGGAAGCATCCACATGGACGCGGAAAATTTTTTCCCAAATGGGTGGTTTCAGAATGGGTGTGGAGCTCAACCAATACTTCAGTTTCTTAAAAGCATCTTCACATTCTTCTGTCCATTCAAATTTGGTGATTAAGGCATATAAGGGTTTATCAATCATAGCATAATTGTGGAGAAACCTTCTGTTGTATCCACAATGTCCCATGAAAGCTTGCAATTCCTTCATAGTTGTGGGTCTAGGCATCTCAGCTACTACTTTGGTCTTTTCTTCATCAATGGATATGCCACTCTTGGAAACCATATGACGAAGTATCCTTTCTTGCCTAAAAAAGAAGATACACTTTTTAGGGTTTAGGCAAACTCTCTTAAGTTTGCACTTCTCAAAGATTTGTCTAAGTTCCCCAAGGTGGGCTAACCTTTTGCAAGAAAAAGCACACAAGTCATCCACATATACTTCCATGGTTGTTCTCAAGAGATCTTTGAATACATGACACATAAGCATTTGAAAGGTAGCTGGTGCATTTGTCAGGCCAAATGGCATGACCCTAAATGCAAATACTCCCCATTCAGTTGCAAAAGCAAGTTTGTGTTGGTCTTCTGGGGCTATGGCCACTTGATATCCAGAGAAACCATCAAGAAAACTATACACCGCTTTCCCAGCTGCTCTTTCCAATAAATGGTCGGTAATTGATAGTGGATAATTCTCTCTAATAGTAGTAGCATTGAGCTTTTTGAGATTGATGCAAACCCTAAATTTTCCATTTTTCTTAGGGACAACCACTATAGGAGATATACATTACATGTGCTCTATCTCATAGATAAACCCTCTAATAGTAATTTATCAATTTGTTCCTTGTTTTTGGCAGCATAGACATCATTATAAGTGTAGTGTCTTTGTTTGGAGGGTTTGGAATCAGGGGCAATGGGTATTCTATGCACACAAATACTTGGGTCAACACCCTTGTAACTTCATGCAAACACCTCCCTAAATTCCCTAACTAGTGCAACCAACTGTTCTTCCTCTTCTGGATGAATATCATTGACCATGACTATCTTTCTCTCTTCACCTTCTTCCACTGTGACTGTCACTTGTTTCATTTGTTCCCTGTTGTCATAAGCCTAATCTGTTCTACATTCTCTTTGGGGTTTTTGGAATATTACTTTCCTTTCTTCCACTTCATATCTCTTGAAATGTTCTGGAACATAAAGTTATGCCTCTACTTGTTCTTCTTTCTTTTCCTCCTTCAGCATGCTTGAGGTATTGTTGTTGTTGCAACTCCTTGTATCTGATATTGCATGGACCATGTTGAATGGTATTAGGTCATATCCTTCTAAATCATAGATCTGGGACAGGCTCTGTTCATTGAAAGCTACTTCTAGGGTTGAAAAAATTTGATTCCAAACACAGGGCTCAAAATCCTCCTCTTCAAACCACTTTGGCATGTAGCTAGAGTCCTCTACACTTCTCTCCAGAATGCATTCTTTGTTTAGTTTATACATTCCCCCGCTCTTTGCTTTGCACATCCATAACTGAGCTGACTCCTCATAATCCAATTCTCCTAATGAGCTAGAGTCTATTGAGGTGGTTCTCCAGGGATGTACCTTTCTCCAATCTCTGATAGAGATATCATGGTAAGTGCCATTCTTTAGGTTTACCTTGGTCACATTGTCTTCATGTTGCAAGTAGATATGGTCAGTCCCCCAATCTTGCACTACGCTGAGTTTTCTAAGAAATGGTCTTCCTAGGATGACATCATATATGTTTAACTCAAGAAAATCTACCATAGCTAGAGTGTGTTGGAATTTGATTCCACATGTCTTCAAGTATACCTCCTCTAGCAATCCAACGGGCTACTCTAAATGACCATCGACTTATTGAAGTTTCAGCCTAGAGGGTTTACTCTTTGGTTTTCCCCATTGTTCCCATATTTGTTTGGTTACAATGGCCACTCCAGATCCACTGTCCAATATGGCTTGTACTTTATGGCCTTGGAATTCCAACACTAAGGTGGAATTCCCTTCTTCCCCCTCACAATAACCTCTTATCTTGTCCAAGGGTACTTGCATTATTCTTTCCCCCTTACATGATTCCTTTTCTTTTTTCATAGGATCTCGGCTCACTCTTTCCAAATTAGGGTTTTGTTTCACAAGTTGGTCCCATGAGATTTTACATGTCACTTCTATATCTTGACACTCTATAGCTTTCACTCTAGAATTTTGGCCATGTAGTCTCAAGCTTGTGCACTTTACACTGTTCCTCCTCATGTTGGAGTTTCTTTTCTCCCACTTCCCCTATAGGAGGCCAACTCAGGTATTGGGTATCCTTCCTCTTGTTGTTGTTATGGAATTTCTTTGATGGCTTCATGGTATTCTTTCATCAAGGTCTTCATTTGCTTAGACAAAGGTTCTGCCAAAACTGATCCTCCTTTTTTTTTCTTTTCTCTCATTCCCTAGTGGATCCAATTTTTGCACTTTTGCTTTAGCCCTCTCCTTCCTTTTTCTCCAGGAGTTCTTCTTTCTTTTATCCATCTTCTCTTCTAAGCTTTCTTCCACCACTGTGTTCTCAAGGTTCTTTTTAGCCTCAATCCTAGTTATCACTTGAAATTGTATACTCTCTTCTGATTCATCATCACTTGGTATGGTGGACTCGCTACTGGTTTGGACTTCTGATTCTACCACCTTCATAGCTTTTAATGGGGTTGTACTTGTACCAGGTTTGTTAGGGTTACTTGGGCAATCCTTTATGAGGTGATCTTTGCCACAGTCTTTGCAGTACACTTCTACTTTTAGTATGGGAGGTTGGGAACAATCTCTTATAAAATGATCTTCCCCACACTTGTAACAAGTTCCCCTCTAAAAGTTTCTTGGGTTCTAGTTACTCAACATTCTTTGTTGGGGCATGAACTTGTTTGCTACAAACATGAAAGTGGCGAGATCTAGTTCATAATTTCTGTTACTGTTCTGATGGGTAAAGTATTGATTTTCCTTGTTGGCCAACCTCTCCTCTTCTTGGTATTCCTCTGGGTAGGATATGGATTCTCTTTCTTTTAAATCCTCATAGTACAATGGTGTTCAAGGTGTTATTTCCCTTTCTAAATTTTCTTCCAAAGGTATGTATTTAATTAGCACCACATTGGTAGGAAGATAGGCTGTGGACTTTTTTTATTGGCTATGTCTCTTACTAAGTAGTGGTTTTGGTACATTCTTCCGCTCCCCATTGGTTTGTGTGTTTGTCCTGTTGCATTGTTCTACTACCTCTCTGGTGGGTAGAACTGGATAACTCTTTTATCTCCCTAAAAGTGCCTTCTTGGTTTGGTGCAGAGATGGGTGTGGTGGTTTTCTCCACAGCTGTTGCATCTAGGGTTTTGGTTTCTTTGGATGTTTGTCTATTGGATTCCCATGCCCAATTTTTTTGCTATTGCTTGAGCTAACTCCTCAGTGTGGGCTATTTTGGATGAAGATGTTGTTGGTCCCTCTCCTTCCACTAGATCTTCCCCCTTGTTATCATCAATGTTTATGGCTTCCCTTATGCACTCATCCAAGGTTGTGCACCTTCTACAATAGATTAGAGTTCTCAATTGTGCATTGTATAAGCCCTCTATGAACAAGGATATCCTCTTTTGCATAGAAGGTTTTTCTTGAGGAGTGCATATGTCTATGTATTGCTTGAACCTTCTAGCAGCTAATTTGATTGATTCCTTTGGATTCTGTTTGAATGTGTGTATCAAGGTGGAAATATTGTTGGAGAACCAATCACAAATTGGACATTAATTTGAAGGTCAAAGTCTAAGAAGAAAAGCACATGTCTATGTGAAGGGACAATTTCACACATGTACTATAATTGTAAAGTTAGTTTTTCAAAAGTCACGAGATCGGGAAAATCTATATAAGTTACTTTGTATCAATTGACGTGGTGAGATGGAAAGTGAGAAAGAGGTAAAGAGAGAGAGAGAGAGATAATGTGACAAGGAGTTCATTTTGTATGAATGAGTATAGTCGGGCTTCTCTGAGTGAGAAAGCACATGTAAACTTCTGAGTTTTTCATAGTTAGAGAAGAACTAAGTAAAGTTCTATGTATGAGACTCTCTCCTCCATCTCCATGCTTTGCCTACTCTGTAATGATAAAAAGTTGAAGTTTTCCAAGCAACTCGATGCCTTGCATCAAGTTTGTGTTGATAGGTCATTGTTTTCATTCTTTGAGTTTTACTTGTTGCTAAATCTTCTTAAAAACACGAGGTTTGTGGAGAAACTCGATGCCTAGCATTGAGTTTCAATGTAAAGTTGATACCTAGCATCGACTTCCAACATAAAAGTTTTTTACTTCATGTCTGTGTTCAAGAGACTAGTTCAGATGTTGAAAAAGTGGCCTAAAACACAGGCATCGAATTCTTGCTGCAAGTCGATGCTAGGCATCAAATTTTTATTACAGGGATATGTTTTTTACTTAAACAAGCAAGTTTTCCTGTTTTAATAGCTCATATAGGGTCATCTTGTGAAGGCCATAACTTGATGTGTAGTGCTCGGTTTCTTGCAAGTAATAGCTTGTTGGAAAGCTCTTCTTTTCTACTTTCATTATCAAAAGATCTTGTAGAAATAATATATGTAATAAGAGAAATAAGAAAAATAGTGAAGGTATGCCATTTTAGTGACTATAAATTTTTGAAGAACCAAAGTTCTTAGTTTAAGCTATCATTTTTCAAAGTTTGGAGAAGCATTGAGTTAATGGTGACTATAGAGGTGTTCTAGTGTCACATTAATTCATTTCTTGTGATGTTTCACACATCAACAAATATCATGTTTAATTCCTCTCTTGGAAAATTCTGCTATGAATTCCAAGAAGAAGGTTTCAATATCATGGAAGGTCTCCATAGCTAGGGGCTGAAACCATTTCCTAGCTGAGTCCTTCAAGGTTAGCCCAAAAGCTTGGTATTGAGTGAAGAAGTCTTCTACCTCCTTGGCTTTGAGCACTTGTTTGAATTTTGCCACATGATCATAAGGATCATTGGAACCATCATATTGGTTTCTCATGCTCTTCACCCCTTGAGTTGGTCTCAGCCTTTTGTATTGTCCTCTATGCCTTTCTCTGTTTTTTCTTCCTGGTACATCAAGGTTGTGTCTCTGTGGTCTGATATTTCTATGGTCTCTAGGCTCTAATCTTGGATTTCTGTTCACTCTGATGGGTGATATGCATGGAGGTTCCTAATGTTCTCCTCCTTATCTGTTCCTGGCCTGATTATTTGTCTCACCAGTTTCCCCAAACTTATTTCTTCTTTGAGCATCTACATAATGTGAGTTATGGTGTCCTTGACTTATCCCCCCTCTTGAGTGGTGGCATTCCTTCTAGAAAAGATAGGTTGGTTTAGGTGGGTGTAGGAGCTTTTCAACTCATCTACCAATTTCCAAAATCGTTTTCCTTCCTCATTCATGAAAGTAGGTGACTCTCTTGGTTCATTGTAGTTTTTAAGGATTTTCATGTTCATGTGTGAGGGTGCCTGGCTAGTGTCTACATTAGTTGCCCAATAAACATTTCCTGTGTCTGGGTTCATGTAGAGCAAGGTTTCAGTTTGATCACATGGGAGTCTGATGACCTGATCTTGATGTGTGCAAATAGACTATCCTCTAGGAGTTAGGTCTTCCTCCAGGTCTTCTCTTACCACTCTCTTTTTTGGTACTTCACCCTCGTCATTGACATTTTTTGGATCTGTGGTCACCATGTAGGCAGTCCCATCTCCATCTCTTTCTATGTAATGCCCATTCTCAAATTGAGTGATAGTTGTCATGTTGAGCAAAGAGTTTGACCTAAGTCTTACCACATACCTCTGAATCCCATCCTTGTATATGTAGGCTCCAAACCTATTGGTAAATTCAAATCTAAGTATGTTTCTGAAGTCCCCCTCACTCCCTTGCTCTTCTTGCATCCTGATAGTGGTGGCTTCCTGGTTCCCTAAGTTTTGAGTCTAGTCCAGATTAGGGTTAGTGTTGGGTTCAGGGATAATTTTTCCTCCTCTAAACTGCATGGAGAAATGCGCACTAATCTTTTTGAGTTATTTCAAAGATCAAGGCTTTTCCAGTGGTTTCCTTTTTACTACACTAGGGTTCTCTCTCTTTGTGGTAAGTTCAAAAAATCTTGATTTTCTGGTAGAGAGTCACGATTTTGTGCCTGCAAAGTCCAGCAATTTTTTATCCTATCTTTTCTTTTTCCTCAAGTTGCTCCCCTTCTTATTTTCCTCTCCTTCAGTGTGCCTTGAAGCTATCCTGAAAATTTGGCTACTATCCTTCAAAGGGTAGAGAGTCATGATTTTCTGGCAGAGAGTCACGATTTTCTGCCTCTAACCAATGATCTGGTAATGTTTTCCTTCAAATTTTTCTTGTAGAGAAAGTCGTGATTTCCTTGTAGAAATTCACGATTTACTAACTTTTCTTAACTAATCAAGCAGAAATTCGTGATCTTCTCCAAATAAGTTGTCAAAGTTGCGATTTTCTTCTTGATCCTTTATTATATAAGTATTTTTTAGAGATTCATAATTTTCACAAAGAAATTCGCGATTTTCTCCCCCAACTCAAGACATTCGCGATTCTCTTAGTCGAGTAGAGATTCGTGACTTTCTCACAATTGAGAAGCCATGATTCTCTAGAGTTAGATTTTTATTTTCATATTTTGTAGTTCTTAGATGAGAAATTCGTGATTTTCTTTTCAGATATCCTGATTCTCTCAAAATCTCTCAAGAGTGGCGATTGTCTGACCTGAAAAACCCAATTTTTTGGACTTAGTACCATTCCAATCCTAATGGTCGTTACTGAGAAAGTCATGACTTTCTCAATCTATTCAAAATATTATTTTATTTATTTTATTGCTAAGTCAACAGCTCATGATTTTCTCCCTCAAGTCAACCCAGAGAATTGCGATTCTCTGGATATGACTGATACCAAGAATTTTGGTGTTCCAACTATTCTCTAAAGAGGCACCTATAAGTGCTAATCAAGTTTTCTTATTTTAAGTTGACATGCAAGTCAGTGAAAGCCCTCAAAAATTCAAACTCAGAATGTCGTGATCTTTTGCATTATTCAAACATGCTCTTACACTCATTCACTGGTTGTCAAACTATTGAAAGAAGATGCAGGACTGTTACTTGAAGCCTCCTCGATGCTTAGACTGCTTGAAAGGGTTGCTGGTTGGGGGGCACACCAAGCTCACAAAAAGTCACACCTTTCTTTTGCTCTCTCACACTCAAAAAGTGACAAAGTCCTTAATGTACTAGGTTTTATAGCCTAGGGACAAAGTCACGATTTTCTCAATTCCACAAATTCACGATTTTCTTCAACAAAGTCACGATTTTCTCAATTCTACAAATTTGCGATTTTCCTCAACAAAGTCGTGATTTTCTCAATTCTACAAATTCACGATTTTCTTGGACAAAGTTGCGATTTTCTTGGAGAAATTTGTGATTTTCTCTCAAATGCAAAATCTTCTAAGGGTAGGGAGTCGCCTTTCTTTTCTAGACTTCTTCGAGAAAGTCGTGATTTTCTTAGAGAAATTCGTGATTTTCTCACGTCCAAAATTCTGAGCAAAAATCTCCCACTAAATCTCAAGGATCCACAAAATCTAAACAAAATTTTCACTCAAATCTCAAGGATCCACAAAATCTGAAGAAAATCTTGGTTTTCTCCCCTGTGAAATGAGAGATTCGTGATGTTCTGGCAAAGAGTCGTGATTTTTGTGAAGAGATGGATAGGTATGTGCTTGAAGATGAAGAGGTTTTGCAAAATCCTTGATCTACACCAGCCAAATGAACTCCAGAAGTATATGGTGGGCCCTTTTAGCTTGCCAATGGATGTATTAGACACCCTATGTACCTTGGAAGATCACTCTCAAAAAGAAAGATCAAAACAGATAAGTTGGAGTTAGCTCAGAGGTGAAAACTTGCTATTCTTGGTTCATACACCTGTCCAGTGTTTTACATAATTCTCTGAGCACAGCAGCAATTAGCTCAATTCCTCTTGGGGAAGTCTAGGCAACTTAAAGAGCTAACTTTCAAGAGTAATCTCATCAAAAATAATGAACCACACACTGAGAATGATTTTTAACAAGTGATGACATCATCCCGATTTTCACGGGCTGCTACAGAAATAGACCAGTGAGCAGAAAAATCAACATAACTCAAAATGTAGAAATCCAATGATTATGAAAATTTTGTATGCTTATACTAGACAGTAAGCTGAATCCAACAAGCTTTAAATCACTGAATTTGGATAAGTAACCACTGAGAAATGGCTCTGACAAGATGAGTCAAAAAGTCGGGTACCTGATAGAGAAGTGAAGATGAACAGACCCTATTGACTTCAAATGAACATAACTGAAGATTGCAACATCCAAATGACATGAATATTTGTGAGCATATAGTAGAATTATAGAGCTAACTTTACCAAGTTAAATCACTGAAAATGATGCACCAAGCTCAGAGAAAACATCTTTGCAAGTTGACTGAGAAAACTGAGAGTAATGGCAGTGAGTAGTACACTTCACAAGAACATGGAAATATGAACCCAAATGATAATGAAAATGAAAGTATATTGCTTGTAAAATACAATGGACTTACTGATACATATGTGTGCCTTGTAATCACACCTTGATATGGCATAAAGCTCAGCTCTTGGAGGTCTTCACATAGGTCTCTCTAACCACGACTAAAACTGCCATCTATTTATAGTTGAGTTTGGGAGGCTAACTTCCCTCAATCACTCTCCAATCAATCAATGATTGATTTGATTCTCTACCTACCACAAATCACGAATTCGTGGCTCCTCTTTCCATTCTTGATCAAGTGGACTCAACCACTTAAGATTCTCTTACTTTTACATTAAGTAAACTCTTCAAAAGTTACAAGAGGTAGTTCACAAGTGAACTTTACATAGTCTTCATTTTAAGGCTTCTTTTATGACTTTGTGGGACTCAAGCCAATACTTAGGCTTGTCATAGACTTGCTCCAACAGCTCCCCCTCAAGCCAAGTATGCTTGAGGTCTTCAATCTTCCAAGATTACGTGCAAACCAATCATAGCCTTGAATTTGCAAAGCTTTGTACCATCCAATGCTTTGGTTAGAATATCTGCACATTGTTGATGAGTCGACACATATGATATTTGAATCTCTTTGCTTAGAACCTTTTCTCGTACATAGTGATAATGAACTTCAATATGTTTAGTCCTTGCATGAAAAATAGGATTAGCAGCCAAATGAATAGAACTCATATTGTCACCAAAAATAGTTGGAGTTCCGAACTCCATTCCAAGATCTTTGAATAATGTCTTCATCCACATAGCTTCTTGTGTAGCTATGGCAAGACCTCTATATTCAGCTTCAGTAGAAGAGAGAGCAACTGTGGGTTGCTTCTTGGATGACCATGAAATAAGCTTTGAACCTGCAAAGGTAAGATAACCTGAAGTGCTCCTTCTATCTTCCTTGGAGCCAGCCCAATCTGCATCAGAAAATAGCTTCAAACCTAAATCAGATACATAAGGGTAATAAAGTCCTTCATTTATGGTTCCTTTGAGATACTTGAGAATCCTTTTGGCAGCATCCATATGTGGTTTCCTTGGTGTGTGCATAAATTGACTTAGCACTGTTAGCCCACAATTTGGTTGGTTTTGATACACTAATGTGGTTCTATTTGGCAGGAATTTGTTCGAGTTCAGGTACTTGAAGAATGAATTTGATAATTCATTAGAAGCATGTGGAGATATTTATTGCAGGGGCGTGACTTCATGGAATGCAATAGTTGAAGGACATGCTCAACTTGGGCATAAAGAAGAAGCACTCAGTTGCTATGTGCAGATGACTCAGGAAGGTTTTCACCTTGATATTGTGACCCTTTCTGGCATGCTAAAAGCCTATGGTCCCATAGATGCAGCAGCAAGTTACAGAGAACTACCTAAGGTTATTGTAAATAACGGGTTATTAGGGATCTGTGCGTTACTCGGGAGCTCTTCTCTAAACATGCATGCAAGTAATGATGCCCATAAAAGTAACTGTGTCCTGGTATGACTGTGACATGGCCTCCTTCACAGGTCACTTTGGGAGACTTATGTGGTTTTGTGGACTAGCCTCATGGCAGGCTATTGTGAACATGGAGAAAGTGAAATAGCACTCGAATGCTTTGAAAAATTGCGATTGAAAAAATCTTTCCCCGGATGCTGTCATTTTCGCTTGTGTGCTGAAAGTCTGTGGCCAGATCGGGGCACTAGAGAGAGGCAAGGAAATACATACTGAAGTTATTGTGATTGGGATGTTGGAAGATGGTTCTATTCTGGGGAATGCATCGGTCGACATGTATGCCAAGTGTGGAGATAAGAGCCCAGCAGCTGATTAAATTCTTTTTGTTTTGAAAAAAGATAAGGGCCGCCTCTTCTTATCTTATCCACGAGGGGGTTTGGGGATGGGTTATATCTCCACCAATTAGCAGAAAGATTGATGAGAATGGGAGTGGACATAAATGTGGAAGTAGAAAGTCATTGAGGGGGGGACAACGCTTGCAAAAAAAGAGTGCGGATGTGGTCTGTGCAAGAGGGTTCGGAGCCTTCCCCTCTCAACACCGTGTGGCCATGTGGATAATGCTCGATGGGTGTTTAACAAACGGGAGAAAAGGAGGGTACTCTCTCAGTGGCTGGGAAGTGAACAAGGGAAGAAAGCCTGGTTCTCGAAGGAATGTAGCGATGCAACGTGGAGAAGAAGGGGATTTTTCATCCGCATGCTCTGGGACAAACAAAAGTGGAGAAGAAAATGACTGGAAAGGATAAATTCATGCTGAAGCTTGCTGCGTAGGACTGGATACAGAATCCATAAGGGACATTGTTTCTCACTTTTCGCATCTCAAGAAGAAGAAAAAGTTTGCACTATCTCAGAAGCGATTCATTGACAGGATTCCAATGGCAGATGTACGTAGGTATAAAGCAGAGCAGATTGGAAGTTCCCATGAATTCAGTGAACTATGTATGCAAATGAAAAAGATGTAGAAGAAGAATATGGGGAAATATATGACATCTTAAAACCCTTGCTATTAGACACATATGAGATCACATGATGGAGGTGCATCATCGGCCGTTGGAGAAACAGATGCCTTCATGATCTTGAATAGAGGAAGGACACCTGTGGTAGCTTGTAGGTCGTAAAAGGAGGACACACAGAATTTTGGAGGGCGAGGGGTCGTTGGAATTGAACAGTTTTCTTCGTGACCTTGCAAGTAAGTACCGAGGCAAGAGGCGGAAGGACTTCTGGGATCTGGTTCTGGACCGACGAATTATCCTTATCAACAAAGAGGAGACTCTTGACAGTAATGTTAGTGAAGAAGAAGCTTTTTCTTTTATAAGCAAGGATCCAGCAATGGAAGTTGTCAGAGGACCAGCTCAAGAGGAGGAAATCGATGAAATGGAAGCTCTATTGGGAGAAGTTGTCTAAGTTCATGATGCCACAGGCTCGATTAATCTTGCACTATGTTTTTTGCCAGGGACGAGTGTGATTTGTGCTCCATAGCTCCATGTAAATATAATGTGTGGGCTTACCAATGTTTGTTCAATTGATACTACCCAAGCTGCAGAGAACTTTTGGCTGCTACAAATTTGGTATTTAATCTTTCGATAGTCATCACTCTTATCTTTCTAAAGAAGATACCAGCAGATATGTACTTATTTTAGTGGTAGCTTCTATATCGAAGCGTCATCTGGGGAATGGTCGGCTGGGTGTTTTTTTGGGAAGGGAAGCTCAGAAGGGAGATAACGCGCATCGGCTGAAGGGGAGGAAGCACCACGAAGAAAAGGGGGGGGAATGCCCTCATCTCCTGTGAGCTCAACACCTTATGCACAGGGTGTATCTCGACTAGGTGGAGTATCAACATACACAGATGCAAGCCAATACCAAAGTACACATGCAGGAGCGGGGTATTCAAACCCTCAAGTAGACTATGTGGCTAGCCTGGAAGTTTTGATTTAGTGACAAGAATCTTATATGAAGTGAATGGTATGCTTGGTTTGATGGGACATGTGGCTCTGTCGGTCCGGGAGGGGAACACACACGCACTGAACCAGGGAAGGCTGCAATCAAGGCACTTCCAATTGGATGCAATCATATGCAGGTGGTGCTCACTTTTTGAAGGACTTTTAACACGTCAAAAACATTTCATTCTGTTGATGATCATTTAAATGATAGTCCATTTTCCTGTTGCTTGATATTCTGTAAGTTAGGTATGATTGATACTATGAATGTCTGAGAAACAGCTACAACAGTAGTTATGCTATACTATGAGAATGGTAAAGGGAGTCTTTATAGGAGTCAAAGACCAAATTTCTCACATAAGATGGTGCACAAAATCATTGGTTTCAGGGAGTTATCTGCCGTAGAGAAAAACAACATTTTCCTCGTAGTTGATTTGTATGCAAGAAGAAGACATATTTTTGAATGAAACACCGATTTGAGCTCCCTTGCAATCGCTTCATGGTGAATTATAATGGCTCACAGGATGTTTATCATCATGATGGAGGGTAGGGATGTCTTACGCGCATTCTACCTCCGAGGAGAACGATGGTATTGCTAACAAGTCGCTCTACCGTACCATCATGAGCAAACAGTATGAAAACTATGGGTCCAGCACATTTAAAGGAAAGAAGTTTGTTGGTGCAGACCAATCACCAATTGAAGGCTTGGAAGGTTAAAGAGTGAAGGAAGGATCAACCATTGAAGCTTGGAAGAAAGACATATTCAGAGGATAAGAGAAGTGTACACATATGTACATTAGTATAGTCATAGGTGACTTAGATCTTTGTTTGAGTAAGAATCTTGTACAAATTATCTATAAATACTTTGAGAAAAGTCGGGGCATGTATGTGAGCATATGTAGAAGCCAAGATTGAGGAAGTTAGAAGTCATGAGATAGAGAAAAGTTAGTTGAGATAGCTCTCATCACTCAGTTGTAATTTTCTGAGTTAATGAAGAAATATTGCGCCCGATCTTTCTGTGTCTACTCCTTCTGTGTTTGATCAATTGTGAAATCCTTTTGAGGATATCTAAGTTGTTAGTTAATGAGCCTGTGACCTGAATTTCAGAGTCTAATTGTAAACAGGCTAGGAGAATTGTTAGTAGGAACATTCATATGTGTTGAATGTCTACAGTTCTCTGAAACAGGCGCAAAGTTCGAGTTTAATCTTTTGGTCAGTTCTCACTCCATAGTTTAAAGTTTTGTGCAAGCAAGCACTTAATCTTTAAGTTGGAAGGTGATCTACTCGTGGCTAGAAGCATTTGCTTAAACGGGTTTTGTACTGAGAGAATTGAAGTTAAGAAGTTAGGGGTGTCTAAATCGACTTTTCAGAAGTGCAGATTCAGACATAGGTAACTTGTGAAGTCAAGTTCTCAAGTTATACTAAAGCTTTTGAAGTAATTCAACTTGGAGGTGATGCGCAATGTCTAGGAGATGATTTGTACAAAGTTTCATCAAAAACTTTACATGTTTGATAAGTCAATGTGAAGAAATTCTGCAGCAGACTTTTCTGTGTTTTATCTTCTTCACAGATTTTCTCAAATTTGATAATTTGGAGATTGGACTTATAATTTAGTGAAGGTTTTGACTTACTCTTGATATAGAGGTGCTCTAGATTCAAGAGTAGGTTGTTCTTTTGGAGATTAACACTCTCCATCAATGGTATCAGAGCAGGAGACATCAAAATCAAGGAAAGGAAGGTCCCGGCTGCTGCAGATTCAAGAAGTTCAACATTTGAAGAACTAAGAAGTGAAAGCTTGGAGTCAAAAGCCTGAGGAGAAGACTACTCGACATCAAGAAAGACAAAAGGAGTCTAATTCAAAGTAAAGGTACATACATTGCTTGTAAAGCTTGAAGTTTTCAATACACAGGTGGATACAAGATGGGAGATGCTCTACAGATAGAGAAATTGGATAGGGAAAACTATCCTGCATGGTCAATGAGGATGGAAGCTCATCTTATGAGCAAAGATTTAATTGCTTACATCACAGGAGAAGAAGAGAAGCCACAGTTCAGAGATCCTAGTGTTCCAACTAGGGAAGAGTTAGCAGATCTGAAAAATTGGATGAAGAAAGATGCTCAAGCTAGGAGCATTATCTATATGGGAGTCAATGATTACTTGTTACCTCATATTAGAGGTCTTGAAAGTGCTACTGACATATGGAATGCTTTGGAGGAGCATTTCGAGAACACTACAAAGTCAAGGAAGGCATCCTTATGGGCAGAGTTTACTACCTTCAAGAAGAAGGCCTCTCAATCCATCTCAGATTATGTAACAAGGATGAAAGATATTGCAGATGCTTTAGGAGCTGTTGATGAAGACATTGAGGAAGATAAATTGGTAAGGCAAATCCTTACAGGGTTGAGAGGTGATGACAAATGGAAGCCATTTATTTTGTCTACAGAACTATCACTTGACCATTTCACTCCTGATTTAAATCAATTGTTAGGTCATATGCTAACATTTGAGCAGGATGTTAAAGGAGATGGTGACAAGAGTACAGGACATGCAATGTACTCAAAGGACAAGAAGAAGAATAGCAAAGGAAAACAACAAGCAGGTGAAGATGAAGGAACAACTACTCAAGCCAACTTCCTAAGAGGAAGAGGAGGTGGCAAAGGTAGAGGAAGAGGCAGGAACAACAAAGATGGAGGCAAAGCTTGCTGGATTTGTGGTAAGACAAATCACTTAGCTAATGATTGTTGGCATAATAATCAGAATAATGGTGGATACAATCAAAATTATAATTCAAGAGGAAGAGGTGGCAGAAATCAAAGAGGTAATTACAGAGGTAGAGGTGGAAGGAATTACTTTGGAAGAAATGCAGGTAGAGGATTCCAAAGTCAACAATACAACAACACCTACTACAATTATGCTTCAGATCAAAAGGAAGATTCAACATTGATAATGAATGCAACTTGTGAAAGGCAGAGTGAAGATCAAAGAGTCTTCTACATTGACTCAGGGTGTAGCAATCACCTGAGTGGTAACATATCTTTGATGACTGATTTGGAAAGTAAAGTTTTTAATCATGTTGTTCAAACAGGTGACAACACAAAGCACAATGTGAAGTCAATTGGATCAGTGAAGGCCAAGGATGGAAGCACCTTATTGAGTAAGGTCTTGTATGTTCCTACAATCCCTAAGAATTTGATAAGTGTAGGTCAAATTGTTGAAAAGGGATATGAAGTAAGGTTCACTAATGATGGAGTATATGTAGAAGACCCTAGCCAAGGGTATAAACAGATTGTTTCAGGAAAAAAGGAAGGAAGATTATTTACATTGAAGATTCAAGGCAACATTGGTCATGCTATGTTCACATATGGAGGTCATAAGATTTCTGAGTTAGATCTTTGGCACAAGAGGCTTGGACATTTCAATGAAAGAGGTATTAAAGATATGGTTAACAATGGTTCAGTGCTTGGATTGCCTAATGTTGCAGGTCAACATATGACATACAAATGTGAGGCATGTCAATTAGGTAAGGCTCATAAACATTCCTATTCCAAGCATGGTTTTATGCACTCAGAGAAGCTTGAGTTGGTACACACAGATGTGTGGGGACCATCAAAAGATTTCAGTATAAATGGATCAAGGTATTATGTGATTTATGTTGATGATGCTACTAGGTGGATCACTATCTATGTGATCAAAGATAAGTCAGAAGTGTTTAATACATTTAAACACTATCATGCATATGCAGAAAGAATTACAGGTCATAAGTTGAAGAGACTAAGGTCAGATGGAGGGGGAGAGTATTTCTCTAATGAGTTCAGTGATTACTTATGGAATGCAGGTATAAAAAGGGAAATTACTTGCAGGTACTCTCCTCAACAAAATGGTGTTGCAGAAAGGAGAAATAGAACTCTTGTTGAGTTTGCAAGATCCATGATGAAGGAGAAAAATTGCCCTAATTATTTGTGGGCTGAGGCTGTAAATACAGCCACTTACTTGGTCAATAGGTTACCATGTAAAGCCTTGCAGGGTATGACACCATATGAGGCTTGGTGGGGTAAAAGACCTACCTTGGATCATTGCAGAGTTTTTGGGTGTGTGGCATATGCATATGTGCCATCACAATTAAGACACAAATTGGAACCCAAAGCTGAAAAGTATGTTTTCATTGGCTATGATGACAAGCAAATGGGCTATAGATTGTGGAGTCCATCAACAAAGCAATTTATGGTTTCTAAGGATGTTACATTTGATGAACAAAGCACTTGGTATGCAGGTACAATTAATATCAATACAGGTGATGAAGAAGAAGTGAGTCAAAGAAAAGGTAAATCAAAAGTTCAGATATTTGATGAGCAAGAGAATAATGAAGTGCAGGTTGAAGTGGAAGAGACACCAAGATTTGATCCTGAATGTGAAGAGCCAGAAACCTCAAGGAGTGGAGAAATCAGAAGGTCAACAAGAAATAGGTGGCAACCTACAAGGTATAGTTATGATACTTCATTTCTAGCCACAAAAGATTATGCTTATATGGTGAATACAGATGAAGACCCTTCTACATATGAAGAGGCAAAGGGTAAGGAAAAATGGGAGAGTGCTATGCAGGAGGAATATGATGCACTATTGGAAAATCAAACTTGGGATTTGGTTCCAAAACCAAATAGTCAGAAAATTATTGGATGCAAGTGGGTCTACAAGACAAAAAGGTTTGCAGATGGAAGTGTGTCTAGATACAAAGCTAGACTTGTTGTCAAAGGCTTTGCTCAGACATATGGTATTGATTATGATGAGACCTATAGTCCTGTGGCAAAGATGACAACCATAAGGACACTTATTGCTATTGCTGCATGTAAAGGTTGGAAGCTATGTCAACTTGATGTGAAAAATGCTTTTTTGAATGGTTATATTTCAGATGATGTATTTATGGAGCAACCTAAAGGGTTCAGAGATAAAAGGTATCCAGATCATGTGTGCAAGCTCAAGAGAGCTTTGTATGGCTTGAAGCAGGCCCCAAGGGCATGGAACTATAGACTTGTGAAGTTCCTAAAAGAACTTGGTTTTCAGGTGTCTAAAGCAGACAGTAGCTTGCTTGTCAAGGCAAGTGAAAATGGTTTCATATACATGTGCATATATGTTGATGATATAATTCTTACAGGTACAGATGAAGAAGGAATACAAAGGCTCAAGAGGCAAATGGAAAAGGAGTTCAAGATAAGTGACTTGGGAGACTTATCATACTTCTTGGGCATGGAGATTACATATACTCAACATGGAGTATTTGTGACCCAAGAAAGGTATTTGAAGAACTTGTTAATCAAGTTTAAAATGGATGATTGCAGGGTAGCACCTACACCAATGGAGGTGAATCACAAATTGAGTAAGTATGGAGGTGAAGAATTCAAGGACATGAGACAATATCAGAGTTTGGTTGGTAGCCTTATCTATGCTACTCTAACTAGACCTGATTTATCATATGCAGTAGGGGTTTTGTCTCAATTTATGCATTGCCCAAGGAAAGAACATTGGATTGCAGGACAAAGGGTGTTGAGGTACATTAAGGGTACACTCAATGAAGGTTTGTATTATGGGTTTACTTCAGATACAAATATCAAAATTTATAGTGATGCAGATTGGGCAGGTAATCCAGATGATAGAAGGTCTACATTTGGATATATGTGTTATGTGGGAGATAAACTTATCTCATGGTGTTCCAAGAAGCAACATACAGTTGCTTTATCTTCTACAGAAGCAGAGTATAAAGGCATGGTTGAAGCTGCAAAGGAAGTGATTTGGCTCAAGACCTTGATGAAGAGTCTTGACATTATGCATGGGGTACCAATTATATATGGAGATAACATGAGTTCATTGTATTTAGCTGCTAATCCTGTTTTTCATGCCAGGACCAAACACATTGAGATTCAGTATCACTTTCTAAGAGAGAAAGTGATGGATAAAGAGATTGAAGTAGTTCATACTTCAACAAAAGATCAGATAGCTGATATGCTTACAAAAGGCTTGGATGGACCAAAGTTACAAAGGTTCAAAGACATGGCAGGTATAAAGAAGATAATGAAGACCTCAATTGATGATTGAGGGGGAGCTGTTGGTGCAGACCAATCACCAATTGAAGGCTTGGAAGGTTAAAGAGTGAAGGAAGGATCAACCATTGAAGCTTGGAAGAAAGACATATTCAGAGGATAAGAGAAGTGTACACATATGTACATTAGTATAGTCATAGGTGACTTAGATCTTTGTTTGAGTAAGAATCTTGTACAAATTATCTATAAATACTTTGAGAAAAGTCGGGGCATGTATGTGAGCATATGTAGAAGCCAAGATTGAGGAAGTTAGAAGTCATGAGATAGAGAAAAGTTAGTTGAGATAGCTCTCATCACTCAGTTGTAATTTTCTGAGTTAATGAAGAAATATTGCGCCCGATCTTTCTGTGTCTACTCCTTCTGTGTTTGATCAATTGTGAAATCCTTTTGAGGATATCTAAGTTGTTAGTTAATGAGCCTGTGACCTGAATTTCAGAGTCTAATTGTAAACAGGCTAGGAGAATTGTTAGTAGGAACATTCATATGTGTTGAATGTCTACAGTTCTCTGAAACAGGCGCAAAGTTCGAGTTTAATCTTTTGGTCAGTTCTCACTCCATAGTTTAAAGTTTTGTGCAAGCAAGCACTTAATCTTTAAGTTGGAAGGTGATCTACTCGTGGCTAGAAGCATTTGCTTAAACAGGTTTTGTACTGAGAGAATTGAAGTTAAGAAGTTAGGGGTGTCTAAATCGACTTTTCAGAAGTGCAGATTCAGACATAGGTAACTTGTGAAGTCAAGTTCTCAAGTTATACTAAAGCTTTTGAAGTAATTCAACTTGGAGGTGATGCGCAATCTCTAGGAGATGATTTGTACAAAGTTTCATCAAAAACTTTACATGTTTGATAAGTCAATGTGAAGAAATTCTGCAGCAGACTTTTCTGTGTTTTATCTTCTTCACAGATTTTCTCAAATTTGATAATTTGGAGATTGGACTTATAATTTAGTGAAGGTTTTGACTTACTCTTGATATAGAGGTGCTCTAGATTCAAGAGTAGGTTGTTCTTTTGGAGATTAACACTCTCCATCAAAGTTTGCATATGACGGAGTTTTTATTTTTTCCCACGGGGCCTCTCGAGCTCCAGACTCAAGAATTTCGATGTTATTTTAGATGATAGGGCAATCAACAGATCGAATGTTGGTGGTGATGATTTGTCAAAATGCCATAAATTGTTATCTAGATCGTCGAATTGGAGTATGCAGCAAAAGTGAGGATAGGAACCATACATTTTGGTGCGTTTGCCGGGAACATATGCGCTAGTGCGTAGACATAGGAAGAATCCATTGCGAGATAATTGTGGGCTCTAGGTAATCCAAGTAGACCGATTCCGAGGGATTTGCGCAAAATAAAGGCTTCCACAATCATCTTTTCTGTGGGCTTTAAGACCTTTTCATTTTGGTGCGTTTGCCGGGAATTGGCTTAGCACATCTCATAGAGAGTGCTACGAGTTCGCTTGGTGCCCTGTTAGCAGTGGACAAGGGAGAGAAGGCACAAGCAGACAAGGGAGTCAACGAAGATCTGGCAAGTAGGCCAACAATTTTCTTCAGGAAGAAGCACTTATGAACATTCACGCAGATTTAGCACTAAGGCAACCTTAATTTTTCAAAACCTCTACACCAATTAAAAGTGATTCTCATCACTAAGCACCATTGTAAATATCATTTCATCTTTTTGTAGCTCCATTTTGTGCAAGCCAAGGAGTCCTTGAGCTTGAGGAGCATTAGAAGTATCTACCTGCCAATTTTCGTAATTTTTGGATCTCGTTTGAGTCCCCAAATAAGCCCTGGAACCTAATTTTTAACTAGGCCGGACACTAGGTCTGAACAGGGCCAAAGCTAGTCAAAAACTATAAAAGGAGCTAGAGAGCTCATTTTTGAGGTTAGATTGTAATTGAAACAAACTTGTAAGAGCTTTTGAAAGTAATCTAAAGAACTCCATTGATTCTCTCTCTTTGTCTTGCCGTGTGTGCGCGTGTGTGTGTATGTGTGTGCATGCTTGTGTGCTTCTCACTCACGCACTTGTGCCGCCACTTGCTCGAGGTCTTCATACCATCCTCACGTCTTCCCGGATTGACATTAAAGGAGGTGCTACTCATCACTGAGCTACACCAAATTTTGGCGCCGTTGCCGGGGAACGAGCTTTGAGGACGAGCGTGTGATGGTAAGACGTAGAGTTGACGCGTTGGAGTTGTAGGTATTTTCTTCACTCTCATCGATTTTCTTTTACCTTCTTCACCATCTTCACCACCATCATCATCATCACCATCTCCCACCTCCATCTCCATCATCGCGAAAATTTTCAGTTTTGATCATATCACCATCTCCACCTCATTTCCTCCATTCCACTTGTGAGAGAGAGCGAGAGAGCGATATTGCTTGCACTGTTTTTGCATGTTGTTGTGATTCTTGCAGGTACTGCCATCATCATCATCCCCAGCACGCTGCGCGCAGGTACGAAAATCTCAGAAATTGTCTCGCGGTCGCAGGTCTCTGTCGATCGCGATTGACAGAAAATTTCAACTTTTGACAAAACTAAGTGCACCATGAGAACAAGCACAAGGAGCACATCCTAGATCACTAAAAAGTTTTCAAAAATTCCGTGTTTTCCTGTCAATCGCGACCGACAGACTCTGTCAATCGCGATCAACAGACCCTATCAATCGCGATTGACAGACTCCCGCGACCGACTGACTGCCACGTAGGACCCTGTCAATCGCGATTGATACTGTCGATCGCGACTGACAGCCACGACCGACACCCCTGTCGATCGCGATTGACACCATCGATCGCGATTGACTGAAATTCCACAATTGATTGACTTTTACGCGTAGCCACGTGTCCATCGCGACTGATAGGCCCCCGGTTGACTGAAATTTTGGCAAAAAACCCGAAAAACGTGTCGATCGCGATTGACACCGTCGATCGCGATTGACAGCCACGATCGACTCTGTCGATCGCGATTGACACTATCGATCGCGATTGACACTGTCGATCGCGATTGACACTGTCGATCGCGATTGACACTGTCGATCGCGACTGACAGGCCCGACGGACACTTCTGTCAATCGCGATTGACAGACCTGTCGATCGCGATTGACAGGCTTTTCGGCCAAAAAATTAGGGTTTTTTATTTCAAAATTTGGGGCAATTTTGGGGCACAATAGTCAATCCATTAGCATTTTTGAGGTTCCTACACTTGTGAATTGGGAGAAAACTCTAGGATCTGTCAGCCAGTTTGAATCCTGTTTTAACCCCCTAAACCCTGAACAGTCATAACTTTTCCATACGAAATCCATTTTTTGAGCTCTTGGGCTTCTCGGAAAGCTCGTGGCACATACTACACGTCCTCAACTGTTTTTTATAAAGATAATCTACTGATTTTCAAATAGGGTATTTTGAAGTGGACCATACCCAGGAGGATCAAAGTCAGGGATCTCTAGAATTATTTTCCAAAAAAAAAAAATCATAGTGAAAATTGGTGTTGTGCTACCTGAATGAAAATCATTGGTTCTGTCTTTGGAGTTTAAGTCTTGAGCTAACTTTGGAACTCTTACAGATCTATTGAGAGCATCGCAAGGCGTTTTGAGCAAGTGTAAGTGCAAGCTTGGGAACACACTTCCTGGGCATCCAAAGGCAACCAAGCAGGAAACGAAAGGTTGGAAATTCTCAACTCCCTTTGTCAATTCCTAGCTTAGGCTAAGAACGACTAGTGATAGGAGTCAGCCAGGGCGACGGTAGGCAATTATCAAGTTGAAGACTACCTAGAAACTCAAGTTCAAGATAAAAACACAATCTCTGTACTGTCGATAACCTTAAGGTAAAGAACCTAACCTAGAACGATCAATTTACAGTGCGGAAATACACTCAAGTATACCTGACGACGTAATATCAGACAAGACCTTAAAACACGAGAAATAACTAAAAAGAATCAAGTGACTGATACCAAGTGATCGGCAACGAGGTTGTACTCTGGGCAAAGAATTGGGCTACTTAGATAGGCATATGAACCTTAGATCAGGACGACATCTAGTAAGGGAGAGACAAAGCCTTAGGTCTTCAGAGGCTAGTGTTAACCACACTGCTAGGTCTTGGGCCCAGCAGTTGAGCCACCACTCGTACTACCCTAGCTCTGAGACCAGTGAGTCAGAGATGTCTCAAGGCATGGACAGACCTACGGGAAGTTCAGGAGTGCCTTACTTGTACAGGGCGGAAGGCCCTTACAAAACACAGTTGGAGTACCTTAGGACCAACCGATTAGGTGCCAGCATCTATGAGGACGGCTTAGGAAGATCCGTGGTCCAGATTAAAAACCCAGACCAATCCATAGGACTAGAACACCCAGCTGTCAAGTTTGAAAACGGTGCATACCTGGACAAAGAAGGAACCATATACGTAGTCACCAGTCACCCAGATCGGACAGATGAATTTGGAAATGTAATCTCAGAAGCAGACTTAGGTGACTTGGAACAAGGAAACATGGGAGTAGAACCTAGAACCCCCCGAGGTAAATCAGTTCTCACGAGGATTATCACGCCTGAGTGGGTTCCCCAAGTCAACAAGAGCATAGAGTTGCTCCTCAATCGAGAAACTGACGAAGCCTTTTGGAGGTATAAATCTAATCAGCCAACGGATATAGGGAATATCATGATCTACGAGTTTAAGGACCCTGATAGCCCAGGCAGAGTGACCTACCTAGATCACGCTTCAGAACGGATCTTTGTGGTTACGGAAAATGATAGGCATGCTTACACTTAGAAGGGTGAATTCATTTTCCCCCAGCCAAGATTGAATGTATCCTATGGTCACCCTGGGGCGGGAACTTCCCAAGCTCATGGTATGCAAAGAGACAGAAATAGAGATAGACCAGAAGTAAGTTTTGCCAACCCAGTGGGCAGAGAAAGAACGAGAACGGAGACGAATAGGGTAGAACCTGAGATGCTTAGAGCTAACAGGAACCAAAGAAATGTGGATGGATTTCCTCTGCCGAGACCTAGAGAGCATACAAGAACGTTGAGACCAACCCAGCTAGTTAAGTCCATGAAGAATTACTTTGATGGCACAGGAGATCCCTATGATCATGTGGCGGAGTTCAAGCAAGTCTTGAGAGCTGAACAAGTGGAGGATCTATTCACGCAGTACAATGCCTTCGGTCTAACCCTTAGGAACACAGCACTTACATGGTTTCAGCCATTGGATGAGCGACAGTTCAGGAGCATAGACCAACTCCTAGAGGCTTTCATTGTAGAGTTCTCTAAGAGCGGCATAAGACACAATACCTCCTCATTGATTCACAGCTTCAAACAGACCCCCCAAGAGACTGTCAGATTGGCCGGAAGAAGATTTAGACAATATCTTGAAAGGTGCCCTGTTTCGGAGCTACCCACATCTGCCAAACAAGTTGCCTTATTCCTTGATGGATTGCTGAGTACGAAATTGAGATCCTATGTGTACCTGAAGGACCCTAGGACTATAGAAGAATGTGTACGCATGTGCATTGACATTGAAGATAACCTAGGGGAAGAACTAGAGCTCTCCAAAATCTACAAAGATTCAGATAGTGCGTCTAGTCACTCTTCCACGCAGTCCACATCAATTGAGGAACTTGCCGAAAAAGTAGCTCAGAAATTAGGTGTAACTAGCAAACAAATCCCAAGGTTTGCTCCTGTGAAAAGGTGCTATACATGCGGTGGTGACCATATGGCAAATGTCTGCCCTATTATGGCTCAGCCCCAAGTAAATCCTAGTAGCCAGTACTGCACCATAGAACGGAGATACACCAATCACACCGCACAAGATTGCCCATACAACAAGCAGGCAGTTAGGCAACCCTACCCGCAGCCCTACCAACAAGGCAGATACCAGAACCAAAATCCACCACCACAATATGCTAGACCCCAACAAACCTACCAACCACAATATCAGGCCCAACAGAGACCCCAACCAGTGCTAGTTCAACAGCCTCCAAACCCAGCTAATGTGATTCCGGTACAGTATGCTATTGCAGAAGAAAACCTGAATAGGGCCATAGTACCAGTAACCCCATTGATCTCAGAAAGTGATCCGAGTGACCATAGCTTTGATTCTACACATGTTGATAGTCCCCAGGCTTACTACATGCAGTCTCCAGAACATGGTGAGTCCTACTATAGTGAAGAACCAAGTGAACCTAGTTGGGAGTCGGATTACACGAACGTCATGTATGCAAACCCCAACCCTAGGCCTCAACCTAGGCAGGTACGACCACCCTTTCCTAGAGGACCATGCTACCGATGTCAGGGAGATCACTTCATTCGTGATTGTCCCTTACCTCCACCTACACAAAATCAGTCCGTGACGATCCAAGGCTTTTGCCAAGATTGTGGAAAAGAGCATCTTTTACGAGATTGCCCAAAGAACCCCAATAATATGCCAAAAATCACTCCGATCAATGTGATTGGATTGGTTGTAGACTCCTCAGGAAGTGTCACTTCCACTGCACCAGTACAGGTAGTCACTAGAGCTCAGGCATTGCAGCAAAACCAAGAGGCAAGCCAGGAAAAGGGCCCAGAGGCTAGTGAAACCGAGAGCGTGACAAAGAAAAGGACTAGAGCGTGGAAAGATAGTCGGGAAAGAATGAAAAGACAATGGGCCAAAAAGATGAGTGAACTCGAGGAGAGCGTAAGGGAAACAAGAGCCAGAATAACCGAACTCACAACTCAAACTCCCTCTCACACTACTCCACCACCACCACTCCCATCTCCATCCGACCCACCACCTCCCCCACCGCCTCATCAAATCCCACCACCCCCTAGAGTAGGATCAGTCTTAGCTGATCCCACTCCCGAAGACCTAAACATGATGCTGAAAGCATATCAGGCCAGAATCCAAGAAGGGCCAACCATAGCTGATCATGAAAAATGCTACCCTAGAGCCGAGCTAGAGCTTGAACGAACAAAAATTTGCGCAAAAATGGTGGAACTGGCCCAAGCCATGTTCGAAGCTAGCCGCCTCTTTAATATCTCTAGCTCAGCTAAGACGCAATTACATTTTGATGGACTGCTAGAAAGAATAGAGAGGCTAATTGCACAATCAGAGAAGGAACCTGCCCCTCAAAGAAAGGAAAGGGCGAGAGAACGGACAAGCCAGCCTCTTCAGGAAGCCCATGTGCCTCCTCAAGAAGCTTATCTTCCCCCCCAAAAGGCAGATGAGCCTCCCATGAAAGCTTACGTACCTCCTCAGGTTGCCTACATTCCTTCTCAGGGAGCGTATGAGCCTGATCGGAAGAATAATAGAATAAGTAATCCTCCCCAGGAAGCTTGTGCTCCAGCCATCTATGAGAACGAGGAGAGAGCCAATGATAGAATAAGCCCTCCTTCCCAGGTTGCTTATGCGCCTAATTCTACGGAGCCAGACACTTCTTCTTCTATGAATCGGCTTGCACCAGACTTCCTACGAGAGATTCAAGAAGACAAATGGGATAACGAAAGTGAAGTCGCCCCTCCTTTTGAACTTGTGGACGATGCACACGACCAATTCCCACAAGACATCCCATCTATTTACGGGGAACATGAGAGTGCTCAGTCTCACGAGAGATTGGACTTTGAGTCTAATTCCATACAAGAGCTACCCCACTTCACAGGCCCATGGGAAGCAAAGTCCACATGTATGAGAGCACCCACAGTCATGGTAAGGAACGACGACTCAGTCATACCAAGGAACACGGAGGTAGTAACGAACACCAAGGTGCAACGCGATCTCACTTTGGAAGAACTGACTGAGGATAGACCAAACATGCGGAAATATGTAGCCAGTCGAGTAACTGAAGTTGCAAAACCTCGTTCCCGGGTAGGATCCCATAGGACAGTGCCAGAAATTCCCTTGGATAAGATAGGAGATATGTGTGAAGGTGAAGAAGGGAACACCTATCTTCCCATCACCTACCAGGAGTACACCACCAAGGCAATTTTGGACTCAGGTGCAAGAGTCGCAATTGCCACCACCTCCTTATGGAAGCGTTGGGGCAAGCGGGCACTCAGGCCAACGAGAATGAAATTGCAGATGGCCGATGGTCACATAGAGAGACCCTTAGGATTGCTAGAAGGAATAACTCTCACCACTTGTGGTGTTGAGTTTGAGCATAGCTTTGCTATATGTGACTTCAGCAAAAATCATGCCTATGAGATGATTTTGGGAAGACCATTTATGAGACAGTTGCAAGTGGTACAGGATTGGGGAACCAACTCCTTGTATTTGCAACACTTGGGTGTTACGACCAAAGTCAATCTCAAGGATTATTCTCATAGAGATGTCCCTCCTATCCAATGGAATCCCATCCATAGAGCCAAAGATGATACAGAATCGGTGCATTCCATAGGGTCTGGATCCTCATGGATGCATGAAGACACTCACTTATGGATGTGCAAGGTAGCAGTAGAGGAAGAGAAGAGAGAAAAGGCCAGAGAAATAGGTGCAAACGAAACTCATAGATCCATTCAAGACCCAGCCTATGCACCTGTAGTCTTTCCTGAAGAGGAATTTGAACCCCATGGCTGGGCGGAAATTTTAGCAACCATGGACGTAGCCATCAATGAAGAACAATGGACACCTCACTGTGTTGAGGATGGCTATGACATTTCAGTCTTCTCCATAGAGCCAATCATGGGAGAGGCAGTTTTAGAAGAATGCGAACCTAGCCCTGATGCATTTGAGGATGCAAGTGACTCCGATCTAGAGTCAATCATTATGGACCCACCATTTGCATCAGATGAAGAATACTTCCATGGAGTAGAATTTCAACCCCAGAGGCATGGAGAAGTTACAAATGATGTAAGATTAGCAACACATGTGACCCCGAAGGAAGAAGGAAAGAAACGAAAGAAGAGAGAAGCCTCACCAGAAGAGGAAGGATCTTTGTTTGAGGTCCCAGAAAATTTTAAGAAGTATGAGATAGATGACAGAAGAGTCATGATAAGAATGCCTAAACGAGAGGCACAATCAGGAGAGGCCTATGATAACAAAGAAACCACCAAGAAAATAGTAGTGGCCCTAGAAGAAGGAGAGGAGAGATGTACGTACATAGGTCATGACCTAACAGAAGAAGAAGAGTACGAATTGATTGCCTTGCTAAGAGAATACAGAGATGTATTCGCTTGGAGTTACAAGGACTTGAAAGGTGTTGACCCTGACATATGCTCACACACTATCCCCATGACCTCAGATGCCAAACCCTCTAAGCAAAAGCCCTACACTTATAATGATAATTACGCTGCTAAGATCAAGGAAGAGATAGATAGACTGGTCGAAGCTGGATTTATCTATGAAATTGAGCACACTGAGTGGGTATCACCCATCGTGGTGGTGCCCAAGAAGAATGGCAAACTGCGTGTGTGCATTAACTTGAAAAAGGTTAATGCCGCCACGATTCGAGATAACTATCCGCTTCCCATCACAGAACATCTCTTAGAAAGAGTGGCAGGCAAGAAAGTGTACAGCTTCCTTGATGGATTTTCGGGCTACAATCAAGTAGCCATAGCTCCAGAGGATCAGCATAAGACAGCCTTTGCCACCGAATGGGGCATTTTGCTTTTAGAGTAATGCCATTTGGGCTTACCAATGCACCAGCCACCTTCCAGAGGCTGATGTGCCATGTGTTTAAGGAGTTCCTGAGGAAGAGTTTAGAAGTCTACGTTGATGATCTTTGTGCTCATTCCAACATTAGACAAACCCATATCCCTGAACTCAGACAAATCTTTGACAAATGTAGAGAATATCAAGTCTGCCTGAACCCAGAAAAGTGTGTTTTTATGGTCAGGCAAGGCAAGATTCTAGGACACATAGTGTCAAAGAATGGTATATCGACCGACGAAGAAAAAGTGAGAGCCATAGCAGAGCTACCTAGGCCAAAGAATGTCAAGGAAGTCCAAGCTTTCATGGGGCATTGTGGTTATTACCGACGATTTATACACATGTATGCTGTCATTGCAAAGCCCATGTACGGACTTCTGACAAACTTTGAGTGGACGGATGAATGTGAGAATTCCTTCCAGGAGCTTAAACGAAGATTATGTTCAGCACCAATCTTGACCACACCAGATTGGAATAAGCCATTCCATGTTCACGTGGATGCATCCAATTATGCTATTGGATGTGTGCTTGCACAACCTACTGGTGAAGGTAATATGGATCTTCCAATTGCCTATGCCAGTAGACAATTGAATGCGGCTGAACGGAATTACACCACTACAGAGCGAGAAGGATTAGGCATGGTATATGCAGTTAAGAAATTTAGACATTATTTGCTTGCAAATAAGTTTAAATTTTTTACTGATCATCAGGCATTATTATATCTTGTAAACAAGCCATGCAATACAGGAAGATTAGTGAGATGGTTTCTCTTGCTAATGGAATATGATTTTGAGGTAGTGGTGAGAAAAGGGAGGACTCATTTAAGAGCAGATCATCTCTCTAGGCTCACATCGGGAGAAGCCCCACAAGGAGTATCAGATGACCTTCCTGATGCCTACTTGTTTAATTTGGAAGTTGTACCGCAGTGGGCCAAGCCATTGGTACCAGTATTGACATACGGGCCTAATCATCCAGTGATAAACACTCGGAATAGAGAAGTTGTAAAAGCCCAAAAGTACCACATCATGGCAGGAAGCATGTACAAGCACACAGATCAAGGGATCTTGGCTTGTTGCGTAGAAGAGGATGAGTACGCTAAATGGTTGCAATTAGCACATGTAGGTGCGTTAGAGCAACACTACTCAAAGCAGCGAACTTTACAGACCCTCAAGAGACTCGGAGTACATTGGCCAACTATGGAAGCTGATGTCCAAAAGTTGTCTAAGGAATGCCCAATCTGTTGCACTAAGCCACCTGTGGAACACGCCACTCTTTATCAAGTATCCATTGTGCCAGATTGGAGTGAACCTCTAGTATCCTTCCTGAGGACAAACACATTCCCTCCAGACATGACTCTGGCTAGGAAAAAGAGTTTAGAACAAGAAGCCCTGGATTACTCACTCATTGGTGAGAATCTATACAAACGCGGCAAAGATGGTTACCTAAGACTGTGTGTCCATGAGAGTGAGTATCTTAAGATCTTAGAAACTGCTCACCAAGGTGTAGTAGGAGGACATTTTGGACCAGATCGGGTGATCAAGGCAATTCTATTTGCGGGCTTCTGGTGGCCTACCCTTCACATGGATGCACATACCTATGTGAAACGGTGTGATGTATGTCAGAGGACTCAGTATCCTATACGCAAAGATGAGATGCCACTGAAACCTATGATGGGTGGACGTGCATTCTCTAAGTGGGGAATAGACTTCGTAGGTCCTATTAATCCCCCAGCTAAGGGTTCTCATGCGGAATACATCATTGTTGCGACAGATTATCTCACCAAGTGGGTAGAGGTAAAGGCTACGACAAAGAACGATGCTCAAACAACTGCCAAATTCTTGTTTGAGAATGTATTCACAAGATATGGACTACCTATAGAGCTTGTAAGTGATAGAGGCACTCATTTCTTGAACGAAGTGATTGAAAATCTACTCCAAGAATTCTTGGTAATACACAAGAAGTCTGCCCCTTATCACCCTCAGGCTAATGGACAAGCTGAGAGCACTAATAAGATCTTATGCAATGTACTGACAAAATTAGTGAACACAAAACGCTCTGATTGGGACAAACAGCTACACCATGCTGTTTGGGCATACCGAGTGGCCTACAAAACGATACTCCAAGCCACCCCCTTTCAGATGGTATTCGGCCAAAACGTTGTGCTACCCTTGGACTTCCTGATTCCTACATTGAGAATAGCACAAGAGCACGAATGGACAGGTCATGAGCTCTCCTCTAGGATCTTTGACCTTGAACGATTAGGAGAAACAAGATTGAGAGCCGCTGCAGGGATATATGCAGCCAAGAAGAGACAGAAGGCATACTTTGATGCCCATGTGAAGGATAAAGGCTTGATAGTAGGAGATCTAGTCTTAGTCTATACACTGAAACAACACGCAAGGAAACTAGAAAAGAGAGGCTACGGACCTATGATTATAAATAGAATCTCAACAAGTGGGGCAGTTCAGCTAGCCACATTAGAAGGAGATGTTCTCCCAAACTATATTAGCGGTTGCAGAGTCAAGTTGTATCAGGAACCCCTCACGGAGGAAATGCTCAGCCGACTCAACACTGCTAAGAAACGCAAAGAGGAAGAAAAGCGAGTTCGAGAAGAGGCTCAAGCAGAAGCTTTAGAACGCATTAGAAGGATGAAGTTACGAAGGCAAGGTAGAGATCAGCCTAGGGCGAATGACTATGCAGATCAAGGATATCCTATGGCCATGTGTGAAGTTGCAGGAACAAGCTCGCATAGGATAATTGATAGACGTCCTTTCATAACCCTAGATATAGGACAAGGAAAGAGTGCAAGGAACGTAAGAGCCTTGATTGACTCAGGCGCAGCCACTAGTGCTGTTAGTGTCTTACTGTCAAGAGTTAAAGTTAACTGTCAATCCTGTGGAAGCATATCTCATAGGATTGGGAGGCGTGGAAACCCCTTGCATGGGCGAGGTGGAACTTCCCCTCTACATTCATGATGAGGAAATGACTGTTAAAGTACTGGTGTGTCAAGATGAGGATCTCACTGAACCTCTAGTCTTGGGTCAAGATTGGATCTATGACCAAGCAATTAATTTAAACCTAAGAAGTGGACTTCTCTTGGTTTGGGTCAATCATAGTCGAGTTACAGTAGAATTAGACAATGGAGCACTCAAGGAACTAGGAAAGGCACAGACTCCTGGTCCTTCCAGGGGTACACATGAAGATGACCATGCTGTTCTTGTTCAAAACCATGTGTTGCAGAGGAATGATATTTGCAAAAAAGGTGTCAAGGATGCAACGGAACTCCCTTCTTTTCCAAAGGCCAGAAGGAGGCAGCAACCAAAGGTGGATCAAAGGCAGAAGAAGCAGAGTACTACCTATATCCGAGATCAAAAGTACCTGCGCAGCAGAATGTCCCAGAAAGTAAACCAAGTGTGGGTGCGGAAAGGCAAACACCCGGTTGCACTCACGACAACCACACGGGCAAAGCCTCTTACTAGTAACCAACAACATGACTCCACTAAGAAGTTTGTCAGAAATTCTTCTGCTAAAGTGAAATCCATTTGGGTGCCCAAAAAGTCGATGAAGGCTAGCCCACAATCAAGACAAATTTGGGTGCCTAAGGCTTGTTTGCGGGCTCAAATAACTAAACCAAGACCACACCCTATCCAGCATGATCCACTCCCTCGCACAACCACTGCCCACTCATTTTCAACACGCAGGAACACATCAAGGCCCATGAGCACGAATAGAATCACTTGTAAATGGGTCCCTAAAAGGCCTCATTTTCAAACGAATCCCCCTATAATGCTCTCCAGAGTCTCTACGAAACCAGGAGCCACACCCATCCACTGCATTTAGCAGCCTAAGACCTGTAATAAACCCCTCGACCCCAATTTGTAAATTCATCCCCACTTACTAACTTCATTAGTCTCCTAGGACTACCCAAGCATTAACTACACACACGTGCACCGAACACTTACTAACCCATTATTCGCTCCCGACCCTCATGTTAATATTGTGATGGGAACAACAACGGTCCTCCCTTGTCCTGTACAATAACACCTGTTTGTATATTCTCACAGAGATAGACAGCAAGAAGTAAGATGGCAAATACAGTAGGAACTAGCTCCCAGGCAGGCTCCAGCCCACAAGTGGTGGACATCGAAAGTCTTCCAGTCGAGGAGGAGTTAAAGGAAAGACCAGCGGCATTACGGGCATTGCACGCCATACCAATTCAGAATCCTCCGCAGGGTCACACAATGCCGGTGGGCAAAACCTCACATTGGTTCAGTGACGTTGCTGGACCTCTGGGTGAAGGCACATATATGTGGGAGTCCGAGGTCGAATTCAACGGACGATGGGGCAGATACCATTTCTTTACCAGGGAGTTTGAAAGGCTACAGAATAACGAAGGACTAAAGCCGATCTGGAAGAAGGCAGGGCTTTATGACTACTTCAAGTCCCAACTACCAAAGCCAGATTTCCTAAGATGCTCATATCTAATTAGTACCCTCACCCCCAGCAAAGACAAGAAAGGATACAGCTCCTTTGTACTCCCATCACTCACAAGGGGCAACGAGCTGAAGCGTTTCCGCTTAACTATCAATCTAGTGAGAGAAGCGCTCGACATGCAGGGTATGCACATTCCAACAGAGAAAGAGACTATGGTTCCAGACAACATGAAGAACAGGAATCTGACGAAGTTGAAGGACATGGTTGCAATGACACCCACGATCGCCATCCACTTACGTATGGTCATGCAACATTTCGCCTTCCCCGCGCAGGAGAGGTTCACAATGCCTCCCAAAAAGATCTGGTTTAGCCTCTACCTGGCGGATGCTTTTGAGTTGACCATCAATATGCCCCACTGGATTCTCGACCAGATTCATATGGCTCATCAGAGATGGTACAAGAAGCAAAAATCTGTATTGTATGGTTGTTGTGCACTCACAAGAATTGTATACAGATGTCTCGCATATGATGTACCGGTGCAAAGGGCTCTGATCTGGTCCAGAGCACAGGAATTTCAACGCAGATTGTCAGCCGTAGGGCCTCCCTCAAAGAAGATGAGAGGCACCATCCAGATGCCTTGTGCACAAGCTCGCGGGGCAACCCTGACGCCTGAGACAACCCCAAGACTTCCACGACGAGTGCAACCATTTACTATCAGGTTACCCAGGCACAGCACTGATGGCCCTAATCTTGTGTTTCCACCAGTACCGACTGATCTGGAATTCCCGCATGGGTTCACTCTGGAGGATTTAACTGACGAAGAAGTTGCAAGAATCATAGAAGCTGTAAATGCAGAAGTTGAAGAAGAGCAAGCCAGTGGACAGCAAACTGCCCCAGACCAAGCACAGCCCGGCCAACCAGACGTAGTCAACGTGGACGAGGAAGAAGAAGCTCATGGGGAGACACAGGGCGGACATTCAGAAGCCGAAGAACAAGAGTATGATCCAGAAGCCCTACAAGTACTGGAAGGTGCCCCCGCCTACACTAGCGCGTTAAAGAAGCTTTACGATACAATGAACCGAGTTCAAGAGCAACACAGGCTCTCATTAGCTGCAGGTAAAGCTCTCATGAACCAGATTCTGGAGGAGGAAGGTGTGGACGAGCAATACCGTGCCACCTTGGAAATGATATCAGATGCTTTAGGAGTACCGGAAACGGTGCACACAGCACTAGTGCACTCACGAAGAACAGAGAGAAGATATGGAAGACGCCCCCCACGATCGGGAAAACGAATGAATGTATTAGGATCAGGACCACAAGGCACCCCCACAACCACGGGCACAGCACACACAGTTCACGACACCGAGGAAGCCCACACATCGAGTGCACCCCCATCACCTCCCTTGCCACCTTCTCCCCCACATCCACCTCACTCACCTCCCTCTACCACTGTAACCTCCACTGTCACCACCTCTGAAACCACTACACACACCAACACACAAACCATCAGCCCGCCCAAACACTCTACTTCCACTGAAAACACGAGTCTAACTACAGCCACGGTACACCTCACCACCCCGAGCACACTTCCTAGAAGTTCACAATTACACACACCTCTATACACATTCACCACCCTCACCGCTACCACAATCCCCATGTTCACGGTCACTCCCACCACGATCCCCACTTTCATGGAGGTGTCACCCACCTCTGCACCTCTCCCATCCCCCATGTACCCCCAATCTCCCATTCCCCCACCTCCCCCCTCACCCGTCCCCAGTACTGCATTCACAACCCCCTTTCCCTTTCCCTACCCCTCTGCATTCAATACTATTCCTCTCGGTAACTTATTTAATAATATGCATCAATGCATGGCCCAACTTCAGCAACATTACCAACACTTGGACAACCAACATACAAGGCTCTTCCGAAGCCATGAGGATCTCCAAGCAAGATGTAGGGATCTTGAAGAGCAGAAGCAGCAACTAGAACAGCAGCACGTGACATTACAGGAGCAATATGCACAATTAGAAGCCAACCCACCCCAAGCAGATGACGACGAACGACGACACATGGACGAGCTGCTACACTCTCAGATCACGGAAAACCTGAAGCTTCGACGGAATTTGGGCCTCCTCCGCAAGCATATGTCTACAGCGCTAGAGGAGAATAAAAGATTACAGAAACAGAACGAAGAAAATCTGGAGGCGGCCATGGAGGGTTCCCCACAAGAGATTGACCCAGAACGATTCAAGGCAATTCCCTCTGAGAATATGCAGGTGGTGTTAGAAACTCATGCCGATCTAATGGAGGCCCATGCCGCTTTAGAAAAAGAAAGAGATGAGTTACGAAGACAGTTGGCCACCCGACAGACAGAACCCAGCCAGAGCATAACCGTAGAAGAAACAGCTGAAGAGGTCACTAAACTCCGGGCCGAACTTGAGGAATTACGCAGCAAGGTTATGCAATATGAGCGTCAGCCCTCCCCTCTGGTCGACCCCGAGCCTGACGATTTGGTGCCAATTGAAGTAGAAGAAACATTCGAGGATCCCTATGTACCAATGCCAACACCCGGCGGTAAGCGCACAGAACAGGGAATGGACACAATTGAGATTGAGGCACCGGAATGGATGCAAAAGTTAAAGAAAGTAGCCACGACGCATGATGACAGGGTGGCAGTCCAAATCGCATTGATGTCAAAACTGGAAGAGGTGGTCATAAAATCCGATTATTTTCAGAATCTTTCACACCATAGGTGGATCGGCCCATCGGATAATCTGTATGTGCCTTTTTGCGTGCTAATGGCGGATTATAATGCGGAGATCAAGCGCCTCACCTCAAGGGAACCCACCTCTGCCACCCAATTTGCACCCGATGACATCCCAGAGAGTGCCAAGCAAGGACATATCCGCCAACCAACGTGGAGAATTCGGCTGCTCGAAACCTACCCGGAAATGGTAAGAACATGGAACAACATGCCATTGTACATCAAATATAATCCATGTTATTGCCCTGTGTTTCGAAGGAGATCCTGGCCGGAGTACACACATACAGTGCTGACGATTAAAGGATGTGAGAAGTGGCTAAATTACGTGTACTTCGCACCCCCTAAAGGCGCACCTACAATTGGCTATATGATCTCAACGATCCGACATTGGGGGGTCCGTTTCAAGAATGTTCCTGATATCATGACTCAGATGTGCCTGAAAATTTTCGAACTTATGCTGGTCACCTTCAGGACCTTCAAAAATGTCAAGGAACCGCATCTCTCAGCACTAGGATTTAATGAAGGGAACCAAGACCTTGTATAAGACATGAGCACAACTCCATCGATCAATGTGGTGTATGCATGGCACGCTCGCATCAAATATCTACCGGCCTGCTTCAAACAAACGTTCGAAGAGATGTTTGTCACTGGATTCTGGGAATATCACTCCGAGATATTCATTCCCAGACCATCCCATCTCTTGCAGTTGTTTGCAGTGGAACAAGCTCTCCACTCCGAAAAGCTACGCATGCCACATCCAGAGGTTCCTGGGCCGGTAGACTGGGATGCTCTTCTGACATATTTGGCCAAAGGTCTGCGAATTGCTGAACATCATTTAGCGCAGGACGTCGTCGAGTACTACATCCAAAAACCCTCTCAACAAGGGTCTGTCAGGGACGACAGACGCGAGAGAGGGGGGGGTGTTAGCAGTGGACAAGGGAGAGAAGGCACAAGCAGACAAGGGAGTCAACAAAGATCTGGCAAGTAGGCCAACAATTTTCTTCAGGAAGAAGCACTTATGAACATTCACGCAGATTTAGCACTAAGGCAACCTTAATTTTTCAAAACCTCTACACCAATTAAAAGTGATTCTCATCACTAAGCACCATTGTAAATATCATTTCATCTTTTTGTAGCTCCATTTTGTGCAAGCCAAGGAGTCCTTGAGCTTGAGGAGCATTAGAAGTATCTACCTGCCAATTTTTGTAATTTTTGGATCTCGTTTGAGTCCCCAAATAAGCCCTGGAACCTAATTTTTAACTAGGCCGGACACTAGGTCTGAACAGGGCCAAAGCTAGTCAAAAACTATGAAAGGAGCTAGAGAGCTCATTTTTGAGGTTAGATTGTAATTGAAACAAACTTGTAAGAGCTTTTGAAAGTAATCTAAAGAACTCCATTGATTCTCTCTCTTTGTCTTGCCGTGTGTGCGCGTGTGTGTGTATGTGTGTGCATGCTTGTGTGCTTCTCATTCACGCACTTGTGCCGCCACTTGCTCGAGGTCTTCATACCATCCTCACGTCTTCCCGGATTGACATTAAAGGAGGTGCTACTCATCACTGAGCTACATGCCCCAATCGTGTGGCACAGCCAAGTCGATCCCAAATCTGCTGTGATTTTCATTAGAGAAATGGCCCAACAAAGACAAGCCTCTAGTCTTGAGGAAGCGAATATGAGGCAACCGAATGTTGGACAAAATAGGAGATGGATAGATTCTCGTCCGACCATGAGACATCATGTGAACCGAGGGTGGCGATTTGGCCCGATATCAAATTATGTGAGATGCTGGTGGTGCGAGCAGATTGGGCATATAGCCAAATATTGCCCTCGTGTATGCATCCCGTTGGATTTTGTCCCCACATGTGAGGACTACGGGAAAAAGAGACTATGCGAGCACGTGTGTGGCTCAAAAGAGGTGATTGACCTAAAGGTCGCAACGAATGAACCAGATAGGTGCTTATCCTCTTTGTATGTGGAAGTTGACAAAGGTGGAGTTACTTCGTCGACGGAAACTGCGAGAGCAAGTGAAAGCAAGGATACTGGATCTCATGATCGAGACTTGGTAGAACTTGTGAAGAGCTTGGAATGTCAAGTCAATTGGTTGCAGGTGGAGCGAGATAACGAGAGGATCAAAATAGCGAAATTAGAGGAAAATCAAGAGAAAATGGCCGAGATCCTAGGAACTTGGGAAAAGAAAGTACGAATGTTGAAAAATGAAAACAAGGAGTTGAAAAGAGTAAACAAAAGCTGCAGGCAAGATCTTGTGAAGCCCGAGAGTGAAAACGTGGTCTGGGACTTGAGATCCGGCTTGATGGTAGCCGACTGCTTTGGAGTTGCGATCGAAGAAGAGCTCTCAAGAGAGGAGGATGACCTAATGAGGAGAGTCGAGGGAATGGAGCATGAAATTTAGAAGGTACAAAGCATAATCCGTCGATACAGTGATCAAGCGGGTAAGGCATGTGACGAGTTCCACCTCGAGTTAGAAAGAATGAAAAGTGCCCAAGCAGAGAGCCATGAGAAAGTGAGACGGGTAGAAAAAGAGAATGCAAAGCTGAGTAGCAAGCTCGGTAGGTGGATGAATCAGAAAGACGATGAGACCCGAGAACGAGTAGAAGATCCGAAAGTAGGTAGAATAGAGGAAGAGCTAAAAGTGATGTTGGACAAGTTAGAGGCGATAGGCGTGGAGTTAGAAAAGGCGAAGGAGTTGTCGAAAAAATTGGATGATCTGGAAGTAGAAAATATGAGTAGAATCTGGGAGGAGAGGTCGATTCGAGAAGAGGTTGAAAAGTTGTCTGGCCAAGTCGAGAGGGGCGAGGAGGTTCCTTTGTAAATAGAAAGAAAGATGAGCCATTTAGAAGAGGAGAAGAAGAAAATGTGGGTTCGGTTCCA
Source organism: Ceratopteris richardii (assembly GCA_020310875.1). NCBI lineage: Eukaryota > Viridiplantae > Streptophyta > Polypodiopsida > Polypodiales > Pteridaceae > Ceratopteris > Ceratopteris richardii. The sequence goes on along the minus strand of CM035436.1, from coordinate 39,080,570 downwards.
TCAAGTGGATGATGAAATTTTTCGACTCCAAGGCAGTGATGAGCGAAAAGAAGAAGGGATAAGGGATTTAACTTTGAAGCTCGAGGCATTAAGAGGTGTAGTAATGAATGGTGGCCTTCCAGACCGTATCGCCTGGCTAGAGGACAATATCAGCAAGCTGTCGAATCATGTAGAAGCTCTGCGAGGCAGAGGATGGAGATGAGAAAGAAAATAGATAAGGCGATGGATGTCGATAAGGATGGCTTGAGTCTGATTAGGGTTTGCTTTGCAGATTGCGAGTCAGAGATGTGAGGACGGATGGATCGAGTTGGATGTACACTTAGGAACTAAAGTGACACTTTTTGCGGTTTCAGGTCGACAAAGTGGTTAGTATGTGCGGGTTTTGCGAGGACGGGTTGACCATGGCATTAGTGGCTGGATTTTGGCTTGAGTGGCAGCAGAGAGGAGATATGTCTCATTGGGATGTCCACGAGGGGATATATGTGTGTGTGTCGTGATTGGTTGGGTTGGGAAAAAGTCCTTTCTTTTGTCTCCTAATTCTCGAGATGCGGGAATAAAAAGAAAATGAAAAAATTATATGTTTGTGTATGTGTGCGTGTGGCTACGCGCCTATGTGGGCCGATAGGTGGGTGGACCCACTTTGACCGGGTGGTCAAAGCCACGAACCGACGTCGGTTTCGCACAGGGCTAGCTGTCTGTGTGTCGCGTGCTGCGTTGGGTTGGTAGATGGGTGGAGCAAACTCGATCGGGTGGTCGAGTCCACGAGTCGCATCCAGCTTCGGCGTAGGCCGGCAAGTGTGAGTAAATATGTGAAAAAAAATGATGAAAAAAGAGAGAAAAAATGTGGAAAAAACGAATGAGAAGAATTCCTCGCTCGAAGGGGGGACATAAGAGAGGTGAGAGAGCATGATGCTCGGATGGGAATATACGTGTTTGTGTTGTGGGGATTTGGGTTATGTGTGGGCTCCCGATGAAACATGTCAAATTGAAGCTTAAGCTCGGCTAGGGTTTTGGTTACGATGTGTCTATGGAAAGCTTGGACTTGAGGAATCCAATCGTGCTAGTTGCATTGTTTGTCTGCAAACCTTCCGGAAGTGTTCAGTTTAGCTCTTAGGTGGTGCAATGACTTGTGAAGTTTGGAATCGCGTCGACGATGAGTGATCTTGTTAGAGTGAGCTCGTGTTAGGCTTGAGTGGTCCCTGTCGTGTATCCATCAATTTAGGAGTGGTGTGGTGGTGACCTAGCATCTGATCTAGTCGACAAGCAAGAAAAACAGAGAGATAGACAGGAAGGCAAGCGGGTAGTGGAAACCCTAGGTAGAAAGGGAATGAAAAATCGGCGAGAGAACTCAGCTAGAAACGAGAAAAAGGAATCAGGAAAGCGATCGTATGGCCAAGAAGAGTATCAAAAATAAAAGTGGGGAATGGTTTTGATTATATATGGTGTGTGTGGGAAATGTGTTGAGTATGCATGTGGAACAAATATTCGTGATGTGTTGAATGAACAGTCTAGAAGAGTGACGAGAAGGAATGTGGATGGTCTTTTTGCTTGCATGTGTGTTGTTCGTGACGAGACTGCATGTGTGACGCGGATCATGATGCGTGTGCTGAATATATATGTGTGATGTGGATGATTGATATGATTGTCTTTTCATTTTGGTTTTAGATATTGTCATTTGATGAAAAAGGTTCTAATGTTTTAATGAAGTTTGCAGATAGGTGGACATGGCGATGAAGATACATCAAGATGGACAAAGATGGTAAGTGAAATGATTGAATTTTGGTACTGACAAATGATTGTATGAGTATGATTTCAGGTGCTACATTGAGGAAGAAGAGTATGGTCATGCAAGGTAAAGATTTGTATCTGATTGAGTGATCAGCACATGTTGGATGATTTGAGCGCAGGAACACTTTGGCTCATCGAGGACGACTTCGCAATTAAGAAGAGGGGAGTATGTTAGCCCACAATTTGGTTGGTTTTGATACACTAATGTGGTTCTATTTGGCAGGAATTTGTTCGAGTTCAGGTACTTGAAGAATGAATTTGATAATTCATTAGAAGCATGTGGAGATATTTATTGCAGGGGCGTGATTTCATGGAATGCAATAGTTGAAGGACATGCTCAACTTGGGCATAAAGAACAAGCACTCAGTTGCTATGTGCAGATGACTCAGGAAGGTTTTCACCTTGATATTGTGACCCTTTCTGGCATGCTAAAAGCCTATGGTCCCATAGATGCAGCAGCAAGTTACAGAGAACTACCTAAGGTTATTGTAAATAACGGGTTATTAGGGATCTGTGCGTTACTCGGGAGCTCTTCTCTAAACATGCATGCAAGTAATGATGCCCATAAAAGTAACTGTGTCCTGGTATGACTGTGACATGGCCTCCTTCACAGGTCACTTTGGGAGACTTATGTGGTTTTGTGGACTAGCCTCATGGCAGGCTATTGTGAACATGGAGAAAGTGAAATAGCACTCGAATGCTTTGAAAAATTGCGATTGAAAAAATCTTTCCCCGGATGCTGTCATTTTCGCTTGTGTGCTGAAAGCCTGTGGCCAGATCGGGGCACTAGAGAGAGGCAAGGAAATACATACTGAAGTTATTGTGATTGGGATGTTGGAAGATGGTTCTATTCTGGGGAATGCATCGGTCGACATGTATGCCAAGTGTGGAGATAAGAGCCCAGCAGCTGATTAAATTCTTTTTGTTTTGAAAAAAGATAAGGGCCGCCTCTTCTTATCTTATCCACGAGGGGGTTTGGGGATGGGTTATATCTCCACCAATTAGCAGAAAGATTGATGAGAATGGGAGTGGACATAAATGTGGAAGTAGAAAGTCATTGAGGGGGGGACAACGCTTGCAAAAAAAGAGTGCGGATGTGGTCTGTGCAAGAGGGTTCGGAGCCTTCCCCTCTCAACACCGTGTGGCCATGTGGATAATGCTCGATGGGTGTTTAACAAACGGGAGAAAAGGAGGGTACTCTCTCAGTGGCTGGGAAGTGAACAGGGGAAGAAAGCCTGGTTCTCGAAGGAATGTAGCGATGCAACGTGGAGAAGAAGGGGATTTTTCATCCGCATGCTTTGGGACAAACAAAAGTGGAGAAGAAAATGACTGGAAAGGATAAATTCATGCTGAAGCTTGCTGCGTAGGACTGGATACAGAATCCATAAGGGACATTGTTTCTCACTTTTCGCATCTCAAGAAGAAGAAAAAGTTTGCACTATCTCAGAAGCGATTCATTGACAGGATTCCAATGGCAGATGTACGTAGGTATAAAGCAGAGCAGATTGGAAGTTCCCATGAATTCAGTGAACTATGTATGCAAATGAAAAAGATGTAGAAGAAGAATATGGGGAAATATATGACATCTTAAAACCCTTGCTATTAGACACATATGAGATCACATGATGGAGGTGCATCATCGGCCGTTGGAGAAACAGATGCCTTCATGATCTTGAATAGAGGAAGGACACCTGTGGTAGCTTGTAGGTCGTAAAAGGAGGACACACAGAATTTTGGAGGGCGAGGGGTCGTTGGAATTGAACAGTTTTCTTCGTGATCTTGCAAGTAAGTACCGAGGCAAGAGGCAGAAGGACTTCTGGGATCTGGTTCTGGACCGACGAATTATCCTTATCAACAAAGAGGAGACTCTTGACAGTAATGTTAGTGAAGAAGAAGCTTTTGCTTTTATAAGCAAGGATCCAGCAATGGAAGTTGTCAGAGGACCAGCTCAAGAGGAGGAAATCGATGAAATGGAAGCTCTGTTGGGAGAAGTTGTCTAAGTTCATGATGCCACAGGCTCGATTAATCTTGCACTATGTTTTTTGCCAGGGACGAGTGTGATTTGTGCTCCATAGCTCCATGTAAATATAATGTGTGGGCTTACCAATGTTTGTTCAATTGATACTACCCAAGCTGCAGAGAACTTTTGGCTGCTACAAATTTGGTATTTAATCTTTCGATAGTCATCACTCTTATCTTTCTAAAGAAGATACCAGCAGATATGTACTTATTTTAGTGGTAGCTTCTATATTGAAGCGTCATCTGGGGAATGGTCGGCTGGGTGTTTTTTTGGGAAGGGAAGCTCAGAAGGGAGATAACGCGCATCGGCTGAAGGGGAGGAATCACCACGAAGAAAAGGGGGGGGAATGCCCTCATCTCCTGTGAGCTCAACACGTTATGCACAGGGTGTATCTCGACTAGGTGGAGTATCAACATACACAGATGCAAGCCAATACCAAAGTACACATGCAGGAGCGGGGTATTCAAACCCTCAAGTAGACTATGTGGCTAGCCTGGAAGTTTTGATTTAGTGACAAGAATCTTATATGAAGTGAATGGTATGCTTGGTTTGATGGGACATGTGGCTCTGTCGATCCGGGAGGGGAACACACACGCACTGAACCAGGGAAGGCTGCAATCAAGGTACTTCCAATTGGATGCAATCATATGCAGGTGGTGCTCACTTTTCTGAAGGACTTTTAACACGTCAAAAACATTTCATTCTGTTGATGATCATTTAAATGATAGTCCATTTTCCTGTTGCTTGATATTCTGTAAGTTAGGTATGATTGATACTATGAATGTCTGAGAAACAGCTACAACAGTAGTTATGCTATACTATGAGAATGGTAAAGGGAGTCTTTATAGGAGTCAAAGACCAAATTTCTCACATAAGATGGTGCACAAAATCATTGGTTTCAGGGAGTTATCTGCCGTAGAGAAAAACAACATTTTCCTCGTAGCTGATTTGTATGCAAGAAGAAGACATATTTTTGAATGAAACACCGATTTGAGCTCCCTTGCAATCGCTTCATGGTGAATTATAATGGCTCACAGGATGTTTATCATCATGATGGAGGGTAGGGATGTCTTACGTGCATTCTACCTCCGAGGAGAACGATGGTATTGCTAACAAGTCGCTCTGTCGTACCATCATGAGCAAACAATATGAAAACTATGGGTCCAGCACATTTAAAGGAAAGAAGTTTGCATGTGACGGAGTTTTTATTTTTTCCCACGGGGCCTCTCGAGCTCCAGACTCAAGAATTCGATGTTATTTTAGATGATAGGGCAATCAACGGATCGAATGTTGGTGGTGATGATTTGTCAAAATGCCATAAATTGTTATCTAGATCTAGAGATTTTAAAGTCGAATTGGAGTATGCAGCAAAAGTGAGGATAGGAACCATACATTTTGGTGTGTTTGCCGGGAACATATGCGCTAGTGCGTAGACATAGGAAGAATCCATTGCGAGATAATTGTGGGCTCTAGGTAATCCAAGTAGACCGATTCCGAGGGATTTGCGCAAAATAAAGGCTTCCACAATCATCTTTTCCGTGGGCTTTAGAGGCCTATCAAGCACACTCACACTGTAACATATATCTACTCTTGTCAATGTGGCATAGTTGAGACTACCCACTAGACTTTGATATGATGTGATGTCCTCTATGAGTTCACCTTCATGTGAGCTCAATTTGTGATTGACCTCCATTGGAGTACCTGCAATCTTACAATCTTGCATCTTGAATTTTGCCAACATGTCCTTAATGTACTTTCTTTGAGTGAGAAACAAACCATGATCTTTGTAGACAACTTCCAAACCTAGGAAGTAGGTAAGTGAACCCAAATCACTTATCTTGAACTCTTCTCTCATCTCATCTTTGATCTTCTTCATACCATCTGCATTCAAGAATGCATTCTTTACATCTGATCTTTGATCTTCTTCATACCATCTTCTGTTATCCAACCATTCAAGAATGCATTCTTTACATCTAGTTGAAGTATCTTCCAATTCTTGGAAGAGGCAATACTAAGCAAAACCCTAATAGTAGGCATCTTTGCCACAGGAGAGAAAGTCTCCTCATAATCAATTCCCTGAGTTTGTGCAAAGCCTTTTGCTACAAGCCTTGCCTTATACCTGTTAATGGAACCATCAGAATTCTTCTTGAGTTTATAGACCCATCTTGAGCCTATTACCTTCATGGATGAAGTCTTGGGCACCAAATCCCAAGTGTTGTTTTCCTCAAGTGCTTCAATCTCTTCCTTCATTGCATGCTTCCATTCTGTTTTTGCTTTGGCCTCTTCAAATGATGATGGCTCCTCTTGGTTTATGTCCTGTGCTATGTAGATAGAATGTTTAGTTAGTAATGAGGTGTCGAATCCATACCTTTCTGGTTTTTTCTTTTCCCTCATAGATCTTCTTAGGCCATGATGTGATGATTCTGCCTCATGTCCAAGTTCCTGCAATTTTGCTTTACCTTTAGACTTCCATGCTTTGATCTTTTCCATGTGAGATTCTTCATCATCCTCTGAGGTGTCTTGTTCTTCAATCTTCTGTTGTTCTCTACCAAGCTTTGGAAAATCTTCTTCAAGATTATATGGTAAATTGACCTTCCTGCATGAATCTTCATACCATGAATTGTTCTCATCAAAAACTACATCTCTGCTTACCAAGAATCCTTTGTTGGTAGGGTTGTATAACCTGTAGCCCTTTTGATTGTTGTCATATCCAATAAATACACACCTTTCTGCCTTTGGATCCATCTTGCCTCTAACCTGTGAAGGAATATGAGCAAAAGCAATACATCCAAAAAATTTACAATGATCTAAGCTTGGTCTTCTTCCATTGCAAGCCTCATATGGAGTCATCCCATCAAGGGATTTTGAAGGCAACCTGTTAATCAAGTAAGTGGCTGTAGATACAGCCTCAGCCCATAAGTAATTAGGTAAATGCTTTTCATTTAACATAGACCTTGCAGCTTCAACAATTGTCCTATTCCTCCTTTCTGCCACTCCATTTTGCTCAGGAGTGTACCTTGTAGTTACCTCTCTTTTGATTCCTCTTTCTTGAAGAAAAGAATCAAAATCATGGGAGAAGTATTCTCCCCCTCCATCTGACCTTAGCCTTTTTAGTGATTTACCTGTTTGATTCTCCACAAGAGCCAAATATCTTTTGAAACATGAAAAAACTTCATCTTTGTGTTTCATAAAGAATAGGATAGTCCATCTGCTGCAATCATCAATAAAGGAAACATAATACCTTGATCCAGATATTGAAGCTTCCTTGCTAGGTCCCCATACATCTATATGAACCAACTCCAAGAGATCTCCATGCATATAACCTTTCTTCATGAATGGTAACCTGTGAGACTTTCCAAATTGACATGCACTACACTTATAAATCATATGTTGTTTTGACAAATTAGGAAGTCCAAGTACACTTTGGTCCCTGCAGATTTGCTTTAATGACCTTTCACCAATATGTGCTAACCTTTTGTGCCATACTTCCAATTCTGTGAGTGTCTGACTACCATAATTAAAGAGAGCAATGTTTCTAGTGTCCTGTAATTCAAATGTGAACAATCTACTTGTCTTTTCACCTTTTGCAATTCTTCTGAATCCTTGACTTGGATCTTCAACAAATGCTCCTGCTTTTGTGAACCTGACTTGCAACCCTTTCTCTACTATCTGCCCAACACTTATCAAATTCTTTGTAATGGTAGGGACATAGAGTATCTTACTGAGTAGGTTGATGTTTCCATCAGGTGCTTTGACATTGCCTATTTTCTCCACAGGATGTTTTGTATCATCTCCTGTTTGTACCTCATGCTTATTCCTTGGATCTTCTAAATCTGATAGGAGTGCCACATTTCCTGCCACATGATTTGAACAACCTGAATCTATGTAGAAAACATGCTCATCAGATTTACCTTGTGGCATAGCCATGTTCATGATCAATAATGAATCCTCTTTGTTTGAGTCTTCTGTGTAGTTATTGTAGTCTCTCCTTCCTTTGTAGCCTCCTTGATAGTTTGAATGATTGTAGTTGTTGTAGTTGCCATGGTAGTTGTTGAACCTTCCTCTTGAGTAGCCATAACTTCCTCTATTGTATCCTCTGCCTCTTTGATTCCTGGAATTCCTAAAGCAATTTTCAGTTGTATGATTAGTTAATCCACAAATAGAACATGAGTTGGAGTCTTGGGATCTCCCCCTGCCTTGTCTACCTCCTCTTCCTCTACCTCTGCCATGTCTTCCTCTACCTGCATAGTTAGCTTGATATGTACCTGCTTCATCATCCACTTTCTTTGTCTTTCCTTTGTTATCTTTAGACTTGCTTTTATCCGTGTATAAAGTTGAAGATTGATTACCTCTAGAGCTTTCTCCATTTTTGATAAGCTTTGCCTCTTGAGTAAGTAGTTGTCCAATGAGTGTGTTGAAATCAGGTACATGCATGTCCATGTACAAATCCATAGCTGTGGTGAATGCTTCCCACTTGTCATCTGCCTTCAAGCCATTGATGACCTGCCTTACAATTTGCTCTTCATGTATTACCTCTCCAATGCTTCCCAACTGATCCGCTATGTCCTTGAGCTTTGTGACAAAATCAGTCACATTTTGTTTGGGAGCCTTCTTGAGAGTTGTGAACTCCAGCCATAGTTGATGCTTCCTAGCTTTGGTACTTGAAGAAAAGAAAGCTTCAAGTGCATCCCACACTTCCTGAGATGTCTTACAACTTCTAATGTGAGGCAACAAAAAATCTGAGATAGAGTTGAGGAGATAAGACCTTGCAAGTGCATCCTTGGAGCACCATGTGCTCAATCTTTCTTGCTCTTCTTGTGTTGGTTGACTTTTGTTCCTGAAACTTGGCATAACTTCATCTCCAGCCACATAACCATATAAACTTCTACCTTGGAGATAAGCTTCCATTCTTAATGACCAAGCTGAGTAGTTACCTCTGTCCAATTTGTCAATTGATGAAGGAAATCCATCTGCCATGTTGTCCAACCTTGCTCTGATACCACTGTGAAGAGATGGATAGGTATGTGCTTGAAGATGAAGAGGTGTTGCAAAATCCTTGATCTACACCAGCCAAATGAACTCCAGAAGTATATGGTGGGCCCTTTTAGCTTGCCAATGGATGTATTAGACACCCTATGTACCTTGGAAGATCACTCTCAAAAAGATAGATCAAAACAGATAAGTTGGAGTTAGCTCAGAGGTGAAAACTTGCTATTCTTGGTTCATACACCTGTCCAGTGTTTTACATAATTCTCTGAGCACAGCAGCAATTAGCTCAATTCCTCTTGGGGAAGTCTAGGCAACTTAAAGAGCTAACTTTCAAGAGTAATCTCATCAAAAATAATGAACCACACACTGAGAATGAGTTTTAACAAGTGATGACATCATCCCGATTTTCACAGGCTGCTACAGAAATAGACCAGTGAGCAGAAAAATCAACATAACTCAACATATAGAAATTCAATGATTATGAAAATTTGTATGCTTATACTAGATAGTGAGCTAAATCCAACAAGCTTTAAATCACTGAATTTGGATAAGTAACCACTGAGAAATGGCTCTGACAAGATGAGTCAAAAAGTCGGGTACCTGACAGAGAAGTGAAGATGAACAGACCCTATTGACTTCAAATGAACATAACTGAAGATTGCAACATCCAAATGACATGAAAATTTGTGAGCATATAGTAGAATTATAGAGCTAACTTTACCAAGTTAAATCACTGAAAATGATGCACCAAGCTCAGAGAAAACATCTCTGCAAGTTGACTGAGAAAACTGAGAGTAATGGTAGTGAGTAGTACACTTCACAAGAACATGGAAATATGAACCCAAATGATAATGAAAATGAAAGTATATTGCTTGTAAAATACAATGGACTTACTGATACATATGTGTGCCTTGTAATCACACCTTGATATGGCATAAAGCTCAGCTCTTGGAGGTCTTCACATAGGTCTCTCTAACCACGACTAAAACTGCCATCTATTTATAGTTGAGTTTGGGAGGCTAACTTCCCTCAATCACTCTCCAATCAATCAATGATTGATTTGATTCTCTACCTACCACAAATCACGAATTCGTGGCTCCTCTTTCCATTCTTGATCAAGTGGACTCAACCACTTAAGATTCTCTTACTTTTACATTAAGTAAACTCTTCAAAAGTTACAAGAGGTAGTTCACAAGTGAACTTTACATAGTCTTCATTTTAAGGCTTCTTTTATGACTTTGTGGGACTCAAGCCAATACTTAGGCTTGTCATAGACTTGCTCCAACAATTTTCTTGGAGAAGTCATGACTTCCTGCTATAACTTTAATTCTTCCTTTTTCAAAAAATTAGACCCCTTCTGCTCCCCTAGACTTTCACTCAATCCCCTTTGATCCTTTCACATCAAGAAGCTTATTAGACATCATAGTTATGAATTTCTTCCTTAATTAGTACTCTTGATAAAACACGATTTTTTGAGTGATAATTCACAGAAAGTTGTGATTTTCTGAGATCTACTGCCACACCCAAAATGAGTTTTCAAGGACTAGTTTTCCCCATTTATGCTATCATTTCCCTCCTCTTTTTGTGTCTTTTTATTTTATGCTTGTTGATTTTTATTATTTTTTTTGTATTTTGGTTTTTAAGGTTGCAAAAACTAGAAAGTCGTGATTTCCTCACAAAAAGTCACGATTTTCTGAAGGAGATAATCAAAGGAGAATGGATGTTTTGTGCTTCCAAAGGTTGGCTTTCCACCCTCTTCCCTCAACTTTTCTCCTAACCCTATCCTCAAAGGTCTTCCTATCAGAGGCAAAAAAGCTTAATCAAAAGAAATTGCAAAGTTTCAAACCATTGAGCAACAGGAAACCATTTTGAGTGTGCTAAACTCCCACATGGCCATCCTTTCACTTCAATTTGACTGAAAATTTCACAAGGGCCACACACACTTGATCTTCTAAGCATCAAATGAAAAGTACATACCTGGCTTGTGTTAGATATGCTCAATAATCCACCCTCATGTGACCACAAATGATCCATGGTGCTCTAAGTTGTAAGGCCCCCATTATGAGGAGAAGCCATTATGAGATCCCGGACATTTGTGGAATCCTAACTTCCAAGTTAGATGAGGTCTATGTGTGACCATTGATGGTTGTAGATGATCTTTGTGAGCCTAGCCGTTAGGTTAGGTAGGGCATAAACTTCGAGGCCATTAAGTTGCCATTTGAGGTGAAAATAAAGGCCCTGTGGCATCGCGTGATTTCCCCATAGAAGAATCTTAATGGGGGGAGTGCAAAGGGGGGCTTGCCCCCTTCTGCAGGGTCCAGGGGGCTTATCCCCCCGGCCCGTAGGGCCGAGATGGTAGGACTTCTGGTCGTGGAGATATTGTCGGATCATATATTTTACCGACTATTTTGTATCTCCCGACTACGTTTATCTATACCAAACTGCCTTGTAAAAGCTATATAAGCACGACCCAGGTTGAGCTTTACATAGCATTGCGCACTAGTAAGCCCTTCATCTAGAGTCTATCCAGATCGCCATCTAAGCTCCACAGTGGGAGCGCACGGGTGGACAGCACCATCATTGTAACTGCATTACGCTCGGCAATCTGAGAATTTGAGTTCTCTATCTCTTCGTCTGCGTCTATCTTTGTCTGCATTTTTCTCTCAACTCTGTCTACAGGTCTATTCCATTGTGCTGTTATTTTCTTACATGGTATCAGAGCTCAGGAGGCTCTGAGTGGTGCAGAAGTAGAAACGCAGAGGTTGCAGAGGTCTGAAGAACAAAAGAGAGAAGATGTCAAGCAGTGCATCATCATCTAGGACTGGGGGCCAAGGTGGTTCATCAACAGGAGTAGGTGGTGCACAAGCAGGAGCAGCAATGATGCCGGTCATCCCAACGTTGCGGATACGGCCACTAGCTTTCACAAAAGGTAAACTTGATGGTACAAACTACACCCTGTGGAAGTTCAAAATCACTTCTATTCTTGATTCATATGAGCTTTTGGAGACTGTTCTTGGGACGGATCATGAGCCCCAAGAAAGACCTGATCCAAATAATCTTGGTTGAATGATTCCTCTTGATGCTGATCTTCTATGTGCTTGGAAGCGTAGAAATGTAGATGCACTCTGTGCTCTTGTTACAAGTACTTCTGATAGTGTTCTGACTCTCATTCAGCATACTACGAAGGCATGTGAAGCATGGAACATATTGAGAAATCAATATGAAACTCGTAATCAGACATGGATTCAGAACTTGGAGAATTAGCTTGCAGCAGAACGGTTTGCTGATGGGGAGACTGCAGAGGTGTTTATCACTCGCATAAAGAATCTACAAGATCAAATGGTGGGAGCAGGTGTTCAAAACTCAAGTGAGGAGCTAGCTCGACATTGTCTTCGAATCTGTCCACCTAAGTTTGTTGGTCTGGTAACTTCTCTTAACACTCAAATCAGACCTCAACCACTAGCTTTTGAAGAATTCAGTGCCTTACTCATGGAGGAGGAGCTGCGGCTCAAGGCAAGGAGTGGTGGTAGCAATGGAGATGCTGCATTCACAGCAAATGCCAAAGGAGGCAAAACAGACTATTCAAAAGATGGAGACAAAAAGAAGAATGACAAAAAGAAGTTCAAGGGAGAGTGTTTCCACTTCAAGAAGAAGGGACACAGAATCCAAGACTGTCGCATCAAGAAGGCAGAAGAGAAGAGTGGCTCTTCAAAAGGTGGCATGGGCAAGGAGTCTGCCAACACAGCAGAAACAGAGCTTGAGTTATTTGTTACGATAGAGGAGGTGTGTTCCTCGGCTGAAGATTCAAGAACAGATGACTCATGGGTGTTGGACAGTGGTGCATCTCGTCACATGACGAGTAGAAAAGACATTTACAGTTCCTTACAGCCTCTAAAGGAACCCATCATAGTAAAGGTAGGAAACAATGCAAGATGTCCTGCAGAGGGTGAAGGTACGGTTTCTTTCATTAACTCTAATGGCGATATCAGAAAGCTTTCAAATGTGTTGTATGTTCCACAAATAAAACGAAATCTACTTTTAGTAGCTTTGATAACTGATCAAGGTCATCAAGTATCTTTCAGTAAGACAGGAGCTAAGATTATGGACGGTAACAACAACATAGTTGGGACTGGCATAAGAAGGAACAGCCTGTATGAGTTGTGTGATCTTACAGCCACTACAAATGTGGGCACAAGTAAGCTATGGCATGAGAGATTCGGCCACATTGGATACCTTGTACTGAAGGAGGTGCATCGCAGAGGTATGGTTGCACACCTACCATCGATTGCAAAAATGAAGGAACCATGTGAAGCTTGCATGATGGGCAAGCAACAGAGGAAGGCATTTCCACAAGAAAGCAAGAACAGGGCAAGCTATCCTCTAGAGTTGGTGCATGCTGACTAGTGCGGAAAAATGCCTAGGCCTTGGCCGGATCTTCCTACTTCATGTTACTTGTCGATGACTATAGCAGGAAGATGTGGGTGTACTTCCTTCGCGATAAGGCTCAAGCTTTTGGTAAGTTTAAAGAATGGCTTCAACTTGTTTAAACTGAAACAGGGAAGAAGATGAAGAAATTTAGGACAGACGGTGGTGGTGAGCTCACATCAATAGAGTTTGAAGATTTCTGCAAAAGTAAGGGAATCAAGCATCAACTCACAGTGGCACATAGTCCTCAACAGAACGGTGTTGCAGAATGTCGGAATCGAACCATCATGGAGATGGCAAGGTGCATGTTGAAAGGAAAGGGTCTGCCTAATCAGTTTTGGGCAGAGGCTGTCAACACCGCTGTCCACATCTTGAATTGAAGCTACACCAAGGCACTTGATGGAAAGACTCCATAAGAAGCCTACACTGGTAAAAAGCCTTCTGTTTCCCATTTCAAAGTATTTGGAAGTGAATGTTATGTACATGTTCCAGATAGAGAGAGAAACAAGCTTCAACCAAAAAGCATCAAATGTATCTTCCTAGGGTACACTGAAGATAAGAAGGCTTATAAGCTCTATGACCCTGAGGCTAAGAAGATCATGGCGAGTCATGATGTGGTGTTCAAGGAGGAGCAGCCACATGTAGTGGAGGAGGAAAAGAGAGCTTCCACTTTATCATCAGGCAAAGGGGCAATCCACTATGAACCTGGCCCAAGAGCTATCCCTTCTACACAAGAGAAGGAAGCATCATCTTCAGATGACGAGTCTGAAAGTCACCAACCTGCGGACACCCAAGTGGAAAAGCCATTGCCACGTTGGGTGAGGCAGCTCTATGATTCTACAAACCCCATCCCACAGTCACTAGAACATGTTGCAGATGGACCAAGGCGATCACAGAGAATAGAGGAACAGAGACGGGCAAGCACCCATATTGTAAACACAGCCTTGATGGCCGATCTCATTCAAGAAGAAGCGAAGGAACCAAGCAATGTGGAAGAGGCACTCCATGATCCAAATTGGAGGGCTGCCATGCAAATAGAATACAACAATATCATGAAGAATGGAACTTGGGAGCTAGTGGATCAACCCCCTAAGCGTAAAGTCATTGGCACCAAGTGGGTTTGGAAGCTAAAGTACAAGGTTGATGGTACTCTAGAAAAATATAAAGCAAGACTTGTTGCACAGGGCTACTCACAAGTTGAAGGCATTGACTTTTGTGAATCATTTGCCCCGACTACAAGAATGACTACTATCCGAGTAGTACTAGCTGTGGCTGCACATAAGCATTGGCCAGTCTATCACATGGATGTCAAGTTAGCGTTCCTGAATGGAGACCTCAAGGAGGAGGTATATGTGTCTCAGCCACCAGGGTTTGAGGCTCTTGATTCAGAGAACAACGTATTTAAGCTGAAGAAGGCATTATATGGGCTAAAACAAGCCCCTAGAGCATGGTACCGGCGGATAGATAAGTATCTCTTGGACCTAGGTTTCAAAAGATGTGCTTCTGATGCTAAGTTGTATGTTCTAAAGAGAGAAGGGAAGACAATTGTGCTTGTACTCTATGTAGATGACCTTGTGATTACAGGAAATGATGATGCTCTTCTTCAACAAACAAAAGATGCCATGAGTTCAGAATTTGAAATGACAGACTTGGGCTTAATGCATTATTGCTTAGGTCTTGAATTTTGGCAGGAACCAGGGAAGATTTTCATCTCTCAACAAAAGTATGCAAGACAAATATTGAAGGCATTTGACATGGAGGATTGCAAGGAAATTTCTACACCTATGGAGGTCAACACAAAATTATCTATTGAAGATAGTTCAACTCCAGTGGATATTGGAAGATACAGGAAATTAGTTGGAAGTCTAATCTACTTGTGCAATAGTAGACCAGACATCTCTTATGTTGTTGGAGTAGTAAGTAGGTTATCTAATAAGCCTTTCCAAACTCATTGGAAGGAAAGCATGCAGATACTCAGGTATGTGAAAGGAACTACTGATTATGGTATTCTTTATGAAGAAGGATCATCTCTGGTTGGATACTGTGACTCAGATTGGGCAGGAGATATTGATACTAGAAAATCAGTTTCTGGATATTGCTTTTCTTTAGGATCAGGGATTTTCTCTTGGATCAGTAAGAAGCAACCGATTGTAGCATTATCTTCTATTGAAGCTGAGTACAAAGCTGCATGCGTTGCAGCATGTGAAGCAGTATGGTTGAGGAGGATCCTATGGCACATAGGAATACAAGGACAGGAGGCTACAGAGTTGAAGTGTGACAACCAAAGTTGCATGGCCATCGCCAAAAATCCTGTTTTCCATGCACGTACCAAGCACATAGAAATCCAGTATCACTATGTGCGTGAGTTGATTGAGGACAGAGTCGTGGAGATAACTTATTGCCCTACTGAAGAAATGGAGCAGACATCTTCACCAAGGCTCTTGGGAGAGAGCAACTTCTTCGACACTTTCCAAAGCTTGGGATTGGACCAAGGAGGTAGTTCACCATCGGGTGGACATTGAGGGGGGGTGTTAGATATGCTCAATACTCCACCCTCATGTGACCACAAATGATCCATGGTGCTCTAAGTTGTAAGGCCCCCATTATGAGGAGAAGCCATTATGAGAGCCCCGACATTTGTGGAATCCTAACTTCCAAGTTAGATGAGGTCTATGTGTGACCATTGATGGTTGTAGATGATCTTTGTGAGCCTAGCCGTTAGGTTAGGTAGGGCATAAACTTCTAGGCCATTACGTTGCCATTTGAGGTGAAAATAAAGGCCCTGTGGCGTCGCATGGTTTCCCCATAGAACCTTAATGGGGGGAGTGCAGAGGGGGGGCTTGCCCCCTTCTACGGGGTCCGAGGGGCCTATCCCCCAGCCCATAGGGTCAAGACGGTAGGACTTCTGGTCGTGGAGATATTGTCAGATCATATATTTTACTGACTATTTTGTATCTCCTGACTACATTTATCTATATCGAACCGCCTTGTAAAAGCTATATAAGCACGGCCCAGGTTGAGCTTTACATAGCATTGCGCACTAGTAAGCCCTTCATCTAGAGTCTGTCTAGGTCGCCATCTAAGCTCCACAGTGGGAGCGCACGGGTGGACAGCACCATCACTGTAACTGCATTACGCTCGGCAATGTGAGAATTTGAGTTCTCTATCTCTCCGTCTGCATCTATCTTTGTCTGCGTTTTTCTCTCAACTCTGTCTACATGTCTATTCCACTATGCTGTTATTTTCTTACAGCTTCACCTTCCATCAATCTTGCAGCTCCCATAGTCTAGCTTGTCCAAATGTAAAGAGGAAAGTGCTACTTACTTGTGGTTTTGACACCTCCAATCTAGGTAACTCGTCCCCGACAACGGTGCCAAAAAAGAGAGCTATGTTGACAACCTTACCTTCACCTTCCAACAAGTCTCTGTCCCATTG
>CM035436.1:38671413-39058913 GCA_020310875.1 Ceratopteris richardii | reverse complement strand
TTTATAAGCAACTTGGAATGCCCAAATTGCATGATGCAATTGTCTATCCCAGTAAGATCTTCGATTGTTGACTATCTTGGTAAGAACTGTGCATAATGCTTTATTTGAACTCTTCACTTTGTCCATTAGCTTGGGTGATAGGGTGTAGACTTTTTATGAATCATTAGATTCATTCATGAATGACTCAATGTTTTTGTTAATGAAGTGTGTACTTCTATCATGGACAATCTCTACAGTTACTCCAAATCTAGTGAAGATGTTTTCAAATAGGAACTTTGCAGTGGTTTATGCATCATTCTTCCTAGTGGCTTTAGCTTCCACCCACTTAGTTAAGTAGTTTGTGGATACTATGATGTACTTTGCATGAGATCCTCTTGCTAGGGGATTAATGGATCTAATCAAGTATATTCCCCATTTAGAGAAAGCTCTTGCACTAACCATTGGTCTCAAAGGCATGTCATCTTGATATATTGGATACTTGGTTTGTTGGTATACGTCACAACTTCACGTATAAGTCTAAGTATCCATATAGTGTTGGCCACCATAAACCTACAAAGGGAATCATTTTGGCAGTCTTGTTGGCTGAAAAATGTTCTCCAGCTGCTCCATTTCTAATATGGGCAAGTATTCTTCTTCGTGCACACACAATTGTAGTTGATTATCTTTTCCTCATTTAACTAGTCGTTTACCCATGATTACATAGTCTCTGATTTGTTCTTCTAGGGCTCTTTTTCTTGTTAGACTCGCTCCTTCTGGATAAATTTATGATTTCAAGTATTCTACAAGTGGGTTACTCCACTCAAGTGCTATAGTCGAATAACAAAAGCATCAATGTTCCTCAAGTCTAGATTCTTGACACATGTGACAACTGGTTACATATTCATGTACATCTTTTTGCATGTTCGGCCAATACACTCCTTGTCTTTTTAACCCTTTTGTGCTTCCATTAACTCCTTTATGAATTCTCCATTTGTTCTTGTGGGCTTGTTTGATCAAACTACTTCTTCCCTCATCCTCAACACATTGTAGAAGTATTCCATTTAAATCTTTGTAGTATAAACTTCCTGTGACTATGTTCAAGTTCTTATTTTTCCATAGATCTTGATTTTTAATTGCATTGATCTTATGACTTGGTCCGTATGTGAGTATAGGTATCAATTTCTCAGCCCATTGTGGACATACTTCTAGTTTGAACAAATAAGTGTCAGGTAGTTCATCTGCTATTCTAGTTGGTGGTTCTTTGTACACATTCTAGACAAATGATTTGCTCTTACATGAGTATTGCCTTTCTTGAATACTACCTAAAAATCGAATTCCATTAACATTAAAAAACATATGATTAGCCTTCCAATATTACAAGGCTTATTAACCAAGTACAATAGAGGTTGGTGATCAATTAAAAACTTGAACTTGTTGGCTAATAGGTAATGTTTGAATTTCTGTATAGCATATACCATCCCTAGACCCTCTCTTTTAGTGGTATTGTAATTTCATTTTTCTTGGTTAATTTGTCTACTAGCACAGGCTATTGGGTGACCTACCTTACCTTCATCTGCTAGTTATGCTAAGATGCATCCAATGGAAAAATTAGAAGCATCCACATGTGAATGGAATATTTTATTCAAGTTGGGAACCTTCAATATTGGTGTTGAACTCAATCTCTTCTTTAACTCATTGAATGCCTTTTTGCACTCTTCTGTCTAATTAAATTGATTCAACAATCCAAATAAGGGTTTTGCAATTATGGCATACATATGAATAAATTGTCGATAATATCCACAATGATCCATAAATGCTTGTACTTCATTTACATTCTTAGGTCTTGACAAATCCAAAATAACTTTGATCTTATCTTCATCAATAGAGATACCATTCTTGGACACTATATGTCCCAATATCTTTCCCTGTCTTACCATGAAAACACATTTCTCTAGATTCAGAAATACTCTATATTGTCTACATTTGTGGAATATTTATCTTAATTCAAGTGTGTGGGCAATACGTTGAGAAGAATATGTACATAAATCATCTACATAGACTTCCATACTTTTACTGAGGAATTCTTTTCAACACATTAAACATTAGCCTTTGAAAAGTTCTGGGGCATTAATTAAACCAAATGGCATAACCCTAAATGCATATACTCCCCATTCATTAGCAAAGGCAGTCTTATCTTGGTCTTCAGTAGCAATCGCTGCTTGATTATATCCTGAAAACCCGTAGACTTCCTTACTTGCTACCCTTTCCAAAAGATGGTCTGTAATGGGTAATAGATAGCTATCTCGAATGGTGGTAGCATTAACTTTTTTGAGGTTAATACAAACCCTAAGCTCTCCATTTTTCTTCGGTACAACCACCAAAGGAGAAACCCATTTGGTGTGTTCAATCTCATATATAAATTCAATTGTCAACATTTTGTCTATCTCTTCTTTAATTTTGGCAAAATATACATCATTGTAAGTGTAAGTTCTTTGCTTAGATGGTTAGTCATAGGAATTCTATGAGCACATATTGAGGGATCTATAGCTTTTAGGTCTTTGTAGGTCTAGGCAAACATGTCCCTATAGTCTCGAATTAATGTTATGATTTCTTGTTCCTCCTCTATGGACATGTCCTTGCCTATGTAAGTGCATCTCTCTTCATCTCTCTCTAGAGTTATTATTACCTTCTTGGTATGTTCTTTGTTATCATATGCTATTCCATCGTGTGCATCTCTCTTAGGAATTTGAATAGATATTTTTCTTTCCTCCATTTCATATCTCTTAAAATGTTCTGGTACTACAAAATGTTTATTTGGTAAGTGTTTGTCTTTTGTTTCATTGGTTGCCTTTCTAGGGTTTCCCTGATATTCTTCTATGGAGAATATCTTTTTATTTTCCTTGGTCTCTTCCCATTCTACTTCTTTAGGTATTGTTCTTCTAAGTCAAACTCAGGCTCCATTTGTAGGATTTTGTAGTCTTCCTTCCACTCCTTTTCAATTATTTTGCCTTCTTCATCCTCTTGAAGTACAACCATGTACAAGCTTAAGTCATATCCTTGTTCATCCACACACTCATTCATGGTCAGCACTTCTTTGTTTACACACACATCCAATGTTTCTAGAATTTCCGTCCATCCATGTGGTTTGAATGCTTCATTAGGAAATATTTATGGCATGTAGTTTGGATCTTCTATAGCTTTATATCTCTCATGACCTACTTGCGAATATTGTAATCTTTCCTCCTCTCATTTAGCTGCCTTACAAATCCATAGTTGGGTGTCTTCATTCATCCATGATTGGTCACTAGATCTAGCACTATGGATTGATAGATCATCCTCCTCCTTATGTACAGGGTTCCATTGAAGGGGTGGAACATCTCTATATGCAAAGCTTTGGAGATTTATCTTAGTATTTGTGCCTTGGTGTTTTAGATACAAAGCATCTCATCCCTAGTCTTGAACTACCTTTAGCTATCGCATGAATGGTCTACCTAGGATCATCACGTTTTTGCTCGCCTTGGAAAATTTACATATAGCTAAAGTGTGTTCAAATTCTACTCCATAGGTTGTCAAAATTATGTTTTCAAGGAGTCCTAAAGGCCATTCTACATGACCCTCGTCTAGTTATAGCTTCATTCTAGTCGGTCGTAGAGCTTATTTTCCCCATTTCTCCCAAATTTCCTTCATTGGTATCCCTACCCCAATTCCTATATCTACAATGAATTTGGTCATATATCCTCAAAATGTAATAGGAAGGCATGTATTTACTTCATCTCCTTCACTAAATTCTCCAACTTTGTCTACTAGTATCTTGATTGTTGTTGCTTTCTCCAACTTTTCTTCCTTGACAGATATGTTTTGTTCATCCAAATTTAGTTAATTAGCTAGTCTCTTCCATAGATCCAGCTTGACTTACAGAAGTTCTTATAGGGTTATAGAGCATTGAACTTTGGTTCTCCTTAAATCTTGCAATGTGGTAGATGTTTCCTCCAAAAATTTCCTTTCCTTGCCTCTTATTGTTGGAGCATGAAAAAAATTGGATTTTTGTTCATATTCACCCATATAATTAGGGAGTGTAGTAAGGATAATTGTTTCCTCCCTATCTTGATCCAGACTAGATAGATATTCACACTCTTTTTTCTTGCTCCATCCTAGGTAGGTTCCTAGAAGCATCTAGTTCTTCAAAGGGAGGAACATCCTCCTCCATTTTCTTCCATCTCTCTTCTTGCACTTTGACCCACAAATCTGTTGGTACAAATGTCCAAGCCTTAACATTTGGCTATACACGGAAGAAAATGTGTGCAAATACTTGATGAAGCATGTGAACCATTTCTTGTAATACTTGATCATTTACCATTTGTAAAAGGTTAAAGTATTGAGAGAATCTTGTAAAGCAAATCTCGTGGAGTTAGGAAGAACAAATTGCTACGAGATTCAATGAAGGAATAACTCCTCAATCATGGGGATCATTTTTAGTTGGAGCCAAGTTTGAATTTCAAATTCAAACTTAGAATCAAACACTTATAAAAAAGGACTTGTAAAACCTCGCGATGTGTGTGGCCTCTTAGAGAGCTCTTCCATTGATCATTAGAAGGTTTTGAGTAGCTCAGTTCATAGCATACTCATTCCACCATCATTGAGCACCATCATAATGCCAATGATCTTGTACAATCATGTTTTATAATAGATATACATCATTGACCATCTCTGTCTACTTCTCTGTTATGACTACTCAGAATAGTGAACTTTGTTTCATCATATCTTAGTGAGTTCTCAACCATTTTGTATGATCTATAGCTTGTTGGAACTATCTTAAAGTCTAGTTTATTCTCTCAAAGTTTCAAAGGTTTTGATTCAGCCCTTTTGGAGAAATTGCCATCGAACTGCTCACTGATCATTTACTACTCAATCCCTAAAAAGTCGGGGGTAAGTCTTGGATTGCTAAATTCATTTCTCAGAG
Organism: Ceratopteris richardii; assembly: GCA_020310875.1. Lineage (NCBI taxonomy): Eukaryota > Viridiplantae > Streptophyta > Polypodiopsida > Polypodiales > Pteridaceae > Ceratopteris > Ceratopteris richardii. The sequence goes on along the minus strand of CM035436.1, from coordinate 39,053,974 downwards.
TATGGTTCATCATTTTTTATGATTCCACTTGTAATCATTAGCTATCTACGCTACTATGATTCCCTCAAAAGGAATTTGATCAATTGCAATTGTACTATGAGCACTGAGCAAAAGAACCAGCAGGTGTCTAGACCAAAATAGCAAGTTTTGTGACATTGGCAACTCATGAAGTAATCTGTTTTGGTTCAATTGTTTCAAGAATCTACCCCAAAGTACATAGGTACTTTCTTGGTGTTATTTTCAAGCTAAAAGGGCCTACTATCAAACTCTGAAGTGATTTAGGGCAGGTACAAAGCAGGTTTTAGCAGTACCACCTCACTTCCTTGAGGTATACATGCATCTCTTCCAACACTGGTATCAGAGTAAGTTGAGGTAAAATGGGAGATGGTTTCCCTTATTTTATTGATAAATTGGACAGGAATAATTATCCAGCATGGTCCTTGAGGATAAAGACTTATCTACAAGGAAGGAGTCTCTATGGATACATATTAGGAGATGAGGAGATGCCCATATTCAAAAGCAAAGGTCAACCACAAGAGATGAGCTAGAAAGACTCAACTCATGGTGTGCCAAAGATGCTTTAGCAAGGTCATATCTACTTAACTCTATTTCTGACTTCCTTCTTCTTCACATTAGGAATTGTAAAAATTCCCAAGAGACTTGGGATACATTATCTTCATATTTTCCTTCCAATACAAGAGCTAGAAAAAATCAATTGTGGATTGAGTTTACTACTCAAAGGAAGCACCCTAAGTAGAATGTTTCAGAGTATGTGAACAAAGTAAAGGATGTGGCTTATCAATTGGCAAGCATAGGAGAGGAGATTGAAGAGGAGCAAATAGTGAGACATATAATCAAGGGCATCAAGCCAGATGATAAGTGGGAAGCTTTCACAATTGCTATGGACCTTTACATGGACATGCAAATCCTTGATCTTACCACTCTCATGGGACAAATCTTTACCCATGAAGCCAAGCTCAACAAAAATGGAGAACCATCAAGAGGTAACAATTCTTCTGCCCTCATTACAGATAAAGGAAAGTCTAAAGATAAAGGAAAGAGCAAGAAGCTTGAAGATGAAGGAACTACTTCCCAAGCTAACTATGCAGGGAGAGGTAGAAACTCAAGAGGAAGGGGCAGAGGAGGTAAGCAAGGTAGGGGGAGACCTCAACTCTTCCCCATGCAATATATGTGGATTGTCCAATCACACAACAGATGAGTGCTATAGGAACTTCAAGAACCATAGAGGAAGAGGATATCAAAGAGGTGGCTACTCACAATCAAGAGGAAGACTCAACCATAATCAAGGATACAACCATGGCTACAACAACAATTACAACAACAATTATCAAGGAGGATACAAATCAAGAAAAGACTTCAACAATTATACAGAGGATCAAGAGGAGTCTCTTCTCATTATGTACATGACTTCAAAACAAGGTATGAATGATAAGCACCTCTTCTATATTGACTTTAGGTTGTTCAAACCATGTAGCATGCAATGTAGCTCTCCTTTCTGATCTTGAGTTATGTATTCAGAGAAGCTTGAGTTGGTACACACAGATGTGTGGGGACCATCAAAGGATTTCAGTATCAATGGTTCAAGGTATTATGTGATTTATGTTGATGATGCTACCAGATGGATCACTATCTATGTGATCAAAGATAAGTCAGAGGTATTCAATACATTCAAACATTATCATGTGTATGCAGAGAGAATTACAGGTCAAAAGTTGAAGAGACTAAGGTCAGATGGAGGGGGAGAGTATTTTTCTAATGAGTTCAGTGATTACTTGTGGAATGCAGGTATAAAAAGGGAAATTACTTGCAGGTACTCTCCTCAACAAAATGGTGTATCAGAAAGGAGGAATAGAACTCTTGTTGAGTTTGCAAGATCCATGATGAAGGAGAAAAATTGCCCAAATTACTTGTGGGCTGAGGCTATAAATACAACTACATATTTGGTCAATAGATTACCATGTAAAGCTTTGTAGGGTATGACACCATATGAGGTATGGTGGGGTAAGAGACCTACTTTAGATCATTGTAAAGTATTTGGATGTTTGGCATATGCATATGTGCCATCTCAATTAAGGCACAAATTGGAACCTAAAGCTGAAAAGTATGTGTTCATTGGATATGATGATAAGCAGATGGGATATAGGTTGTGGAGTCCATCCACAAAACAATCTTGTATCAAAGGATGTTACATTTGATGAGCAAGGTACTTGGTATGCAGGTACAATCAATATTTATGCAGGTGATGAAGAAGTTGTGAATCAAAAGAAAGGTAAATCAAAATTTAAGATATTTGATGAAGAGGAGAACAATGAAGTACAGGTTGAAGTAGAAGAAGTGCCAAGGTTTGATCCAGAATGTGATGAACCAGAAACCTCAAGGAGTGGAGAACTTAGAAGGTCATCAAGACACAAATGGCAACCTACAAGGTATAGCTATGACACTTCTTTTTTGGCTACGAAAGATTATGCTTATATGATAAAGGCAGATGAAGACCCTTCTACATATGAAGAGGCAAAAGTTAAGGAAAATTGGGAGAAAGCTATGCAAGAAGAGCATGATGCATTGATGGAAAATGACACATGGGATTTGGTTCCTAAACCAAATAGTCAGAAGATCATTGGATGCAAATGGGTCTACAAGACAAAGAGGTTTGCAGATGGTAGTGTGTCTAGGTATAAAGCTAGACTTGTTGTGATGACAACCATATGGTATAGATTATGATGAGACCTATAGTCCTATGGAAAAGATGACAACCATCAGGAAACTCATAGCTATTGCTGCATGTAAAGGTTGGAAATTATGTCAATTAGATGTGAAGAATGCTTTTTAATGGTTACATTTCATATGATGTTTTCATGGAGCAACCACAAGGATTCTGAATGTAAGCTCAAGAGAGCTTTGTATGGTTTGAAGCAGGCCCCAAGGGCATGGAATTATAGACTTGTGAAGTTCTTGAAAGAACTTGGTTTCCAAGTATCTAAAGCAGATAGTAGCTTCCTTGTCAAAGCAAGTGATTATGGGTTCATTTACATGTGCATATATGTTGATGATATAATTCTTACAGGTACAGATGAGAAAGGCATACAAGGACTAAAGAAGCAAATGGAGAAAGAGTTCAAGATCAGTGACTTGGGAGACTTGTCATACTTCTTGGGCATGGAGATCTCATACACTCAACATGGAGTGTATGTAACTCAAGAAAGGTATTTGAAAAACTTGTTGGTCAAGTTTAAAATGGATGATTGCAGGGTAGCACCTACTCTAATGGAGGTGAATCACAAATTGAGCAGATATGGAGGAGAAGAATTCAAGGACATGAAGCTATATCAAAGTTTGGTTGGTAGTCTGATCTATGCTACATTAACTAGGCCTGACTTGTCATATGCAGTTGGAGTATTATCTCAATTCATGCATTGTCCTAGGAAAGAACATTGGATTGCAAGACAAAGAGTGTTGAGGTACATTAAGGGTACACTCAAAGAAGGTTTGTATTATGCTTTTACATCAGATACAAATATCAAGATATATAGTGATACAGATTGGGCAGGTAATCCTAATGATAGGAGATCAACATATAGATACTTGTGTTATGTGGGAGATAAGTTAATTTCTTGGTGTTCTAAGAAGCAACACATAGCTACTTTATCATCCACAGAGGCTGAGTACAAATGGTGGAAGCTACAAAGGAAGTGATATGGCTTAAGAATCTTATGAAGAGTTTTGACATCATTCAGAGTATACCCACTATTCATGGAGATAACATGAGTGCATTGTATTTAGCTGCTAATCCTGTTTTTCATGCCAAAACTAAACACATTGAGATTTAGTATCATTTCCTAAGAGAGAAGGTGATGGATAAGGAGATTGAAGTCATACATACTTCAACAAACGATCAAATAGCTGATATGCTAACCAAAAGCTCGGATGGACCAAAGCTACAGAGATTCAAAGATATGTCAGACATAAAGAAGATGGAGAAAACCTCAATTGATGATTGAGGGGGAGTTGTTGGTACAAGGCAAGTAACAATTGAAGTTTAGATGAAGGTTTGAAATTCAAGGACTGAAGAAAAGATCAAGATATGAAGCATGAAGAAAGTACATGTTCAGAGAATGAAGATGTGTATACATATGTACATTAATCTAGAGTTAGTTCACTTATACTTTTGTATGGTGATAAACTTGTACATATTTGCCTATATATACAAGGAAAAATGTCGGGGCAAATATGAGAGATCATGTGAATAGAGAAATTAGAAGTTGTACGAGCCATTAGACACTTTAGAAGTGAGTAAGATCTCTCTCATCACTCAGATGTAAAGTTTTCCAGAAATGAAGAAAAGTTGCGCCCGATATTTCTGAGAGTTCTCCTTTTGTGTTGAGACTTTTGTGAAATGCTTTTGTTCAAGTCTATGTCTATAGTTGATTGACCTCTGTACAAATTTTCAGCTTCTAATTATGATCAGGCTGAGAGAATTGAATGTAGGAACATTTACATGTGTAAATGAAAAGAAGAGAAGTTGCAGGAGGTGCAACATTCGATGTTAATGTTTTGCTCAGTTCTCCTTCCACATTGTAAAGTTTTGAGCAAGCAAGCACTCATTCTTTAAATTGGAAAGCTATCTATGGCTAAAAGCATTTGATTAAATGGGTTCTAGTTTGGGAGAACCAAGCTTAAGAAGTTACAGGTGTCAAGGTCGACTGTAAAGAACTTTAGTTTTAGACATAGGTGACTTGTTAAGATCATTTCTCAAAATCTACTAAACTCTTTTGGAATGATTTAACTTGGAGAAGGTGCAAAGACTATAGGCAAAACCTTGTGCAAAGTTTTATAAAAAACTTTACATATTTGATAAGTCAATGAGTGAGTAATGTGCAACAGACTTTCTGTGTAGCCACCTTCTTCACAGTTTGTTCAAAATTTTGGAAATTGAGTATTGATCCTCCAAATTGGTGAAGGTTTTAAGTTATTCTTGACATAGAGGTGCTCTAAATTCAAGGATAACTTGTTCTTTTGGAGATTAACACTCTCCATCAGTGGTTGGTCTTATTGCAGATGGCACAAGGTTGAACATTCTATTATTTGGCTTTGTTATGCTTTGGTAATTTCTTCTTCCCTTTCCACTTGCTCTTGCTTGTGAAGTTGGCATGTGATAAGTTGCCCTTGAGCTTATGGAGACTCAAATAGAATTTATAGGCATGTGATAAGTGCAATAAAATGCACTATGAACTTTGGAGCATCAAGGAGAAAGAGTCGATACAAAATAGATAGGTTTGCACATGGACTAGCTCAAAAAACTTACTATCTTTATATGAGATAATGAACTTCAAATGCTCATAGTGACAAACGTGATTACAATTAGAAAAAATATTTTTATGGGAGTGATAAACATAGGGTTGAGTGTATATAATGCACAAGAGTACAAGAAATAAGCAACATATGCTTTTGGAATGAACTAGACACTCAACACTAGTACCTCCTACTTTTCAAGAATACATAGAGATTGACCCTGAGACAGAAAAACTAAGATTTCTCCCAATATATTGGCAAAAGTCCTTTGAAAATTTAGAGGAATGAACTAGAGACTAATAGCTTTCCAATGAGTCCTGTCTTATCCAATTTGGAGCTATGTAGAGAGCACAGTAGTGTCTGCAAGCTTATTATTGGTGAAGAAGATGATCCATAAAAATGAAGGAGCAAGACAATGATGGCCACAAGTGTATAAATATTGCACCCATGTAACGTACAAGTGATTTTGGGAATCAATTCACTTTCCTACAATCTAGGAAAAGTGAAGATCTAGTCTGATCTACTTTTAGGTGATTGATTGATTGATTGATTACAAATCAACCACCACAAATTCGTGGAATTCGGGCTCTCTCTCTTTATCCTTTTACATGTGTAAAGCTCTATGCTTTTACAATGGTAAAGGATCCATGAAAAATATTTTAAAAAAATACAATAAGTGAGCATAAGTAAAAGAACTCTCCAATGGATATTCTTTCAACATAATCCAAGCAATAGCTTTTAATGTAGATCAAATCCACCTCAAGCATAGTGTAAGCTTGATGTTCCAACAATATTCTCCCAGCTATAGGTTCATAAGATGGAAATGGATAATGAAATGATAGCACTCTTGTTGTTATGCACCTTGCCATGATCATGGGATATATTTTGCATAGCTATTAGCAATAGTGCACTTGGTGGTAAACTGGTCTATGGTGACATACACGGAGCACACTTCAGTGAGGAGATTCATAGAAAATCTATGGTTGGCACTCCAAGTGGAGATGCATATAATATTCATGATTCTTACCAAGGAAAGAATCAGCAACATGGCAAGAACAAGAATGGTCAATGAAATAAGAGTATAAGTAAATCAAGGAAGAGGGATATCAAATGGCATTATTTCCATAAGAAAGTACACATGAAGAAAGATTGTTATTGCATTAAACAATGCTAAAGGTAAAGGATAGAATGTTGATGGGCATGTTGAATAGCTACTTGGACCATCTACTTTGACTGTGAAGATTGAAGAAATTAATGTTATTTTTGATGTTGTTGATGTGTTGACACTTGATAGCACCATGCCAACTGAGGCTCTAGATTTTTGGTGCTCCTTTCCATGTGACGTCACATAGGGAATGGTTCTCTAATTATGCAGCAAAGTCTCTTGGTACCGTGAGACTTGGTAGTGTGATGTTGTGGGGATTAGAGATGTGGTTGTGAAGTTCATTGATGGTTCAAAATTTACTATGCATAATGTATGCAATGTACCTCATTTATCATGTAGTCTGATGTTAGTTGGTCAACTTGATGACCTTGGTTACAATGTGATCTTCTATGCTTAGTCCTTTTGCATATCAAAGTTCAATATGTTTATTGTAAAAGGAAGCAAAGTTGGCTCACTTTATTCTTTATTTTTATCATTGAAAGAACACTTGTTAGGTGTTATTGAACAGCATGTGGCTTGTATTTGGCATGGCTGTTTGGGTCATATATCATGTAGTGGAATGGAGTATCTTTCTCATTTTGGCTACTTAGCAGTGTTATCTTTCAGTTTTTTATTTTGTGAGGATTGTCAATATGGAAAGTAAACTAGGAATGTGCACAAGATGCACATTGACTCTTCAATTTAGCCTTTAGATCTCATTCATATGGATGTGTGTGGTCCTATGCCCACTAGGTCATTAGGTGGTACTCTTTATTTTGTCACTTTCATAGATGATGCTACTAGAAAAGTGTGGGTATATTGTTGATATATTTAGGTAGTGATGTGTATGAACACACTAGGACCTTCGGGGCACTTTTTTCCCTCTTTAGGAGGTTTTTTCCCCCGGCTTGTATATACGCCTATTGCCCTAGTGGGCTACTTATCTTTGTACATTCTCTAGTAATACATTCAGTATTATGTGTTGTGCTCCAAGCTTCTTCTTCTTCCTTGTGCTGTTCGCATGCTTCTACAGATGTCTAACTCAAACAACAATTGGTATCAGAGCAGGTCGTCGCTTCATCTAGGGTGCCGTCGACACTCCTCCGTTTGCAGTCTCAGAATCGCACGAATTTTGGTGAGCATACTCATCATGTTTTTGAGATCAAAACAACTTCGCTTTGTGATGTCGAAATCACGATCTGAGCTTGTTTCGGCCTCCGAATGCACTATCACAGTGCTTATGTAGGCTATTTCGTCCTTTTGTGTCAAAGGTATATACCAGTTTCTGTTCGCCAGTATAAGCGTCTCGAAGTCTACTACAGGTCTAGTAGAATTCGTCTGGGTAGTTCTGTTCAACTTTTTGAGATATAGTCAATTTTCTGCATCAAGGTATTTTAGTCACATGCCATGGCTGAAAGCAGTGATGTATTCCGTATGTTGGCTATTGAGGATAAGTTGGATGGTACCAACTACCCGTTGTGGGTTTATATGATGCGACATGTGTTGGTTGCAAAAGGACTGTGGAACATTGTGCAGGGTGTCGAAAAATGTCCTAACACACCTGCAACTGTTACAACTGCAGGTACTGAAGCTGATGCAGAAGGTGTCGAGGATGATGATATTCTACATATTCCTGTTCATGCTGCAGTTTCTGCTGCACCTAGTGCAGAGCAAATTTGTTGGGATGGCAGAGATGCCCATGCACATGCATTGATAGCTTTGTCTGTCAAACGTGCCATTATTCCTCAGATTCGCTCTCGCAGAACAGTTAAGGATGCTTGGGATACACTTACCACATTGTACCAAGCTAGGAATGAGGCTCGTGTTGCTTATCTCCGAAAATAGTTGGAGAGTGAGCACATGAATGAAGGTGATTCTATGGACAGTTTCCTAACGAAGATCAAAGACTTGAAGGAACAGTTGATTTCTGTTGATGAGGTTATACCAGATAGCTCACTTGTGCAGACCGTTCTGAATGGTCTTCTTGATTCATATCAGAGTTTTGCTTCTACTCTTCAGTTGATGATGAAAGGCAATCCGAATGCCTTATCATTTGAGGAGTTAGTCTCTATTCTGTTGCAGGAAGATTAGTCCAGGCAGAACAGGTCCATTATGCGAGTTGCAGATCAAGCTTTCCTGGCTAGTCAGAAGGGCAAAGGAAAATGGAGCTCTTCAACTAGTAAGAAAAAATCTGCTAATTTTGCATATTCAAAGAAGGAAGATAAAGATGAGAAGAAATCAGAAAAGCAAAAATTGTTTTGTAAGTACTGTAAAGGGAATGATCATATCATAAAGAACTGTCCAAAACTGGCTGCTAAAGAGGCAAAGAAGAAAGAGGCTTGAATGGTTGTTGCAGAGGCCTCTACACCAAAAACAAAGGCTACTAACCTTGTGTAGGAAGAAGAATGGGCATTTACTACTATCTGTAGTTTTGACCCATCTTCTCATGAGCAGTGCATGTCTGCAGTAGACTCACATGTTTGGTATTTTGACAGTGGGGCGACCAAACATATTACCTCGCAGCGCAGTTTCTTCTCTTCACTCGAGCCTGCCCCTACATGGAATACTGTTACATGCGCCAACAACTCCTCTTATCCTGTTATGGGAGTTGGTAAGATCATTTTGACTACTGCTGATGGTAGTTCTTTCAATTTGTTAGATGCTTTATTTGTGCCACGGATCAAAAAGAACCTATTATCAGTTTCTGCATTAGCCAAGATTGGCTTGGTTGTGAAATTTGTTGATGACAGGTGTACAGTTCATGATCTCTCAAATGGCGATGTGATTATTGCTTCTGGCATTTTATGTCGTGGGTTGTATAAGCTCATAGACTATGAAAGATCTGTAAATGATTTAGCATGTGCAGTAAATGATTCTCAGGCTATGTCAAATGCAAAGCTTTGGCATGCACGCTTTGGTCATCTGAATTTTCTAGTTTGCTACGCCTGCAGAAATCTGAAATGGCGTCCTCTTTGCCCAAACTTGAGGCACCTGGAAAACATGTTTGTGAAGGCTATATTTTGGGCAAAATGCAGCGTTCATCCTTTCCAAAAGATGGTTTAGTTCGGGCTACTCAGAAATTGCAGCTTGTACATAGTGATGTATGTGGTCCTATGTAGACACCTTCTTTTGGGAATTATCTTTACTTCGTGACTTTGATCGATGATTTCTCCAGGCATGCATGGGTATATCCATTGAATGCAAAGTCCGAAGTGTTCATGTGCTTCAAACAGTTTTTGGTTTTGGCTGAAAATCTGTCAGCATGTAAAATGGGCACCCTCCGTTCTGATTGAGGGGGGGAATATATGTCTTCTGATTTTAATGCATTTCTGGCTGAACGTGGTATAAAACATCAGTGTATAGTGCCATATACACCTCAATAGAATGGAGTTGCTGAACGAAAGAACAGGTCACTCATGGAGATGGCGAGGTGTATGGTCAAGAGTCAGGCTTTACCACATAGTTTCTGGCTTGAGGTTATCATGTGTGCAGCATATGTACTGAACAGGTATCCCACTAAAGTGTTGCAGTCTATCACTCCATATGAGGCTTGGCATGACTGCAAGCCATCTGTTGCTCATCTGCGTGTTTTTGGTTGTTTGGCATATGCATTAGTGACTAACAACATCGCAGAAAATTGGATGGTAAAGCAGTAAAATGTATTTTTGTTGTGTACAATTGTGAAAGTAAAGGCTATCGCCTGTATCATCCACAAACTAAACGCATTCTGGTTAGCCGTGATGTTGTTTTTGTGGAGGATGCTATTCAGCCATTGCTTTCATGTACTAAGGAGACATCTGTTAGCTCCAAAGACATGTATGATACTTTGCTACCTCTTTTTACAGGTGGATAATCTAGTGCTGGTCCTAATGAGGCAACTTTTCAACCTTTGTAGGTTTCATATGATGATGCAGATCTTTCCATTTCTGATGCATATTTACATGATGCACTTGTTGATGAGAGAGCTGATATTGAGCAGGCAAAGACTATGCCAAAATGGTTGGTGTAGACTTTGCATGACAACAAATTAGATGTACCTCTGTCATATCATACTCGTTCAGGCTCTCATAGTGCCTCTTTTGCATTAGATTGCTATGTTATGGCTGCATCTAGTCTTTGTGATGAGAATGAGCCTGTTTCGTTTGATGAAGCACAAAATTCAGAAAATTGGATGGCTGATATGCAATCTGAATATGATGCAATAATGAAGAATGGTACTTGGTCTTTATGTGACTTGCCTCCTGGCAAGAAGGTCATTGGCACTAAGTGGGTATACAAGTTGAAGCGTAAACCTGATGGTACAGTTGGCAGGTACAAGGCTAGGCTTGTTGCAAAGGGTTATGCACAGGAAAGAGGCATTGATTTTGATGAGACCTTTGCACCTACATGTAGTATGACTCCTGTTCGGAGCATCTGTGCACTTGCAGCCCATCATGGTTGGAATGTACACCAGTTGGACATTAAAACAGCCTTTCTGAATGGTGACTTCCATGAAGAAGTGTATGTTTTTCAGCCCCATGGCTTTGTGCAGAAAGGGCATGAAAACTAGGTGTGCAGGTTAAAGAAGGCATTATATGGTTTAAAGCAAGCACCATGTGCTTGCTATGAGAAGATACATGCCTATCTGATTACACATGGTTTTGAGAACAGTCCAACTGAAAGCACCTTATATGTTATGCGTGCTAATGATGTGCTTCTGATCATTGTTGTCTATGTTGACGGCATGCTGCTCACTAGTCCTATTGAGAAGCATATTGCTGATTTTAAGGCTGATTTGCATGCCTCATTTGAGATGTCTGATTTGGGGCATTTGCATCACTATTTGGGCATTCAATTTATGCATGTTGATGGTGGAATGGCTTTGTGTCAAACAAAATATATTGACACTGTAAGCCTATTGCTACTCCTATGGAGACAGGTTTACGATTGAGTCTTCATGATGCTGGAGATGCATTTGATGTTGTTCTCTATGAGCAAGCTGTTGGATGCTTGATTTACTTATGCATTACTCGGCCAGATATTCAGTTGTTGTCTCACAGATGAGGTTTATGCATTGCCTAGGAGTCAAGCATTGGCAGGCAGTTAAGCGCATCTTTCGCTACTTGAGTGGTACTCGGCTACTTGGGTTGTTTTATCCCAAGGGGGGATCACTACTACCAGATTTGCATGCTTTTTCTGACTCTGATTGGGCTGGTTGCTATGACACTTGTGTGTCCACTAGTGGCTTTTGCTTCATGCTTGGTAGCTCATGTATATCTTGGTTGAGCAAGAAGCAGCCTACTGTGGCCACTTCCAATTGTGAGGCTGAGTATAGGTCATGTTTCACAGCTACGATTGAGTGTGTGTGACTCAGATGCCTTATGGCTGATTTGGGTGTTGGTCAGTCTTCTGCCACCACCATCTTCACTGACAGTCAGAGCACATTGGCAATTGCGAGGAACCCCGTGTTCCATGCTCGCACTAAGCACATTGAGGTGCATTATCACTATGTCAGGGAGAGATTCTCTACTGGGGAGATCAGCTTGGCATATGTGCCCACGCAGGAGAACATTGCAGACCTTTTCACGAAGGCTTTGGGCTTACTTCCTTTTGTAGAGGTGATTTCCACATAGCTTGGCACTTCCTTATACATGAGTGCCAGCTCCTTGTTCACTGCATCACTCCCAAGGGGGATTTGTTGATATATTTAGGTAGTGATGTGTGTGAACACACTAGGACCGTTGGGGCACTTTTTTCCCTCTTTAGGAGGTTTTTTTCCCCCGGCTTGTATATATGCCTATTGACCTAATGGGCTACTTATCTTTGTACATTCTCTAGTAATACATTCAGTATTGTGTGTTGTGCTCCAAGCTTGTTCTTCTTCCTTGTGTTGTTCGCATGCTTCCGCAGACGTCTAACTCCAACATATATCCTATCAAAGCAAAGGATGAGGTATTCCCTACTTTCAAAAAATGGCTTGCTTCAATTGAGACTAAAAAAGGGACTAAGCTTAACACTTTATGTTTAGATAATGGAGGTGATTATACCTCACATGAATTCAACATTTTCTATCAGTCTAGAGGAATTCATAGAGAGTTTGTAGCCCCTTATACTCCAATATAGAATGACGTGGAAGGATGAATAGAACTATTTAGGATATACTAGTTTCTATGCTGCATCATGCAAACCTTTCACAAGACTTTTTGACAGAAGCAGTATTGATTGCAGTTCACATGATCAACCTTCCACAGAGTACTTCCAAAGTTATAAAAGTTGCACAAGAGTTATGAATTGGGAAGCCACCATATTATGATCATCTTTGAGTTTTTAGGTGTGAGGCATATGTTCATATACCCAAGAATCTTAGATAAAAGTTGGACCATAAGCCAAAGAAATGCATTTTTCTTGGATATGGTTGAGAAGGACAATTTGGATATCACATGGGATCCTAAAACACAATCAGTGATCAGAAGTAGTGATGTCATTTTCAATGAGTCTAAGATGCATAAACAACCCATTAAGTAGGTTGAAGTGAGAAGAGCGGTGTTTGAAGATACTAGTCCTCTAGTTACCATGCATAAAAATGTTGCACATAGGGATGTTCAAGAGAATGTCTGATCATATCAATCTGCAAATGTTCCTGTTCAGCAACCATTGAGATGCTCTACACATGTCTCACATCCACTTGATAGATATGTTCCAGGTTTGGATCTTGTTATCTTAATAGATGTTGGTGAGCCTTCTTGCTACAAAGAGGCTATGCAGACAACAGATCGTGTCAAGTGGGAGCATGCCATGAAGAGTGAGTTGGATTCTATTTGCAAGAATGGTACTTGGGATTTAGTACCTTTGCCAAAGTTCAAGAAATATTGACCATGTAAATGGGTATATAAGCTAAAATTGACATGAGATAGTGCTTCTCCAAAGTATAAAGCATGACTTGTTGCAAAGGGTTTAAGCAAAAACATGGTGTTGATTTTGAGGAAATCTTCTCTCCTGTGGATCTAGGTTGCATTATTCGTTATTCGACAATTCGTTTATTCATGAATAATTATGGAATTTTGCAGTAAGCCCTTATTATTCGACCAAATTATTTGGTGCCATGTCAGCTTATTTGTACACGCGAGAATAGTTTTTGCATGGGAATTCGACACTTTCCAATCGAAAGCGTGTTCAATCGAAACAGTTTTCGATTGAAAGGCTTTCGATCAAAAATTTTTTCAATCGAAAAAAAATTGAGCGAATAATATTTTAAATAAGAATAGAACTATACTCATTTTTCATAAAATCTACTTTGTTCTTTATGAACTTAAAGTATCGTAGAGAGAACAAGGTATAAAATTTTGCTATAAATATTAAGTAATTTAAACTATTGTGATTGTTTGACTCAACATTGATTCTTACTTCACAATAGTATATGTATGTGAATTTATTCTCTAGTAATACATTCAGTATTGTGTGTTGTGCTCCAAGCTTCTTCTTTTTCCTTGTGTTGTTCGCGTGCTACTGCAGACATCTAACTCCAACACTTGTGACCTACACTAAGTATTCTCATTGGAATCTAAGTGACTATTGTGATAGTAAGAGTCAAAGAATCAGACAATCACAATAGTTTATATACACCTTGTGACCTACACTAAGTATTCTCATCAGAATCTAAGTGATTATTGTGAGAGTAAGAGTCAAAGAATCAGATAATCTCAATAGTCCCTATACACTCCCTATACTATTGAGAGAGTAGGAATCGAGGTGGTGATTCATGTTGGTGATTCACTCACAAATTAGACATAAAGACATAAAGACGAAGAGAACTTCAGAAACAAAGCATTCAGAAAAGAAATGAAAGCCTTAGTGAAGGGACAAATTCACGCCTGTAATATACATCGTAGAAACTTCTAGAATTACGAGTTTTTGAATCTCGGATAAAAAATGTATATAAGAGAGTTTAGAGAGCATATGAGGAAAAATTGTAGAAGACGCAATAGTGCGTATGTAGAGATGAATAATAGAACCTGAACAGCCAGGCATTCATCTGAGAGAGATGGTAAGGAGAAACTACTCAGCATAGGAGGGTTCTCATGGTTATGATTCAAAGTGAGGCCAAACCATTTTGTACACATCTTCTCTAATAGAAAACACATGTTCATGTGGAAAGATCTGAGCGCATTCTTCGTGTGTGAAGAAATCTAAGTCATTTCATGTTACTGTGAAAGTTAGTTAATAGTTACAGTTTTCTTAGTACATGTTTTACGGTACTTCTGTAAGTTAGATCTCACAGTACAGTGTAAAGTTTTTTATAACTGATAGCTTATCTTGAAGCTAGTAGTCTGAACTACAAACTGATCAAAGAATTTTGTGAAACAGAACATGTACACATGGTACAATGTCTGACCGTAAAAGACGTCCAGAACTGATGAAGTTTTTTCTCAAACTTCAGAGAGATTTCATTTACTAAAGGAAGCTCAGGTATAACTTCCTTACTTCATCTACAATCATTTGAAGTAACTTCAAACAGAATTGCAATTGATTCCAGTAAGATACTGGTACAAATACTGTGATATTCCGGTAATAGTCCGGTGAAGTTTTGGTGAAATTTTGGTGAGTTTCAAATACAGTTTTGGATTGTCTAAGTGGCAAAAAGAATATCTAACAGTAAGCAAACAAAGAATTGTGAAGATTGAAGTAAATCATATCAGAATTGAAGCCTGAAGGAAAGGCAAAGTTTTCTGTAAAGTGAATTTTTTTGAATTTCACTAAACACAGTTGTGAAGTTTTCAGTTTCAGGAAATTTGCTAAGCTATTGATTATTATAGAGGTGTTCTAACATCACTTTAGCTTAGTTCTTGTGGTGTGGCAATATTCCGCAGCTTAGTGTCAAGCTTGTTGCCACGAAGCCAACAAGTGGTATCAGAGCAGAAAAGGTTCTGAAGAGAAGAAAGGTTCTCAAGAGTAAATGAAAGTGCAGATATAAGAGAAGTTGAAGAATTCTTTGTTGGGAAGGTGAAAGCTGAAGTGATCAATAACAAACGGAATCAAAGAAGCGTTCCGAAGTCACTATCAAAGGTAAAGGTTTACAAAAGGTAAAATCCTTTTAACATTATACTCACCAGCAGTTACTTATGATTAAGGACTTAATGATATATGTAACAGGAGAAGAAAAGAAGCCTACTTTTGAAGACGACAGTCAACCGAAGAAAGAAGAGTTAGAAGCCTTAAAGCTGTGGCAGAAGAAAGATGCAACGGCAAGAGCGTATATCTATAATACCATTACAGATCATCTATTACCACATATTAGAGCTCTGGAGAAAGCGGAAGACATATGGAGTGCATTGGAAGATCATTTCCAAAACACTACCAAAGCTAGGAAGGCTAGCTTATGGTCAGAATTTACAACGTTCAAGAAAAAGCAAAGTCAAAGCATTAGTGATTATGTCACTAAGATGAAGGACTTGGTAGACAATCTTGGATCTATTGATGAGGATATCGAAGATCATAGGTTAATAGCGCAATTGCTTGCAGGATTGAGAGGAGATGAAAGGTGGAAACCTTTCGTACTCTCAACTGAACTTTCATTAAATCATTTTGTACCAGATTTAAATCAGTTGCTTGGACTAATGCTAACATTTGAGCAAGATTTGAAGACAGATGGAGATAAAGGACATAGTTCTGCTATGTACGCAAAGAATAAGAAGAAAGGTGATAAAGATAAAGAGACAGATGAAGAAGAGATGACTACTCAAGCAAATTATAAAAAAGGAAGAGGTAATCAGGATAACAACAAGAAGTCTTGTTGGATCTGTGGATTAAGCAATCATTTGGCTCATGATTGCTAGCATAATTCTCAAGGATCAAGTTAGAATCAGAATAACAATAATAGAGGCAGAAGCGGAAGATATCAAAGAGGTAGACAAAGCCAAAGAGGCGGATATGGTAGAGGTGGAGCAAGAAGTTGGGGACAGAATCAGTCTCACAACACTACTTACTACAACTATATAAATGATACACAGAATGACAATCATACGACGTTGATGATGAATTCGATAAGCATGTCAAAGAATGAAGATCTCAAGGTATTCTATATTGACTCTGGTTGTTCAAATCATTTGTCAGGAAATATAGAATTGTTATCAGAATTAGAAGAAGGTATTTCAAATCATATAGTACAGACATGTGATAACACAAAACATAATGTAAGGTCAATTGGAAAAGTAAAGTGTAAGAATGGAGCTGACCTACTAACAAATGTTTTGTATGTTCCAACAATCCCAAAGAATCTGATCAGTGTAGGACACATAGTAGAAAAAGGTTTTCAAGTCAGGTTTACAAATGAAGGAGTATTTGTTGAAGATCCAGAGAATGGATACAATCAGATTGTCCATGGTAAAAAGGAAGGTAGACTTTTTACTCTTAAAGTACAAGGGAATGTTGTTCAAGCTTTGATCACACATGATGATAAAGCATTTACAGAATTAGACCTCTAGCATAGAGGTTAGGACACTTTAATGAAAAAGGAATCAAAACTATGGTGGAAAAACAATCTGTACAAGGATTATGGAATATGAAGAATCAACATATGATTCATAAATGTGAAGCTTGTCAGATGGGAAAAGCACACAGGTTACCATTTCAGAAGAATGGTTACAAATACGATGGTTTGCTAGAGCTCATACATACAAATGTATGGGGACCGACAAAAGAAGGATCTATCCGTGGCTCAAGGTATTATGTTCTTTTTATTGATGATGCAACAAGATGGATAACTCTTTATGTTTTAAAAGAGAAGTCAGAAGTGTTTGGAGCTTTCAAGCATTTTCATGCATATGCGGAAAGACTTACAGGACAAAAACTCAAAAGACTAAGGTCTGATGGAGGAGGAGAATATTTTTCTCCAAAATTCAATGATTATCTGTGGAATGCAGGTATCAAAAGAGAAATAACTTGCAAGTATACACCGCAACAAAATGGAGTAGCAGAAAGGAGAAACCAAACTCTAGTTGATTTTGCAAGAGCAATGCTAAAGGAGAAGAATTGTCCAAATTATCTTTGGGCTGAGGCTGTAAATACAGCAACATATCTAGTAAATAGATTACCATGTACAACTTTAAATGGAATGACCCCTTATGAAGCTTGGTGGGGTAAGAAACCAACACTTGATCATTGCAAAGTGTTTGGATCAATTGCTTATGCTTATGTACCATCACAACTCAGACATAAGCTTGAACCAAAAGCTAAAAAATATGTGTTCATCAGATATGATGAAAAACAGATGGGTTATAGACTATGGAGTCCTTTAACCAAACAGTTTACTGTTTCTAGAGATGTGACATTTGATGAAGGAAAGAGCTGGTATACAGATAGAGATCATAATGATGAAACAATTGAAGAAGAGGTAAGAAGAATTGAAAAAGGTAAATCACATATGTAGGTAAATGGAGATGAAGATCATATGCAGGCAAGTACATCCAGGATCGGATCAACTATGAGAAATGAAGATGGACTGAGATTTGATGAAGACATGTATTCAGATACACATGAAGAGTATGAACCAAGAAGGTCAAACAGAGTAAGGAAACAACCAATAAGGTATTCCTATGATACTTCTTATTTGACTCAGAAAAATTATGCTTACTTAGTAAAGGAGGATGAAGAACCTCAGAATTACAGTGAAGCAAAAGGTAAGGAAAAATGGGAAGAAGCAATGAAGGAGGAATTCAATGCTCTTGAAGAGAACAAGACTTGGGAACTTGTTCCAAAATCGAATGGTAAGAAAGTGATTGGAAATAAATGGGTTTACAAAGTTAAGAAGCTTGCAGATGGAAGAATAGCCAGATACAAAGCTAGACTGGTAGTCAAAGGTTATGCTCAGACGCATGGCATAGACTATGATGAGACATTTAGTCCGGTGGCAAAGATGTCAACCATAAGGACAGTGATTGCTATAGCAGCATCAAAAGGATGGAAGCTAATTTAGTTGGATATAAAGAATGCATTTCTGAATGGATATATATCAGATGAGGTTTACATGGAACAACTTGAAGGGTTTGTAAGTTGCAGTTACCCAAATCATGTTTGCAGATTAAGAAGAGCACTCTATTAATTGAAGCAAGCTCCAAGAGCTTGGAATTATAGACTTGTAAAGTATCTCAATGAACTTGGATACCAAAGTTCAAAAGCAGATGCAAGTCTACTCATTAAGAGAACAAATGAAGGTATGATCTACATTTGTATTTATGTAGATGACATTATAATCACAGGTACCTCAGATGAAGGAATCAAGGAGGTAAAGAGATTGCTTGAAAAAGAATTCAAGATCAGTGATCTAGGAAAGTTATCATACTTTCTTGGAATGGAAGTTACATATACAGATCATGGTGTATATGTTTCGCAAGAAAGGTATCTCCTAAACTTACTGAAGAAGTTTAACATGGAGAATTGCAGAGAAGCTTCAACACTACTTGAAGTAGATCATAAACTCAGCAAATATGATGGTGCAGAGTTTAAAGATATGAGAAAGTATCAATCTTTAGTGAGAAGCTTGATTTATGCTACGCTAACAAGACCAGATCTTAGTTATGCAGTAAGAGTTCTCTCACAGTTTATGCAATGTCCGACGGATCAACATTGGGTTGCAGGACAAAGAGTTCTTAGATATATAAAAAGAACTATAAAGGAAGGATTATATTATCCTTTTACATCAGATATAAATTTGAGAGCATACAGTGACTCAGACCGGGCAGGAAGTCAAGATGACAGAAGGTCAACACATGGGTATATGATATACCTAGGAGATAAGCTTGTCAGCTGGTGTTCAAAGAAGCAGCATACATTGGCTTTATCGTCAACTAAAGCTGAGTATAAAGGACTTGTGGAAGCAGCTAAAGAAGTGATATGGATGCAGACTTTGTTCAAAAGCATGGGTATTGATCAAGGTATACCTATCATATATGGAGATAATATGAGTTCATTGTATCTTGCAGCAAATCTAGTATTTCATGCAAGAACAAAGCACATAGAGATTCAATATCATTTCTTGAGGGAAAAGGTAATGGAGAAGGAGATTGAAATAGTATTCACTCCTACAAAAGATCAGATTGCAGATATTCTGACAAAGATCTTGGACGGAGTAAAGACAAGCAGAGTCAAAGAAATGGCAGGAATAAAAGAAAAGAAGAATATATGAAAGACCAGAAGATGCTAATTAGTGATTGAGGGGGAGCTGTTGGTGATTCACTCACAAATTAGACATAAAGACATAAAGATGAAGAGAAGCAGAAACAAAGCATTCAGAAAAGAAATCAAAGCCTTAGTGAAGGGACAAATTCACGCCTGTAATATACAGCGTAGAAACTTCCAGAATTACGATTTTTTAATCTCGGATAAAAAATGTATATAAGAGAGTTTAGAGAGCATATGAGAAAAAAATGTAGAAGACGCAATAGTGCGTATGTAGAGATGAATAATAGAACCTGAACAGCCAGGCATTCATCTGAGAGAGATGGTAAGGAGAAACTACTCAGCATAGGAGAGTTCTCATGGTTATGAGCAAAGTGAGGCCAAACCATTTTGTACACATCTTCTCTGATAGAAAACACATGTTCATGTGGAAAGATCTGAGAGCATTCTTCGTGTGTGAAGAAATCTAAGTCATTTCATGTTACTATGAAAGTTAGTTAACAGTTACAGTTTTCTCAGTACACATTTTACGGTACTTCTGTAAGTTAGATCTCGCACTACAGTGTAAAGTTTTTTATGATTGATAGCTTATCTTGAAGCTAGTAGTCTCAACTACAAACTGATCAAAGAATTTTGTTAAACGGGACATGTACACACGATACAGTGTCTGACCGTAAAAGACGTCCAGAACTGATGAAGTTTTTTCTCAAACTTCAGAGAGAGTTCATTTACTAAAGGAAGCTCAAGTATAACTTCCTTACTTCATCTACAATCATTTGAAGTAACTTCAAACAAAATTGCAGTTGATTCCGATAGGATTCCGGTACAATTACGATGACAGTCCGGTAATAGTTCGGTGAAATTCTGGTGAGTTTCAAATACAATTTTGGCTTGTTTAAGTGGCAAAAAGAATATCTAACAGTAAGAAAACAAAGAATTGTGAAGATTGAAGTAAATCAGATCAGAATTGAAGCCTGAAGGAAAGGCAAAGTTTTCTGTAAAGTGAATTTTTTGAATTTCACTTAACACAGTTGTGAAGTTTTCAATTTCAGAAAATTTGCTAAGCTATTGATGATTATAGAGGTGTTCTAACATCACTTTAGCTTAGTTCTTGTGGTGTGGCAATATTCCGTAGCTTAGTGTCAAGCTTGTTGCCACGAAGCCAACAATTCAAACAATCTCAATAGATCTATTGTTGTGTCCTATACTACTGTGAGAATAAGAACCTCAATGTAGCGAGTAAGACAATCACAGTACTGGTTTATTTTTAAAATTTTTTCATCAATGTATATAAGTAAGAAATGCTTTCGCGAGTTGAACATGTATACAATTGATGATTAAAAGACACAAAACTAATTATAAATAAAAATCAGGCATATGTAAGAGACATGTATGCGAATCATACAATATGCATGATACAATGAACAAAACAATAAAATAAACAATAAATAAAAATTAGATGAATACCTCAATGATACCGTGAAGGAAGCTCTCTATGAAAGAAATGGTAGGATTAAAGCTCTCTAGAGTAGCAATGAAGCACGTGCAGAATGAGATTTTTGATTGTATATATATATATATATATATATATATATATATATATATATATATATATATATATATATATATATATATATATATATATATATATATATATATATATGTGTGTGTGTGTGTGTGTGTGTGTGCGTGTGTGTGTATGTATATATATTTTTTTGCTAGAAATTGTTTTTCAATCGAAAGCGCTTTCAATCGAAATGCTTTTCACTCAAAAGTGCTTTCGATCAAAATACTTGGATTCATTGCAGTGAATGAATTAGATCTAGTCCAAATGGATGTGAAAATTACCTTCTTGCATGGAGATCTTATAGATGAGATCTATCTAGAACAACCAGAGGGTTATGTAGTTCCTCACAAAGAAACTCTATTTTGTAAGCTCAAGAAAAGCTTATATGGAATTAAACAGTCCCCTAGAAAATGGTACCCAAAGTTTGATGTTTTTATAAAGTCGCAAGCCTATTCTTAAAGCCATGAGGATCATTGTCTCTATGCAAAGAGATGCTCAAATGGCAGCCTGATATGCTTG
The DNA here is from genome assembly GCA_020310875.1 of Ceratopteris richardii. Taxonomy (NCBI): domain Eukaryota; kingdom Viridiplantae; phylum Streptophyta; class Polypodiopsida; order Polypodiales; family Pteridaceae; genus Ceratopteris; species Ceratopteris richardii. The sequence continues at coordinate 39,032,282 of CM035436.1, read as the reverse complement.
ATACTTTATGTTGATGATATGTTGATTGATGGGAAGTCCTCTTATGAAGTGTCAATTCTCAAAAAGAAGTTGAGCCAGACATTTGATATGAAGGATTTGGGGGATGCCAAACATATTCTTGGCATCTGCATTACTTGTGATAGGAGTAAAAGATGCATATACTTGTCTCAAAGTGAGTCCATATCCAAAGTACTTCATAGGTTCAATATGCTAGGTGGGAAGGCATGAAGTAAACCTTTACCCACATATGTGAAATTGAGCAAGGATGATTGCCCCAAATCAGATGAGGAAAAGGAATTCATGACCAAAACTCCTTATTAGTCTATTGTTGGTAGTCTCATGTATGTTATGGTGGCTACGAGACTAGACATTGCATTTGCAATGGGATTTGTGAGCAGATATATGTCTAATCCTAGCAAGCAACATTGGGAAGTGGTCAAGATGATTTTGAGATATCTGAGTGGCACTAAGGATAAGTGTCTATGCTTAGGTAGAGGGAAAGCATCCACTTTTGGTTACATAGATTCTGGCTATGCTAGTTGTGTAGACAATCATAATTCTACATCAAGGTACATTTTTCATTTTGCTAGAGGTGCTATCTCTTGGAAATCTCATCTTCTACAATGTACAACTGTTTTCACCACAGAAGTAGAGTATGTTGGAGCAAGTGAGGCATGTAAGGAAGCATTGTGGCATTCTATTCTTTCATGTGATATGGGTCTACCTCAACATGTACCTCGCTTGCTCAGTGATAGTCAGAGTGCCATTCCTTTGGCTAAGAATGATGCAAAGACCAAGCACATTGAGGTGAGATATCACTTCATTAGAGATTTCTTAGCCAATGAGTGCATTATTATTGAGAAGGTTCATACTCAAAGATGCTTTGAGTAAAGCTCTACCACAAGATAACTTTCAACACTATTGTCACTTGATGGGGGTTACTTGATTCATGATCTTACATAGTGTAAGGAATTGGACTCACAACCTCTTGGTTAGGAATGTGATGGGCTAACCACTTGCCCCAAAAGCCATGGTTGAGGATTACTTCCTAATCCTCTCTCTTAGGGTGTAGTTCAACCATCTCCTATCTGTGAAGGGTGTGGTCCAACCATCTCCTTGCTATCACTTTATTACACATAGTCACTTGTATATTGTGTAACACAATCCTTTTGGAACTCATTAAGGAACAAAAAACACAATGTTAGGACAAGCAAGCCAACAAAGTATCCCCAACTGAACACATGTGTAGTTTGCAATGCCAAGAACACATTCACACAACCAAACAAACTCAAGGATAGGTAACATGAACCATCCACCCATTAGACCAAGGCCATAGCTAGGTGTGCAACCAAGAATGCATCCAATTAGACCAGCAATTCTTGTGATGCCCAGACCACCAGAACCTGTAAGAAGACTGAGACCGATTCAAGTTGCTAAATGTATGAGAAATCACTATGATGAAACGGGAGAACCATACGATCACATAGGGACTTACCCTCACAAGAACAGCCTTGACTTGGTTCCAACCATTGGATCCAAATAATTTTGGGAATATTGAGTGATTTTTCCAAGAATTCATTGGAGAATTTACTAAACGAGGGATCAAACACAATTCATCATCCTTAATCCATAGTTTCAAACAAAACCCAAATGAAATCATAAAAACAGCTGCCCGAAGATTTAACCATATGTTGACAAATGTCCAGTAATAGACCATCCCAACAAAAAATGATATCGCTATTCTTAGATGGATTGACTAATAGTACCTTAAGAACCCTAGTTTATGTGAAATGACTTTAGACATTGAGTGAGTGTCTTCAGGAATGCATTGACCTAGAAGAGAACCTAGTTGATGACCTCAAAAGTACACCAAGCTCTACTAAATCAGAGGACATTAGGAGTACAGTGACGACTAGTTCTAGTAATGTGGAGAAGTTAGCAGAATTGGTAGCCAAGAAGCTAGGAGTCCATGGACAGAGGAATTACCAGAACCCACCAATGAGAATACCAATGTTACAGAGATGCAGCCTATGTGGTGGAGATCACCCATCTCATATGTGCGCAAGAGGAGGAGTAGGCATACCTCAAGCTTATCCATACAATAGGCAACCACCCCAAGGACCCAACTTGTACTGCCATAATTAGCAGAAATACACCAACCATACTACTGAAAATTGCCCATTTAACAGGCAGTCAAGGCCCATGAATCAACCCCAGTATAGGCCTTATGGATACCCTCCCAGGGAACAAGGAAGAGAAATCCCGAGACACAACCCCTATCCAATCCCACAAGGAGCACACATACCTCATGAACAAGGAGGATATGGACAACTAGAGCCAGTGTTAGGACAACAACCACCCCTTCCACAAAATGTAGTGCCAATCAAATACACTCAACCAAAGGAGAACATGGAAAGAGTCATAGTGCCAGCCACACCTTTAGCTAGTGCAAAAACAATGAATCAGGGATACGAGCAAACTCAAGGAGAATACTATCCCTTGGACACCAATCTTGTGGAGTATGACCAAACTTATGACCAACACTATTATGGTTATGAAGGGTATGATAATCCCTATGGACTAGAATATGAAAATATAATGTACACCGCACCTAAGGCACCAGCACCTATGAGACCACCCATTAGACCACTTGCACCAAAAGGACCATGTTATAGATGCGGAGGAGATTACTTCATAAGAGAATGCACTCTGCCATACAACCCACCACCTCCTAGAACTTGGGAAGGGTACTGCAATGAGTGTGGAAAGGAACACCTATTTAGAGATTGCCCAAAAAATCCCAATAAGACTCATAACACAACACAAATCAATGTGATCGAAGTGATTGAATCATCGGGAAGTGATAAAGAATATATAGATCCATTAAGAGCCATTACTAGAGTGCAAGCCAAAGGACAGGAGAGAAGGAAATTAGATTCCGAACAAGGGATGAGTAAGGATCTAGAGCCAAAGATATAGGTAGTACAAGATTTGGCAGATCCACATGAGAGTAACCAAATGAAGAAGATGCAAAGTTGGAAGACCAGAAGGAAAAAACTTAAAAATAAATGGAGGAAAGATAAAAATAAAGAGGACAAGAAGGATGTTAAAGACAGTGGGAAACCAGGGGAACTAGAATTGCAAGATAATACATCACCTAAATCCCACACCCGGAAACTAGATAAACCAGGATCAATCCTAGCAAATCCAAGACCACACAACCTGGACATGTGGTTGAAAGTGTATCAATCTAGAATCACGACTGGACCAAATATAGAGCAGCATGAGAAACTCTACCCACAAGGGAATTAGAGAAGGATAGATTGGCAGTATGCAGAAACCTCATAGGGGTAGCCCAAGCCACTCTAGAGAAGACGATCCTAGTCCTTCTAGATACAAGAATATCTGAGAATAAATTCAATGAAAGCTTGAAAGAAAACAATAAAAAACCAACAGGGACAGTCAAGGAGAAATGGATTACAGAGGAATAACAGAGCACTAAGAGCAAACCAACTTCCATAATCCCTGAACTAGAAGCCGATTGGCCACAAGATTTATGGGCTAAGATTCAGGAAGAGTGATGGAAGAAGAATGGGAGTTCAAGAGCAACCTTTGAGGAAGTAGACATTGGGGAGACCCAGTCGACTCTGAATTTGGATGAAGTGTATGAAGAGGTTTCTATGTTAGACTGAAATAGGGTAGAAGTACACATCATTTCCACCTTACCTAATTATATGGGAGAGTAGAAGAGAAGGCCGATAGTTTTGCATGCTCCCACAATTCGAGGCAAGGAAAATGGGTCTTCAGATAAGACTTCTCACAACTTAACAGAACTCAAGAAGACCAATGTAGAATGTCTGTTGACCGTGGAAGAGTTACTATGAGTCAAGCCGCAATTATGGAACAAATTAGCGGGTCAGTTGAAATTAGAAAATGATGAGAATAAAAAGAAAAATAAAGAAACTGAAGCCCCTTCTACCATACAAATCCCTGTTGACAAAGTCGGAGAATTTAGTGAGGGAGATGAGGGCAATACCTGCTTACCCATCACATATAATGGATACTTGACGAAAGCCATTTTAGACAGAGGAGTAGATGTAGGCATAGCCACCAAGGAAATTTGGGAAAAATGGGGAAAGCCAGCCTTGCAACCAACATGTATGAAACTTCAACTGGCAGATGGCCATGTAGAGAGACCCCTAAGAATATTGGAAAAGATCAAGTTAACTACCTGCACAGTAGAATTCGAACACACTCTAGTTGTATGCCAATTTGGAAAAGCGAATAATTATGAGGTTAGGATGACCCTTCATGAGACAACTTAGGGTAGTGCAAGACTGGGGGAGAGACACTTTATACCTACAACATCAAGGGACTACTACCAAGATCAATTTACACACATTGTCATATAGGGATGTACCCCCACTACAATGAAATCCCATACACAAGGAAGATGATGATTTATCAATTCACAGTGCACGTTCAAGTGACCAATCATGGATGCACGAAGATGCTCAACTATGGATGTGTAGAGAAAAAAACTCAAATATGGCCTATTGGACATCAAAATTACTGACCCATAGATGATCCTATGTATATGCCTCAAGTTTTCCCGGATGAAGCGTTCGAACCGCATGGTTGGATGGAGATTCTAGCCACATTAGATGTGTGTGTGAATGAGGAGGTACTAACCATGTATGGATGTGTGGATGAAGAAGGTTATGATGTAAGTTTTTACATGGTAGTCATTCAAGAAGTAGAGGCAAGAGAATTATTAGAAAAGGAATGGATGGAGGAGTACGAAGGCATAGAAATGGAGCCAGAATTTGATTTGGAGGAATTGTACTTAGAAGCAATTTGAGCAGATGACAAAGGAAGAACACCCAAGGTATTAGCAATAGAAGCAACTCAGACAAGACCAAACAATGAGGAGGCAATAGATAAGGCAGAACCAACCCCAGAACTTTTTGAAGTCCCAGAGCACTTCAAAAGATATGAAGTAGAAGAGAGGAGGATAGCTATTCAGATGCCTAAAAGGAGGCCAGAGAAGGAGAAGCATATGATAAAAAGGAACAAATGAAGAAAGTAATGGTGACGATGGAAGATGGAGAAGAAAGATGCACTTATATAGGAAAGGATGTGTCGTCAGAAGAGGAAGAGGAACTAATAAGCCTAATCTGAGAATATCGAGACTTGTTTGCATGGACCTACAAGGACCTCAAAGGTGTAGATCCATCCATTTGTTCTCATCAAATCCCAATGACACCTGATGCAAAACCATCAAAGCAACACCCTTATACTTATAATGATGTCTATTCGGCAAAAATTAAGGAGGAGACAGACAAATTGTTGGCAGCCGGATTCATTTACGAGATAGAACACACAGAATGGGTGTCACCATTAGTGGTCGTACCCAAAAAGAATGGGAAATTAAGAGTGTGTATTAACCTAAAGAAAGTGAATGCAACCACAATCCGTGATAGCTACCCATTACCTATCACTGATCATCTCTTGGAAAGAGTGGCAGGGAAGGAAGTCTATAGCTTCCTAGATGGATTCTCTAGGTACAACCAAGTAGCCATTGCTACAGAGGACCAACATAAAATAGCATTTGCAACTGAATGGGGAGTCTATGCTTTTAGAGTGATGCCATTTGGGCTCACAAACACCCCCCTACATTCCAAAGGTTGATGTGTCACATATTTAAAGAGTTTCTACGAAAGAGTATGGAAGTATATGTCGACAACTTATGCACATACTCGGGTCGGAGACATGAGCACATTCCAGAGTTACGAAGGATATTTGAGAAGTGTCGGCAATATCAAGTGTGCCTAAATCCTGAAAAATGTGTCTTTATGGTGAGACAAGGGATGACCCTAGGACATATCGTATATGTCAAATTTTCAGTAGAAACTCCTATAAAAACAATGATTTTGATCACTTAAAACCATTGTAAATATCATTTCACATTCTTTTACTCCATTTTGTGCAAGCCAAGGAGTCCTTGAGATTGAGGAGAACTCATGTCTCGAATTTCATAATTTTTAGAGCTCCTTTGAGCCCTCAAATAGCATCAAGAACTCAATTTTTAACTAGGATGGCCATTAGGTCTGAAACCGGCCAAAACTAGTAAAAGAAACCATAAAAAGAGCTAGAGAGCTCATTTTTGTTGTTGGCAAGTTAGAGAAAGAGCTTCTTGAAGAGTATAATCGAGTTATTAAGAATCAAAGCTTCCATTCTTCCTATCTTTGTTATCTTGCCTTGTGTGCATATGTGTGTGCACGCATGTATCTGCTTGTCACTCACATGTTCTCACCACAATTGCTCACGATCTTCATATCCTCCTCATGTCTCCATGGATTGACAAGTAAAGGAGGTGGTTCTCACACCTAGGCTACAACAAAAAAGATAGGTGAGCCTCAAACATTGTATCATTTTATTGATGATCTAGAGAGTGTAGAAAGCATTCTGTAGGAGGGCAAAGCTCACCAAATTTTGATAAAAATGATGAAGAAGATGAGTATTGTTAGATACACTCAATACGCCACCCTCAAGTGACCACAAGTGATCCATGATGCTCTAAGTTGTAAGGTCCCCATTATGAGGATAAGCCATTGTGAGAGCCTGGACATTTGTGGAACCGTAACTTCCAAGTTAGATGAGGTCTATGTGTGACCATTGATGGTAATGGATGATCTGTGTGAGCCTATCCATTAGATTAGGTAGGGCATAAACTTTTGGGGCTATTGGGTTTCCATTCATGGAAAAAATAAAGGCCTTGAAGCATTATGCGGTTTCTCCATAGAACCTTAATGGGGGGATGTTGTAGAGGACTAAGAGGACTAAAGATAGGAAATGAGAAGAAAGAAGAGAAGAAAAGCACACCCCAAAATTTTTGAGAAATGGCTACTTTTCTTTTCCCAAAATCCATTGTGAAATTGTAAGAAGCATTGTAAATGCTCTAGAGGACTCCTTTAGATGCATGATCCTTGAACAATGTAACATTACCCTTGTACAATAATAGGAATTAGTGATTTATAGAGAAAGTGCTGATCTCTCATGTGAAAAGACCAAAATTAGGGCACATCTATATAAGTCACTTGTGACTCTTTTGTAAGGATTTTTTGCCATTGTGAAGAACTAGTTGGGAGAATTTCGAATTTTTTTTTTCTTGTGTATGTATCTTCTTCTTTGTGAGCTCATATGTGTGCTTGAGGCATTGAACATGTGCTTAGAGGTGTTTTCTACCCATTCCCCATCTCTTTTCATTGTTTTGGTGTGCGTGTGAAGCATATAAAGTGTAGAGGTAAGAGTAGGTGTTTCTTGCGACTCAGTTTTTTGGTCATTGCATGAAACATAGAGGTCCGATCGAGTTGAAAATATGATCATTGGATGCGTCTCTTTGAGATCTTTGAAAGCGACTTGTGTTGACTATATTTGGGTATTGTAGCTGAGAGATATCACTTGATTTATCACGATACATGCCATTGTGTAAGAGGTGTCATGTGAGGTAGATTTTGCCTAATTTTCATGCATTACTGGTACCTTTCCTACATTAATTATCACATGTGCACATGCCTTCATACACTTGATAAGGTTACATTCATGGATTGATAATTTAATGTGTATCAATGCCAACACTATATGCATTTGCTTGATGATAGAGATTTAGTCTCATTCATTACAGGTCCCTAAGACATTGCAAGCTTAGGTGCACACATATATGGCACCATTGTTGAGGATGTCGGCTTCAATCAAGGTGCCTACATGATGGTTAAAGCATTGTTGTGAAGGTAGTGAGCGTGAAGAAGTGATTTCAGTAGCTTGGAAAGTCATATTTCTCTTGCACTTGTTACTTCATACACTTGTTGTGTGTGTGTGTGTGACATGTTTTGGGACTAGGTTGAGATTGGAGAAGTTAGGATTAGGAAGTAGGAGAGAGTGAGAGAGTGGAAATTGTGTAGACATTTAGTTTGTGAAAATTTTCACAAAATTTTTCATTTTTTTCTTGACTCTCTGGCATCAGCTAGAGGCTAAAGACCAAAATTCACCACATTCCTAATCACTTATGTTTTTAGCAAGTATCATGGAGAGCTCTAGATGACTGATATCACAGATCATGTATCTCTTAGAACGTGGAGATTAGCAAGCTTCTACTAGCAAAAACTTGAGGAAATAGTTCTAGAGTGAGCTCTACACTATCATCAAACAAACAATTTGTTTGATCACTCACATGGGGTGACATGACACTTGCTGAGTATCGTGAGGATCAAATTAAGAGATATAGGAGAGATTTTCTAGCTACAGGAACATAGGGGTAAACAACGAGAGCACAAGGAGCATACACATATAAATATTTTTAAAGTTTGAATTAAAAAATTCCAAGTATCATGATGAGTCGAGTTTGGTATTGCGATACCAAATTACCATGTTTCATGATACTTGGCATGTATTGTGTATCATTGATACCTTCCTCCCAATGTATCATGATACCTAGGTATCATGTATCATCTGGTCAAGTATTGCGAGCTCTGGTATCATGTATCATCGATACTCTTGAAGTATTCTTTATTGGAAATTGGGTTGTATTGTGTATCATCTATACTTTGTGTATCATGTATCATGGTGAATGCTATCGTGTATCTTTGATACAAGTATCATGTATTGTGGTCACTAGTGTCATGTATCAGTTGGACCTTGAAGTATTGTGTATCGTGTTATACCCTGTATAGTGCATTGTGGCATATTAAGTATCATGTACCGTGAGGAATCATCTATCTATTGTGTATAGTCTGGACCAAGTATTGTGTATCATGGAAAATAGAAACAATTTAGGAGGGACTTTGAGGTGAAAATTTTTAGGAATTTTGGACACAAACATTGAACATACCCCTTATAAAACTTGATAGTTTCCATAGGGAAATAACAAGAACCTAGACTATGAATGAACCTAAGGTCAGCACATGTCCTAAGGAGTCGAAGAAGTGTAATATCCTTAGTAGGGAGTGTTACCCAAAAGAGTGTTCACTCCATCTACTCGGACACATCTAGTGACTCAAAAGGAGATTCTATCATGGCCTTCGAAGATATCCATAGCTCTATGCCTCTAACCGGGCTCACGATAGTTATAGAAAGCAAGTATAGGACTTCCTTGCTGTATGTCTCTATGAATGTGCATTGATTCCGTATCTACCTAGATGGCCTCAATAGGTCAATGGCTAGGTTTAAGAACTCTACCATTTCTGAGGTCGTGCAAAGGCCTGCTCTAAAATTTGAAGGAGGGTTTTACATGGACAAGTTGGGAAAAAAATACTTAGTGACTGAACATCGAGATCTAATCAATGAAAGAGGAGAGAGAGAGAGAGAGGAGCCTAATCATCCAACTGGTATTGATAACAGAGAAATAGTGACAACTCCAAGAGGAAGATCAATTGCTACAAATGTATAGAGAGGAGACATAATCCCCCAAGATGATGACTTAACGGATTATTACTTGATCGCTAGAATGGATAGGTTGTTACAAGACACTTCACCCTTAAGAAGAGAAGGCACCAATCCTACCACAATTTATGAATTGCATGATCTTGAAGACTCTTCCATAGTGACTTATCTAGATCGAAACAAGAGAAGGTATTGGGAAGTCAATGATCTAGAGAGATCTAGACTATAGTACTTGGGTCTGCCAATATTCCCATCTAGGGATCAGACAACCACTTCTTAAACCCTCAAGGGTAGCAAAAAAGTTGGGAGAACATGTTCATAGGTCAAATGAGCCAGCAAAGTGTTCGAATCTGACCACATGTCCACTTTACAATATCAAACACCAGCCCCATACCAAATACCCATTTGGGGAGTGAGACAATGAATAGACCACCTTTTCCTTTAAGACCCCCACAAGGTTGAGGACCAAGTGTGCATATTGTGGTTCTAATAATTCCTTGACCCCTTGAAGTAGGATGGATAAGACCTATTTAGGTAGCCAAGTGCATAAGGAATCACTATGATGGTTCTAGAGATCCCTATGATCACTTGGCAAAATTTAAGCAAGTATTGCATCTTGAGCAAGTAGATGACTTTTTTGTCCAGTATGAATCTTTCAGTCTCACAATTACTAGGACTGCTTTGACTTGGCTCCAACCCTTGGATCCCAACCACTTTATGAATTAGAACAATTCTTTTAGGAATTCATTGGTGAATTCACCAAGAGGGGCATCAAACATAATTCCTCTTCCTTGATCCATAGTTGCAAATAGGATCCTAATGAATTTGTGAGGTTATCAGCTAGGAGGTTCAATCAATATGTTGATAGATGTGCTATGGTAGAGAGACTTACCCAACAAAAAATGATATCTTTATTTTTTTATGGTCTAGTTAATGGGAATTTGAGAACCCTCATGTATGTGAAACGATTGCAGATGTTGAGTGAATGTCTAAGGGAATGCATATATTTAGAGGATAATCTTGTAGATGATTTAAAGATTCCACACTACCCTACCAAGTCTGAGGATGCATCTATTAATGCATCTACACAAACCAACCAGGTAGAAGAATTGCCAGATTTACTGGCCAAAAAGCTAGGTCTCCAAGGACAAAAGAATTATCAAAACCCACCCATGAGGATGCCCATATTAAGGAGGTGTGTGTATTGTGGAGGTGACCATCCACCTCATGCTTGTGCAAGAGTTCCCCCACAATCGTATCAATCTAATAGGCAACATGCACAAGGACCTAGTCTATACTATCACATTGAACAAATGTATACCAATCATACCATGGACAATTTTCCTTATAGACTAGCCCCACCACCTCCATATAGGCCATATGGATATGCACACTGAACAAATGTATAGCAATCATACCATCTAGACCAGCCCCACCACCTCCATATAGGCCATATGGATATGCACCGAGAGAGCAAGGCAGGGAGGCCCCAAGATATGCTTCATATCAAGGGCCACCCATGATCCCAAGACTGTATGAGTATCAAGCATATAACCAACCTCAAGCCTTGCTAGGGCAACAACCCCCGCATTTTCAAACTATAGCACCGCTCAAAGACACATAGTTAGAAGAAAACCTAGAGAGAGCTATAGTCTTGTGTCACCATTTACGAGTGCAAAAAATTTAATCTAGGCTATGAACATGGTTATGGAGGTTACTACTCCTATGATCAAACTCTCATAGAGTATGAATCTTGTTATGAACAATAGTACTATGAGCATGACAGTTACATAAACACTTATGGACCTGAATACACCAAGCCCATGTATATAGCTCCTAGAGCTCAAGCTCTCGAAAGACCTATAGAAAGACCACCTGCCCCTAGAGGACCATGCTATAGATGTGGAGGAGACCATTTTATTAGGGACTGTACAATGCCTTACCAAGCCCACCCTCGAGAGTTTAAGAGGGGTATTCTAGTGATTGTGGAAAAGAACACTTCTTGAGAGACTGCCCCAAAAACCCATCCAAAGCATCGCCCACATCTTAGATCAATGTAATTGAGGTAATAAAGTCCTCAAGGAGTGATAAGGAATACATTGTGCCATTAAAAGCCATCACCATATCCAAAGCAAAAGAAACACATGGAAAAATCAAAGACTTTATCATCTATAAAAGGAAATCAATATAGAATCTTCATTTCAAGTAGCAAAAGATTGAGAAAAATCCTCAGAAACCTCAAAAAGGAAAAAAAATCAAAGATGGAAAGCAAGAAGAGAAAACATTCAAAACAAGTGGATTAAAAAGTTGGCTAAAGAGAAGGAAAAAATAGTAAAAGACCTTGAAATAAGTCAAATTGTCTAGCCAATCAAAACACGAATGTGGTGAAGGAAAAACCAAACAAAGGAGCAGACAGGATCAATTCTAGCTGATCCTATGCTTGAAGACTTAAAAATGTGGTTAAAAGCTTATCATTCTAGAATTGAGAGAGGACCTAGTCTAGAGAAATATGATAAAAGTTACCCAAGAGGAGAACTTGATAAAGAAATACTGGAAATATGTAAGAAATTAATTGAAATTGCTCAGACCATGCTAGAACAAGCAATACCAAGCGTCTTTGAAATGAGAATCCCATAAGAAACATTCCAAGGATGTTTAGAAAACCATAATTCACAACAATAGAAACCGAAATAAAACTAAGGAGATTGAAGAGGAACTAGGTTTTGAGACCACTAAAAGAGACTCAATGATCCCGAAACTTGAAACAAATTGGCCACATGATTTTGTTGGAAGAGATGGATGGATACCTCAAGGAAGTGAGGTGGTACCGCTAAAACTTGCTTTGTACTTGCCCTAAATCACTTCAGAGTTTGATAGTAGGCCCTTTTAGCTTGCAAATGACACCAAGAAAGTACCTATGTACTTTGCAATAGATGCTTGAAACAATTGAACCAAAACAAATTACTTCATGCGTTGCTAATGTCACAAAACTTGCTATTTTGGTGTAGACACCTGCTGGTTCTTTTGCTCACTGCTCACAGTACAGTAGCAATTGATCAAATTCCTTTTGAGGGAATCAAACTAACTTATATAGCTAATTATTACAAGTGAATCATAAAAAATGATGAACTATACTATGAGAAATGAATTTAGCAATCCAAGACTTACCCTCCACTTTTTAGGGACTGAGCAGTAAATGACCAGTGAGCAGTTTGATGGCAATTTCTCCCAAATGGCTGAACCAAAAACTTTGAAACTTTGACCAGCTCAAGCCTAAGATAGACTTCAATCTCGTTCCAACAAGCTATAGAGCATGCAAAATGGTTGAGAACTCACTGAGATATGATCAAACAAAGTTCATTGTTCTGAGTAGTCATAGTAGAGAAGTAGACAGAGATGGTCAATAATGCATGTCTATTATAAAACATGATTGTACAAGATCATTGGCATTATGATTGTGTTCAATGATGGTGGAATGAGTAAGCTATGAAGTGAGCTACTCAAACCCTACTAATGATCAATGGAAGAGCTCTCTAAGAGGCCACATACCTCGTGAGTATTTACAAGTCCTTTTTTATAAGTGTTTGATTCTAAGTTTGAATTTGAAATTCAAACTTGGCTCCAACTAGAAATAATCCCTATGATTGAGAAGTTATTCCTTCATTGAATCTCGTACTAATTTGTTCTTCCTAACTCCATGAGATTTTGCTTTACAAGATTCTCTCAATACTTTAACCTTTTACAAATGGTAAATGATCAAGTATTACAAGCAATGGTTCATATGCTTCATCAAGTAGTTGCACACATTTTCTTCCATGCCTAGCCAAATGTGAAGGCTTGGACATTTGTACCAATAGCTCCCCCTCAAGCCACACATCTTGGCTTGCACTTCTTCATGAATATTCTTGAATGTCGTGCAATCCAATCATGGCTTTAAACTTGCAAAGTTTAGTACCATCCAGTGCTTTGGTTAACAAATCTGCACATTGCATATTTGTAGATACATAATGCAAGCTGAATCTCTTTGCTTAATAGCTTCTCTAACATGGTGATAGTGTACTTCTATATGCTTGGTTCTTGCTAGGATTGGCTGCAAGATGCAAAGAACTTGTCTTCTCACCAAAGATCATAAGTGAATGAGGGTGAAGTCCCAAATCTCAATATAGCAATCTAATCCAAATAGCTTCTTGTGTAGCATTTGCTAATCCCCTGTATTCAGCGTCTATTGAAGATAGAGCAATAGTAGGTTGCTTCTTGGAAGATCATGAAATGGGCTTATCACTTGCAAAGGATAAATATCCAGAAGTACTCCTTTAGTCATCCTTACATCCTGTTCAATCTGCATCTGAGTATAACTTAATGTCCAAATCTGATGTGTATGGGAAGTAAAGTCCTTGGTTTTGAGTACCTTTGAGATACTTCAAGATTCTTTTAGCAGCTTCCAAGTGAGGTGCTCTAGGTTTATGCATAAATTGACTCAAAACACTTACTCCATAACATATGTCAATCCTTGCTAATGTTGCATAGTTTAGACTCCCAACTATGCTTTGATAACCTATAATGTCTTCAAGCAAATCTCCTTCATAAGCACTCAATTGATGATTTACCTCCATAGGGGTGCTAGCTACCTTTGCATTCTCCAAGTGGAACTTCTTCAACATGTCCTGCACATATTTCCTTTAAGTAATATAAATTCCAGAGTTAGTGTATACTAACTCAAGTCCAAGAAAATACTTTAGAAACCCTACGTCAGTGATTTTGAACTCCTGCATCATTTGGTTCTTGATTTGTTTGATGCCACTGGCATCACTACCTGTAAGAATGATGTCATCAACATACACACATAAATATATCATTTCTAAATTACTCCTCTTGACAAACGGAGAAGAATGCCTTGCTCATCATGAATCCTTGGTCTTGAAGATAGGTTGTTAACCTATGGTTCCATGCCCTAGGTGCCTGCTTCAATCCATAAAGAGCTTTGTGCAATTCGAACACATGATTTACCTTGCTTGGGTCTTCATAGCCAGGAGGTTGAGCCATGTAAACCTCCTTTGAAATCCAGCCATTGAGAAAGGCATTTTTCACATCTAGTTGATACATACTCCAATTTCCAGATGTAGCTACACTTACCAATACTCTGATAGTTGGTATTTTAGTCACATGTGAAAATGTCTCTTCATAATCTACTCCTTGGGTTTGTGCAAAACCCTTAGCCTCAAGTCTAGATTTATATCTGTTTATGGATCCATGTGAGTTCCTTTTGATTTTGTAAATCCATCTAGAACCAATTACCTTCATTGATGCTTTTTTGGGTACTAGCTCCCAAATATCATTCTCTTGGAGTGCTTCTATCTCTTCATCCATAGCTTCCTTTCATTCTGCTTTGGTACTTGCTTCTTCATATGAAGAAGATTCTTCAAGTGATAAATCCTTAGCAAGATAAATAGAATGCTTAGTAACTAATGAAGGATCATACCCATATCTCATTGGCTTCTTACTCTCTCTTTGTGACCTTCTTAAGGCTTGGTTAGATGATTCAGGTATGTCCTCCAACCTCTTCATTTTGGCCTTTCCCTTTGATTTCCATGCTTTGAATTCTTCCAAGTTGATGGTGTCCTCATCATCTGATTTGATGTCTTCAATTTTTCTTGGCTCTTCCTTGGTGAGGCTTGGAAATTCTTCTTCAAAGTCATATGGCAATTCGACCTTCCTGCATTCACTTTCAAACCAAGAATCATTTTCATCAAACACAACATCTCTAGTGACCACAAATCCTTTGTTGGATGGATTATAAAACGTGTATCCTTTCTGATTTATATCATACCCTATGAAGATGCATTTCTCTGCCTTAGGGTCTAACTTACCTCTGATTTGAGATGGAACATGCACATAAGCAACACAAGCAAATATTCTACAATGTTCAAGTGATGGTCTTCTACCATGCCATGCATCATAGGGGGTCATCCCATCAAGGGACTTAGAAGGTAACCTATTAATAAGGTAAGTGGCAATAGAAACACTCTCTACCCACAAATAATTTGGTAATTTCTTTTCATTAAGCATTGGTCTAGTTGCTTCCACAATCAATTTGTTCCTCCTCTCTGATACTCCATTTTGCTCAGGAGTATACCTCGTAGTAATCTCCTTTTTGATACCTCAATCCTGCAAAAATGCATCAAATTCATTGGAGAAGTACTCACCTCCTCCATTTGACCTTATCCTCTTTAGGCTTTTTCCTGTTTGATTTTCTACTTCTTGAAGCAAGTGAACACTTCATCTTTATGTTTCATAAAATACAAGATACTCCACCTACTGAAATCATCAATGAATAACACATAGTACCTTGAGCCTGAAATTTAAGGGCCCTTCCTTGGTCCCCACACATCTATGTGGACAAGTTCCAAATAATCTTCATGTATATAGCCTTTCTTTGTAAAGGGTAACCTGTGTGATTTACCAAACTGACAAGCACCACATTTATAGGTCATGTGTTGCTTGGATACATTAGGTATCCAAGTACACATTGATCTCTACATATTTGCTTCAAGGTTCTCCCACCAATGTGCCCTAATCTTTTGTGCCATATCTATAATTCAGACAAAGTTTGATCCTTGTATTGTAAAGTGCAATATTTCTAGTGTCTTCAAGTTCAAATGTAAATAATCTACCTATTTTCTTGAATCCATGTTGGGGGGTCCTCCACAAAAGCTCCATATTTGTTGAACCTAACCTGCAAGCTCTTTTCCACTATCTGTCCAACACTCATCAAATTCTTTGTGATAGTAGGTACATAAATCATTTGCTTGTTGCTTCCCTCTGCTATTCTTCTTCTTATCCTTTGAATAGATTGCTTGACCTGCACTTTTATCACCTTCACCTTTGACATCCTACTCAAAGGTTAGCATGTGTCCTAGCAACTAATTTAAGTCAGAAGTAAAATGATCTAGTGATAATTCAGTAGAAAAAATGAATGGCTTCCATTTGTCATCACCTTTCAAACCTGTGAGGATTTTCCTTACCAATTTATCCTCCTCAATATCTTTATCAACTGCTCCTAATGCATCTGTAATGTCCTTCGTCCTTGTTACATAATCTGAGATGGATTGAGAGGCCTTCTTTTTTAATGTGGTAAACTCTTCCCACAAGGATGCCTTCCTTGACCTTGTGGTGTTTTGGAAATGCTCCTCCAAAGCATTCCATCATATATCACTTTCACTTTCAAGACCTCTAATATGAGGTAGCAAGTAGTCATTAACTCCCATATAGATAATGCTCCTAGCTTGAGCATCTCTCTTCATCTAAGTCTTCAATTCTGACAATTCATCCCTAGTTGGAACACTAGGATCTCTGAACTGAGGCTTTTCTTCTTCACCTGTAATATAACCTATCAAGTCTTTGCTCATAAGATGAGCTTCCATCCTCATTGACCATGCTGGATAGTTCTCTCTATCCATTTTCTCTATCTGAAGAGAATCTCCCATCCTTTCTTCACCTGTGTATTAAATCCTTCAAACTTTATAAGGAATAAAGTTACCTTTGCTTTGAATGAAGTTCCTTTTGTCTTCCTTGATATCTTCTGGCCTCCTTTTCAAGCTTTGCTTCGAAGCTTTCACCTTTTGTATCTTCAAATATTGAATTCTTTATAACTGCAGCAGTCAGGGTCCTCCTTTCTTCAATTTTGATGCTTTCTGCTCTGATACCACTGATGGAGAGTGTTAATCTCCAAAAGAACAAGTTATCCTTGAATTTAGAGCACCTTTATATCAAGAATAACTTAAAACCTTAACAAATTTGGAGGATCAATACTCAATTTCCAAAATTTTGAACAAACTATGAAGAAGGTGACTACACAGAAAGTCTAATGCACATTACTCACTCATTGACTTATCAAATGTGTAAAATTTTTTATAAAACTTTGCACAAGGTGTCACCTATAGTTTTCACACCTTCTCCAAGTTAAATCATTCCAAAAAAATCAATAGATTTTGAGAAATGATCTTAACAAGTCACCTATGTCTAAAACTGTAGTTCTTTGTAGTCGACTTTGACACCTGTAACTTCTTAAGCTTGATTATCCCAAACTAGAACCTATTTAATCAAATTCTTTTAGCCATAGATAGTTTACCTTCCATTTTAAAGAATGAGTGTTTGCTTGCTCAAAACTTTACACTGTGGAAGGAGAACTGACCAAAACAAAAGCATCGAATTTTGTGCCTCTTGCAACTTCTCTTCTTTTCATTTACACATGTAAATGTTCCTACATTCAATTCTCTCAGCCTGATCACAATTAGAAGCTGAAAATTTGTACAGAGGTCAATCAAATATAGACTTAGACTTGTACAAAAGCATTTCACAAAAGACTCAACACAGAAGGAGAATTCTCAGAAATATCAGGTGCAACTTTTCTTCATTTCTGGAAAACTTTACATCTGAGTGATGAGAGAGATCTTACTCTCTTCTAAAGTGTCTAATGGCTCATACAACTTCTAATTTCTCTATTCACATGCTCTCTCATATTTGCCCCGACATTTTTCCTTGTATATATAGGCAAATATGTACAAGTTTATCACCATACAAAAGTATAACTGAACTAACTCTAGATTAGTGTACATATATATACACATCTTCATTCTCTAAACATGTACTTTCTTCATGCTTCATATCTTGATCTTTTCTTCAGTCCTTGACTTTCAAACCTTCATCAAAACTTCAATTGTTGATTGCCTTTTACCAAAAACCACACCACTCAAAATTTTTGGTTCAATGGGAAGACCCAAAAAGGAAGTGGAATAGGTGGATATGGTAGCAATAGAGGCAGAGGTGGACACAAATTCAACAATAACAATAGAGGCTATAATAGAAGGGACTAAAACAATTATTCTGAAGATTAATGACATGAAGACTCATTGCTTCTCATGAATCTAGCCACAAAGAAGGTAAAGAAGATTATCATTTGTTCTACATAGGTTCTAGATGTTCAAATCATGGCAGGCAACATTGCTCTTCTATCTGATTTTGAAAGTCCGAAGAATAGACATGAAGTACAAAGAGGGGATGACACAAAGCACAATGTGGAGAAGATTGGTAATGTCAAAGCTTCCAATGGCAGGACAAACATTTTGAGTAAGGTTCTCTATGTACCCACTATCACTAAAAACCTAATAAGTGTAGGCCAAATAGTTGGAAAAGGCTTGAAAGTTAGGTTCACCCAACATGGAGCTTTTGTGGAAGATCATGTCAAGGCTTCAAGAAGATAGAAAAAGGTGAGAAGCATGGTAAACTCTTTACTTTTGAAGTAGGAGAAACCAGGAACACAAGTCTATTCACTTTTGGGTCTCAAACCATGAGTGAGCTTGAAGTGTGGCATAAGATACTTGCTCATGTGAATGAAAGAACCTTGAAAGATATATGCAGGGATAAAAGTGTTCTAGGACTGCCAAACATATCAAAGCAACACATGATCAATAGGTGTGATGCATGTCAGATTGGGAAGGCACAAAGACAACCATTCAACCACAAAAACTACATCCACAACAACTTATTGGAGTTAGTACATACAGATGTATGAGGACCAAGTCAAGAACCTTCATTGGTAAGATCAAGGTATTATGTCTCCATTATTGATGACCATAGTAGATGTACTATTCTATACCTTATCAACAGTAAGAATGAAGTGTTTGATTGCTTCAAAAAGTATCTAGCACATGTGGAGAATCATAGAGGTAGATCACTCAAGAAGCTCAGATATGATGAAGGGGGAGAATACTTCTCCAAAGAGTTTGATGAGTTCTTGTATGATAAAGGTATCAAAAGGGAAGTGACTACCAGGTACTCTCCTCAACTAAATGGACTTGCACAGAGAAGAAACAAGACATTGGTTGGATCAGTGAGAACAATGCTTGAAGAGAAGAGGTTGCCATATTATCTATGGGCAGAGGCTATTTCAACTGTTGTGTACCTTGTCAATAGACTACCATCCAAATCACTTCAAGGTATGACTCTTTATGAAGCATATCATGGAAGAAAACCTAGTCTTGGACATTGCAAGGTGTTTGGTTGTTTAGCTTATGTTTAGATGAAAGGCGACAAAGGTAGTGTTTATTGGCTATGACTCAACTCAGATTGGTTAGAGGTTCTATAATCCTTCAACCAAGCAATTCACCACAAGTAGAGATGTTGTGTTTGAAGAATAGAGGTCTTGGTATGATGAAGACAAACAAAATGTAACTCTACCATATGATCTTGATTCTAATTCTCATCAATTAGGAAGCAAGAATGATACGCAAGTCCAAGATCAAAGAAGTGATACAGATGATGACCAAGATGAAAGGGAAAAGGATTACAAGCTATGGAAGTCAAGAGGCAAAGCAAAGATTCAGGAGTGTGGAGAATTCTCCAAGCAAACACATTGAAGATCAGCAAGAGAGAAGAAACAACCAGAAAGGTATGGATATGATTCCACATTTGTTACAAAGCATTCAATCTACTCGACAAAAGACTCAATTTTAGAAGAACGCTCAACCTATGAAGAGGCAAAGGGAAACCCTAATTGGGAAAAGGCCATGAAAGAGGAAATAGATGCGAAGAAGAGGGACACTTGGGATTTGGTTCCAATGTCATCCAATCAAAAGGTAATTGGTTACAGATGGGTATATAAAGTTAAAAGAAACTCAGATGGATTAGTTTTCAGGTACAAGGCAAGATTAGTTGCCAAAGGATGCTCACAAACTCATGGTATAGACTATGAGGAAACATTCTCACTAGTTGCAAAGATGGCTACAATTAGAACATTGATAAGTGTAGCTCCTCCAAGGAATTGGAGGCTCCTCCAACTTGATGTAAAAAATGCATTTCTAAATGGTTGGATAAGTGAAAAGGTATATATGTCACAACCTCCATGTTTTGAAAACCCTAATCATGCATCTTATGTTTGTAGACTTAAGAAATCATTGTATGGATTGAAACAACCTCCTAGAGCTTGGAATTACACGTTGGTTACATACCTTCAAGATCAAGGGATCAGACCTAGCAACTCAGATCCTTCTCTATTCATCAAAAGGGATCACAATGAGGTTTTCTATCTATGTGTATATGTAGATGATATTATTGTGGTAGGTGATGATTTGAATGGCATTCAAAGGATCAAGAGACACATGCAAGAGGAGTTCAAAATCGGTGACTCAGGTCAGCTCACATATTTCCTAGGTATGCAGGTGATATACATAGATGAAGGAATGTATTTGACTCAGAGAAGATACATTGAGGATCTACTTCTCAAGTTCAAAATGGAGAACACTAAACCTGCAGGCACATCTTTGGAGATGGATCATAAACTTGGTGTTTATGAAGGTGAGAAAATTGAAGACATCAAAGAATATCAAAGCTTGGTAGGTAGCTTGATATATGCTACTCATACAAGGGCAAACATCTCATATAGTGTGGGAGTGCTTAGTCAATTCATGCACTCACCTAGAAGACTACACATGGATGCAGCTAAGACAGTACTTAAGTATCTCAAAGGTACAATCAATGAAGGCATATTCTATCCTTACTCTTCAGATTTGGATATCAAAATCTATTGAGATGCAGATTGGGCAGGAGCTAAGGATGAAAGAAGAAGTACCTCTAGTTACTTAGCATTTGTAGGTTCAAAGCTAGTGTCATGGAGCTCCACGAAGCAGCCAACAATTGCTTTATCCTCAATTGAAGCAAAGTACAGAGGTTTGACCATAGTAACTTAAGATGCAATATGTTAAAATCATTATATACATATTTGGGACTTGTGAGTATGAAACCTCACATATTTGGAGATAATGTAATTTCCATGCATCTAGCAGCAAACCCTATTTTCCATGCAAGAACCAAACACATAGAAATTCATTACCACTTCATCGGGGAGAAGCTCATGGCAAACGAGATTGATATTTCTTTTGTTCCAACTAAAAAGCAAGTAGCAGATATGATGATGAAGGCACTTGATGGAATAAAGCTTTGTAGCTTCAAAGCTACGACAGGATTCAACCTATTAGAGAATGAACACTCAAGCATACTTTAGCTTGAGGGGGAGCTCTTGGAACATCAAGATTACACTATTCTTGAGGTGGATTTAATCTACATCAAAAGCTATCACTTGGTTTACGTCGAAAGAATATAGGTTGGAGAGTTCTTTCACTTATGCTCACTTATTGGATCTTTTACCATTGTAAAAGCCTAGAGCTTTAAACATGTAAAAGGATAAAGAGAGAGAGCCCAAATTCCATGAATTTATGGTGGTTGCGTTGTAATCAATCAATCACCTACAAATTGGACATAAATTTGAAGGTCAAAGTCTAACAAGAAAAGCACATGCATATGTGAAGGGACAATTTCACACATGTACTATATTTGTAAAGTTAGACTTAACTTTATTTCTAGAATTTTCAAAATTCACGAGATTGAGAAAATCTATATAAGTTAGTTTGTATCAACAGACGTGAAGAGAGAGTGAGAGAGAAAGAGAGATTTTGTATGATTGAGTATAGTCGGGCTTCTCTGAGTGAGAAAACACTTATAAATTTTTGAGTTTCCATAGTTATCATAAGAATTAATAGAAGTTCTATGTATGAGACTCTCTCCTCCATCTTCATGCTTTGTCTATTGTGGTAATGACTTCAAAACTTCAAGTTTTCCAAGAAACTCGATGCGTGGCATCGAGTTTGTGCTGATAAGTTCTTCTTTCATTCCCCTAAGTTTTTTATCTACTGTTGAGTCTCCATAAAAACATGAGGTTTTTGAAGCAACTCGATGCCTGACATCGAATTTCAATGTAAAGTCGATGCCTAGCATCGAATACCAACATAAAGGTGGTTTCCTTCATACCTCTGTTCAAGGGAGTATTTCGGGTGCTAAAAAAGTGGCAAAAAACACACCAATTTGATGCTTGGGATTGAGTTGTACTGCAAGTTGATGCTAAGTTGAAAACTTTTATGTTTAGACAGGCACTTTTCCTAAAACATGCAAGATTTCCTATTTTTGCAGTTAGACATAGTCAACTTGTGAAGGCTATAACTTGGTGTACAGTGCAAAGTTTTTAACAAATAATAGCTTGTTGGAAAACTCTTCTTATCTACTTTCAAGTACGAGAAAATCTTAGAAAAATAGTATTTTTGCTAAGAGAAAAAACATTGAAGGTATGTCATTTCAATGAATAGAAATTTATGAAGAAGCAAAGTTCTCACTTTAAGCAATCATTTCTCAAAGTTTGGAGAAGCATTGAGTTAACGGTGACCATATAGGTTTTCTAGTGTCACATTAATTAATTTCTTCTGATGTTTCATACATCAACAGAATTCACTACCCGAACACTGGCAAACAACATCTGCAAGTGTCTGTCAACTTTTTCCTTTAGGCTCAAAAACATGCATAGACTTTTCATGGTTGTTGCCATCACAACTAAAACCTTTCAAGAAACTTGTAGATTAACCAGTGTGGCTGAACAACCCCAAATTTAGGTGAGCATTCCTTGTTGAAGAAGTATAAAGAACACTCTTCTTGATGTTCTTGGACTTCTCTGAAGAGAACTATGCATGAAAAACACTCCGAAATGGCTCCAAAAATCACCCCAAAAATGCTTCAAAAATAGGCTATGAAAGCAAGGAATGAAGCTTTGAGGGCCCAAAACTTGTTGAAGATAATGTGAACCTTAGTGTTTCCCCTTCTTCAAGCATCACAAGAATGTAGCTTAGTGACAAGAGATTGCCACAATTAAGCAAGCTCTAGGGGAACAATAATTGGATGGGTGACCCCTCAGGAAGTACCAAGAACTTCTATCTTCCTTGATTGTTGAGGTCCTCCCGCGCATGCAGCCAATGGCACCAATGGTGTCTTTAGTGACTCGAATGATGAGGCATGCCAAAGTCTATGCCTTGGTCGCTACCTTAGCTATAAGCCTTGGGTGCATGGGTGGGTGCTCGCTTCGCTCACACAAAAGGAACAAAGCTTTTTTGCATCAAAATGCTCTAATGCTAGTGAAGTATTTTGATGGCGATGCACCACAGTGCACTCTCTTTCTTGAGAGCTCCATGATGATATCCTTGGAGTAGAAAACCGAGCTCAAAGCACTACACACAGTACTCCTCACAGAGGCTCCTGAATACACAGAAAAACACAATACACAGGGAGCACGAACACAGACTTCTTAGGTGTTACAAATTTGATCAAACTTACAGTCAGTGGCTGACCATACCAATATATGTTTTATTAAAGAACATATAAAAAGGTTTTCAATGGCCATTTGTCCTTTCACATGGATACTAATGATAACATGAATTGTGGAAGCTCTTATGAAAAATTAGATTCAAAATCTAATATTTCATCTTCTTGGTGCTTTGCTTGGTCTCTGTCAATAGATGGAATGTCTTAGGGAAATTGATCATGAAGATCATTGATTTCAAGAATAGGAGGGGGATTACCCTTCTCCTTGGCCCATTATCTTCTTGTATTTCCCGCAAGAACTCTTGAGAGTACTATTGAATTGAAAGAGGTGTTCCAACATCCGTGGAATCAGGAACATAAACTTTCATTGGTGGTGAGCTTTCTCTTTCAATAACTTGTTGAGCATATGGAGGTGAAGAAACATGCAGCTTGTTTACCAATCGCTCTAGTCTTCCTAGTAAGCCCTAGAAATGCAAACCCAATTTGATAGAATTTTTCTAATTGAACAATTGACTGTCCTCAAGCATAGCCTGAGCTAGTTCTACCATTTTCATGCAAATTTTTGTATGTTCAATCTCCAGATTTGCTCTAGGGTAACTCTTGTCTAGGTTTGCAATTTGTTGGACCTTCTTGAAGTCAAACATGGTAGGCCTTGAACATCATGTCCAAGCCTTTTGGGGTTGGATCTGCGAGAACAGACCCTGGTTGTGGTGTGTTTAGAATGAGTGGTGGGGTGGGATGAAGTGGAGTGGATGGAATTACAGCATGCAAGGGGTTTTGAGATGCAATATTTGCTATTTTTATTTTTGCATCCCTCATGCTTTCTTCTAGTTCATATAACTTTCTAGTCCACTTAGGATTGGCCTTCTCCCTTGTATCCTTCCATGTTCTTGTTTTCCTCTTACCAAGCTCTCATGATTCACTTGACTCTGATTATTCAATTGGTTTAGCCTATTGTAAGGCTTATGTCCTAGTGATTTCCTAAATAGGAGTCATGTTAACACTAATTGAACTTGAATCCAGCATTAAGCCTACCACATTAATTGGTGTAACCTTGGGCTCACTAGAGGGGTTCCTTGGAAAATCTCTCAAGATATGTTCTTTGCTGCATTTAAGATAAAATCCTTGTATTGTGATGGTATGTCCTTGTCCTAGAGCTAGTGGGTGGAGACATTAAAATCCTTGTATTGTGATGGTATGTCCTTGTCCTAGAGCTAGTGGGTTGATATTGTTGTTGTGGCCCTAATACCTACCATATGGTAAGGTTGCTGATAAGTTTTTGTAATGGCCTGCCTATTGTACGAACAATCTTGAGCTGTGTGGTTTGTGAATTTTCTCTCTATCGTGTAGTATTAGCTGCTAGGGTTTCATTAGGGTTGAGCCATGATTGCGCAAACATTAGCCATGTGGTCTCCTCCACACATATAGCATTGTTTCGGCGAGACCATTCTAGGTCTGTGTTTTTTCAAGACTCCTAGCTTTTGAGCTACCTTCTCTACCAATTCTTCAATGGAGGTGGATGCCTTGGAAATGAAACTTGTAGAATCATCAGAATCTTTATAGATTTTTGAGAGCTTTATTTCATCATCTAGGTTGTCCTCTATGTCTATGCACATGGGCGCACACTACTCTATGGTTCTAGGTTCCTTTAGGTACATGTAAGATCTCAATTTGGCACTTAACAATCCATCTCGAAATAAAGCCATTTGTTTGGCTGGTGTGGGTAACTCAAGAATAGGGCATCTCTACAGATATTGTCTAAATCATCTACCTACAAGCCTAATTGTCTCCTGAGGATTTTGCTTAAAGTTATGAATCAAGGATGAAGTATTGTGCCAGATTCCACTCTTGGAGAACTCAGTTATGAAGGCCTTTAATAATTGGTCTATGTTTCTAAATTGTTGTTGGGTGTAATGGTTGAAACCAAGTCAAGGCTGTGTTCTTGAGAGTCAGACCAAAAGCATTATATTGGGTGAACATGTCATCAACTTGTTGATCTCTTAGTCTAAACTTTGCTACGTGATCGTATGGATCTCTTATGCCATTGACGTAATTTTTCATGGACTTAACCAATTGCATAGGCCTCAAGATCCTAGGATGTTCTTTGGGTCTAAGTAGAGGAAATTCATTTGCACTCTTTGAAGTATTGGGCCTCTATGCCTCTCTTGATCTATCCTATGTGTCTCTATTCTTGATCTATCTCTTCCTACAAGATTGGTGAAACTCACTTTCGATCTCTCTCTAGCTCTGTCTCTTTGGGTTCCACGAGTCTGGGATAATCTTGCTCCTTGAAGTCCATGGGAAACATTCGATCTTGGTGGAGGGAAGATCAATTTTCCCTTATAAGTGTAGGCATGCCTACCCTGCTCCATAACTAGAAACATCCTCTCTGAAGTGTTATCTAGATAGGCAACCTTGCCTAGAATCTCTAGGTCCTTAAACTCATAAATGGTGACTGATCCAACTTTGTTAGGTTGGTTGGGTTTAAACCTCCAAAATGCCTCATCAGTGATCCTATTCAAGAATAAATCTATGCTCTTATTGTCTTGGGGGATCCACTTTGGGGTGATCACTCTAGTCAAGATGGATTTACCTCTCGGTGTCCTAGGTTCTCCTTCTAGGGTTCCTTGCTCTAGTTCTTCCATTTTCATCTCAAGAATGACAATTCCAAACTCATCTATCCTATCTAGGTAAGCTTGTGACTTTATCAATGTATGAGCCTTCTTCAAACTTGACCACTAGGTGTTCAAGTCCCATGGGCTGATCTGGATTCCTAAGTTGGACAACAGACCTTCTCAAACCATCCTCATAGATGTGAGCATCTAGTCAATTGGTTCTAATATATTCCAATTGAGTCTTATATGGCCCTTATCATTTTTCTAGGTATGCGACACTAGAACCACTAGTTGGCTTCTCCATACTATATGACATCTCGAAGTCACTAGTTTCTGTATGCAACACATAGGGATAGTCACTAAGTTGCTAGGCCCATGATCAAGCTGTGTGATTTACACTAGCCTCAAAGGATATGATGCTTTGTCTATCGTGGCCTAGATGTTTGCCTGATCTAAGGTTCATAAGCCTTATCTATTAACCCAATTTTCCCAAGTACAACCATGTTGTTGTGTTTCTTTGTATCAAGCACTTGTCCTTTTTATATGTTACTTTGATTGCCACTTCTTGTCCACTAATTCACGTCGTTATGAACACTTAAGTTTTTATCACCACGTGAAGTGTGATCGTTTAGTTTTTGCTCTTTTCCCTTAGGGTTTGTAGCAACACTATCTCAACTATGCTTGGACTTGAGTAATTAGGGTTTCTTGGACTTGACTCGTGCCTAGCATCACCCTAATTAATGACTATCACTAATCACACTTAGCCTATACAAGAAATTGATTGAGGGGGTTAAGAATTCTTCCAATCTCGACTCTAGTGCTCCAAAAAGTGCTCTGATGTCCAATAAGCATGCTCCCCAAACCTTGCTTTGTTCTACACTTTACCTTGCTCTAGACACCCTTGAATGGCTCTTAATGGAGATGTAAAAGTCACAAGTTTAGATCAAGCTTTAACTTTAATCTATTGGATATAAAATTTTGATTCATATATTTTTTTTAAGACCCATTTTCCCCCTTGTATTGCTAAATAATCCCCTAGAGCTCCCTTGGCTTCCTAATCCCACTTGAAGGTCAACTTCAAATTTTGAGCTTTTTGGCAAACTCTAGAGCTCAAAAAATGGATTTTAGATGAAAAAGTTATGTCGATTCATGCTCCTAGGGTCAAACACACAAACAGAACCTCTTGCAATATTTGTGTATTTGTTTAAGGCAACCATGATTCTGTAAAAGTGTCACAATTCTCTAATAGAATCCTGATGTTATGAGAAAATCACGATGTTATGACAACTAGAGAATCACAATTTTGTGAAAGTCAGACAATCACGATGCTATGAGACAATTGCAATGTTGTGACTACCAGAGATCACAATTTTGTGAAAATAAGATAATCGTGATGATGAAAACCATGATGCTATGACAACAAGAGAATCACGATTTTGTGAAAGTCAGACAATCATGATGTTGTGAGACAATGGTGATGCTATGACAAGTAGGGAATCATGATTTTTTGAGAATCAGAGAATCACGATGTTGTGACAACCAAAGAATCGTGATTTTGTGAGAGTCATACAATCATGATGCTGTGAGACAATTGTGATGTTGTGACAACCAGAGAATCGTGATTTTGTGAGAGCCACACAATCACGATGTTGTGAGATAATCGCGATGTTGTGACAACCAGAGAATCATGATTTTCTGAGAGTTTTGGTGGGAACTTCAAATTCGAGTACAGAGGGTCTGTGTGTCATGTTGAGGATGGTGGTGAGCTCCGTATGTGCAAATGATCGTGAAAATCATAGATACTTTCACACACAAACTCTCTCTCTCTGTCACACACACACATACAACCATGAATGAGAAATGAGGTAAAAGTAGGGAATATATAGTAAAAAACAAAAAAACTTGGTGAAGATGAAGATGGGAGAAGATGATATGATGATGGTGGTGGAGAAAAAAAAATAAAAATTAGCAAAAAATGGCTATTTTTTACTTTCCAACATTGAAATCTACAATCTTACCACAATGCGCATCTTCAAGCAACGCTCCCCAACAACAATGCCAAAATTCGATGTAGCCCAAGCATGAGCACCACTCCTTTTTTTTGTCAACCCATGGAGATGTGAGGAGGATATGAAGATCGTGAGAAATTATGGCGAGCAAATGTGAGTGACAAGCACATACATGCATGCACACACATACGCACACAAGGCAAGATAACAAAGATAGGAACAATGGAAGCTTTGATTCTCAATAACTTGATTACACTCTTCAAGAAGCTATTTCTCTAACTTTCCAACAACAAAAATGATCTCTCTAGCTCTTTTTATAGTTTTGTTTACTAATTTTGGCCAGTTTTAGACCTAATGGCTGGCCTAGTTAAAAATTAAGTTCATGATGCTATTTGAGGGCTCAAATGAGCTTTAAAACTTATGAAATCCGAAACATGAGTTCTTCTTGGGCTCCTCAAGCTTGAGGATTCCTCATCTTGCACAAAATGGGGCTCTAAAAATGTGAAATGATATTTAAAAAGGTTTTTAGTGATCAAAATCACTATTTTTAAAGGGGTTTCTTCTAAAAATTTGACATATAATTCTTGGAGCTCCCTACATGCTCCCTCTTCTTGTGTGTCCAGTTCTTCAGTGTGTTCCCGTGCCTCGTCTTTGACCTTGAGTGCCAACAATTGCTAGTGTGTTTTGAGCCCTATAAGAACTAATTAAGCACTACCTAATTAGGAGGTCTTTGGGCTAATTTAATCTTATTTAATCTTTTCAAAGATCAGCCATTATATCTTGGACTGAATAGAGATATTTTGCACATGATTTTGTAAATTTTGAAACAAGTGAACTGCCACATACTACCTCAAGATACATTTAGATCTTTTTACATTCTAGAGGCACCACACAAAACATGAATTGTTCATAGTGATACTCATCTTCTTTATCATTTTTATCACAATTTTGTGAGCTTTCCCCTCCTATAGAGTGCGTTCTACACTCTCTAAATTATCAATAAAGTGATACAATGTTTGAGGTTCACCTATGTTTGTCACTAATGTGGTTTGAGCCCTATAAGAACTAATCAAGTACTACCTAATTAGGAGGACTTTGGGGTAATGTAATCTTCTTTAACCTTTTTAAAGATCAACCAGCATAATCTTGGACCAAATAGAGCTCTTTTGCACATGAGTTTGTAAATTTTGAAACAACTAGACTACCACATACTATCTCAAGATACATCTAGATCTTTTTACGTTCTAGAGGCACAAGACCAAACATGAATTGTTCATAGTGATCCTCATCTTCATCATCATTTTTAAGAAAAGTTGGTGAGCTTTTCCCTCCTATAGAGTGTTTTCTACACTCTCTACACCATCCATAAAGTGATATAATGTTTGAGGTTCACCTATCTTTGTTGCTAATGTGGGTTGATCCCTATAGAAATAATTAAGTACTACCTAATTAGGAGTCCTTTGCGCTAATATAATCCTATTTAAACCTTTTAAAGATCAATCAGCATAATCTTGGACTGAATAGACCTATTTTTCACATGAGTTTGTAAATTTTGAAACAATTGGACTACCACATACTATCTCATGGTACATCTAGATCTTTTTACTTTCTAGATGCACCATACCAAACATGATTTGTTCATAGTGATCCTCATA
Organism: Ceratopteris richardii; assembly: GCA_020310875.1. Taxonomy (NCBI): domain Eukaryota; kingdom Viridiplantae; phylum Streptophyta; class Polypodiopsida; order Polypodiales; family Pteridaceae; genus Ceratopteris; species Ceratopteris richardii. Next base: position 39,002,366 of record CM035436.1, on the reverse strand, counting down.
TTCATCATCATTTTTATCAAAAGTTGGTGATTGAGTGCTTTGTACACTCTCTACATCATCAATAAAGTGATACAATGTTTAAGGTTCACCTATCTTTGTCGCTAAAGTGATTTGAGCCCTATAAAGACTATTTAAGTACTACCTAATCAGGATGTCTTTGGGATAGTGTAATCTTACTTAATCTTTTTAGAGATCAACCAACATACTCTTGGACCGAATAGAGCTATTTTGCACATGAGTTTGTAAATTTTTAAACAAATAAACCAAACTCTTAACTTTTGTAAATCTTCTAAGGAAATCGCACTTGATATGCTCATATGTAGAAAAATGTCCAAGCTCATACTCTATGACCATCTAGTAGCTATCTTCACAGTGTAGCTTGGAATCATACCATATCATGGTGGGAGAACAAAAGTACTCCTTCTTGATGATTCCTTTTATGTGTGTATGATCACATTGCTAACATTTGATTTCATAGATTTAAAATCCAAGTGCTAAAACTCTGGATTGACTCAACATATTGTAGCAAAGGTATCTTTCTAGCATTTATATCCTTATTTGATCTTGTGTTCCATATAAAATCTCTAGGATGATGCAAGCCTTTGCATCACCAAGCGTGTGTTGGATCATATTGAGAACTAACCTATGGAACTAGGGACAATCGTGTAAAGAGCATCTATGTTTTTCTCCTCCACTCACCAACATATTGAAGTTTCGTTTGAATGATCTATCCATATCCAGCAAGGTCTAAGGTTGGAGTTGTCTCAAGGCTGTTTCACGAGAACAATCTAGGATTTCATACAAGTCAAGCATGCTAGACACTTTAATTCCACATGATATGATCTATTTTATCAAGGTTATTTCTAAGCACCCGGCAATCTAAGAGCTCATACGAGTCAAGTATGGAAAATACTTTGAAACTCTATACAATGTGATTTGCTCCCTCAAATTTTCTCGCCATGAATCACACCATAAGAGTTGAAGTGCTATACATAAATCATCAATGATGTTCAGTATCACTCCAACAATATTAAATGAGGATGTAAGACTTTTGCATTCTTTAGCACATCTGATAGTCTTGTCCACCAATGAAGTTGTTCACTTGTTCATGAAAAGCACTAAGTAGGATGTTTTCATGCTCTAGTAAATGTAATAAAAAAAGATAGAGACGTGAGAAGAGAAGATTTTAAACATAGAGTAATTAAAAAATAAATAAAACTAGTTACATTTTGGTATGTATCCTCTTTCACACTTTAAAAAGATTTTATATACAGATACTAGGTAGAGAATGAATGTTTGGGGTTGGGTAAGAACCCTTTTCATATCACTCATCGAGTAAACCTACCTTATATGGGTGGCTATGCATGGGGTGGTGGTTAGCGTATAGTGGACTACCATCCATACATGGGCTAGTACGTGGAGTTTGCAAAAAGAAAATGTGTTAACCTATTGTAGGTCATGTTTGGACATCCTTAACTTATATGAAGTTCTACCTGAAAATTTCACCTCCATCCTAAGGTAAAGGCTCATACCTAGAACCCCTCACTCCATGGGAACCCCCCCCCCCATGCCCCCTGATCATCAGGTGAGGGTGATGCCTCAAATGTTAATTAATGCTTGAGGACTAGCTATGATGCTCTACCCCATGCATAGTAGATATGAGATCTTCACCTAACATCCCATTGTCTCATAACCAAAGACAATCATATCTAGTGTCTGGAAAAGGGAAACCCCTCCTTAACCACCCTCGAACACTATGTAAGGAAGGGTTCCCCATAGAGATCCTTAGTCTTGCCAATGCTAGTCTTGGGAGCTCAAGGAATTGCCATCTCCAAGTAAGAACCTTCTAGTTTTCAATTCTTGTTCTTTCATAGTCCATTGTTCTAGCCTTTTGAGCCTTATCTAGTCCATTTCTTCTGTTTCTATCTTGTCATCTTGTAATCTTGTAGTACATGCTCCCCTTTAGTCTATCATGTCCATCTCTATCAAGGGAGATCTTGTACTTTCAATTTTGTCTTTCATACCTACCATTGCATCTTGTGGGATCTGCTTGCATCTTGTCTAGTAGTGTTATCTATACCTATGGCCTGAGATTGTGGGATCCTTTATATATGTCAATCTCTACATACCATACATGTTAGTCTTAGGTTGTGAGACTCTCGATGCTACTTCATTATATTTGTATTGCATTATCCTATGTGGCTTATCTTGTAACTTAAAGTATACTTGAGTAATCTTGTGTCTAGTCTTGTCTTGGTGAGCACAATCTAGTGCTCCCTTGACATAGCCATTATATTAAATTGCCAGAATTGTTGAGAATCCTACTTTTTTTTTATAGAACAAGAAGTTTAATAAAAGTGCAAGAAAAAGGAAATTACAAAAGAGATCGACATCATTAGAGATGTCATATATAAGCTTCTAAGAAATGCATCATGGAGAGCCTATCAGGGGAATACATAGCCAACAAAGAATCTTTCCACCTATTAGATCTCATCCCTTTTAAAACAGGAAAGGGATTGTAGTTCCTAGTGTTGGTATCCCTAACCGAGTTTTTACAAAACTAAATAATACTCTTAATGCCCTGATTATAAGAAAAAAGGTAATCCTTAGGAGTCTTGGAGAATAAGTACTGATTCCTATTCCTCCAAATGTACCAAATAATATGAGCTCTTAGGGTCTGCCACAAAGCAATATCCAAATTGTTACTAACACCCAGGAGAATTTCCCTATAGCCAAGAGGAGGGAAAGAATTGATTGAGCAATACAAGTTCAATAGTCTCTAGAATCTTTGGGCATTAATATACCTAATGAACATATGAGGGAGGTCCTCAAGTTGACCACAAAAAGACCATTTTCCTGCACCGATATTAAACCTCTTTGCCCTGCTACCAGTTCACAGCCCTTGATGCAATATAAACCAGAGAAGGTGAGCTTGTTTGGAAGCAGAAGCAAAGGCCCAAATAGCTCTAAATCTGTACGTCCACTGATCAGAAGTCCATTGCATTTTCCACTGGCATTGAGCTTGTTGAGAACACCCTTGATTGAGTGGACATACTTTTTGAAATTCCTATACATATCAATAGCTACAACTTCCAGCCCAATCCACTTGTGATAGTTGTATCTGTTCATTGTCTAGCAGCCAACATCTTGTCTAGCAACCAACATCTTGTCTAGCAACACTTGCTTACATAAAGGGGACATGCCATTAGTCTCTTGAATAAAATTAGCACTCACTACCTGGTTGTTGAGGGAGAGAGATCTCTAGGATTCAAAGCTAGCCTTCCTGCACTTGTTCATTTTGATGGTTAAATTAAGAGGATTAGTGTCTGAAAACCATCCAAACCAAATTGAGCTCTGAAGGAGAAGAGAAACATTGCTTCAAAATAAATAGGGATTTTGTAGACATTCTTAGCTGACATCCCAACATTCCAAAAAGAGCATATCAGTTTACTTCCCTTGGGGGTAATATGCACAGGAGAAACAATAAGATCCCAAATATTGATATTGGCCCAGCTCTTGAAACCTATAACATAAAAATCCCTAGCATTCCTTTTGATGAGAAAAGCCCAAAAGTCAATAGAATTAGTGGCCCTTAATATCCATTTAGCTTCCATTTGAAAAGCCATTTTAGAAGGACATATTATGCCAAGACCACCTTCATCCTTTCTTAAGCAATAAACTTTCCAAGCAACTTTAGGAATCTTGCTACTAGTTTGAGACCCACCCCACAAAAACCTTCTAGAAAGAGCAATGACCTGAGATATTTGCTTTTTATTAGGCATCCAACAAGCAAAAAAATAGGTTAGGACTGGAAGAATAAAATGCTACAGAACAAACACTCTTTGAGATATACTTTGTTGAAAGGACATCCAATGGAAGACTTTCTTTCGAAATTTGTCAAAGATCCAGCTCCATCTCTGGTCAAAAGACACACCAAAACCCATAGGAATACCTAGAAGCCTGAAAACAACACCTTCTTTGAATAATGCCACATTTGTTATTCAAAACACAAGCAGGAAGAGCATTGTTAGAAGCATAAAAACCAATTTTAGAGTGATTAACCACAGAACCACTAGCAAGACAAAACAACTGAAGATGATGCATAAAATTCTCAGTAGACAAGTTATCAGCCAAAGTGATCATGTTAGTGTCATCAACAAACATCTGAAGTCCAAGTTGAGAAGAAGCACCAGGGATCACAAGACCTTTAATAGTACCTTGCTCCATACGGTCTCTCACTAGCCAACCTAAAGAGTCACTAGTAATGGCAAACAAGAGAGGGGCAAGGGGACAACCTTGTCTAATGGACCCAAAGCTGAAAGGAGTCAGAGAGGTGACCATTCATGGCCACCCTAGAGTTAGCATTACCAAAGAGAATACTAGTATACTTAATAAACCTTTTACCAGTCCAAATGTCATTCAAAGAGTGGAGGATGAAATCCCACTCAATTCTATCATAGGCTTTGTCAAAATCCACTTTAAAGAAGAAATTGTCAGTCTTAGTCTCTTTAGCATACTCTAAACCTTCCCAAATAGAGATAATGGCATCCAAAATATACCTCCCTCTAATGAAACCTTTCTGCTCAGGAAGAATAATCTTGTCCATAATAGGACTAAGGCTTCTAGCCAAGGAAGAGGCAAAAATTTTGTACAAGGAAGTCAGACAAGAGATAGGTCTCCAGTTATTTAAGTCATCCTTAGCTCCTTTTCTGTGCACCAGCTTAATCACCCCAGAATTGATGAAAGCAGAAAAGAGTACCTCTCCTCATGGCCTCTTGCCAAACCAGAAAAACAATGGACACAATAAAATCAACAAGCTCATGAAAAAATTCATTATGAATACCATCAGGACCACGAGATTTGCAGGGTTTCAATTTACAAATGGTTTCTCTAACCTCACTGACAGAGAGGGGCAAGTCTAGGATAGAGGCCGGGTGCTAAGGAATCAATTTCTTCCTTTTAAGGGCAATAGTGGCCCTAGCCCTCTGGATATCCTCCCCCCTCTTGGGAGGCCTAGAGAAAACATTAGTAAAGAAGCCAAATGGCCTCCTGCAAATTCTCCTTAATAGTAGTAGCATAATCCCCTAAATTCTTCTTCAACATGGGAACAAAGTCCCTAGCTTTCTTTTTCTTCATAAGATCAAACATATGCTTATTAGGTCTATCAACCTTCCTAGCCCAAAATTCTCTAGAAGAGGCAAGAGCACCACTAGCTAAGAGATAGTCTTCATACCTCAACCTATCCTAGAGATCAAGAAGCTTCTAACTCTTCAGTTGATCATCCATGTTCCCATTCTTAACATTATCTATGTCTCTCAGAATCATCATTCTTCTTTTGTATCTAACTTCCTTGGCCTGAAGCTTGTACTTGGTGAAAGCTTTTGAATGTCTTTTACAGACCTTTCCCAAGCAATGAAAGGAGAGCAGTTAGTAGCAAAGTGTTAGCTAAAAATATATTCTTTGGTCTTCTCTTTAACACACTTCAACTTAAGGAGGGAAGCATCAAGATGAAGCTAACTAGCTTTGTAGTCAGGGGAGTTCCTAAAGAACTTAATCACCAAGGGAGAATGATCCAGTAACTACAGAGACATGTCAAAATCACACTTCTACTTCCAAAGGTCATGAAGTTTATTAATATTCATGTAGCATCTATCGAGCCTAGCAAAAAGAGTTCTATTAGTACTCCTATTATTCCAGGTATGACCAAAACTATTAGAACAATCAACTAGATTAAGAGAGTTAATCATAGTAAGCCAAATCTTTTTTTCCACGCCATGCAAAATGTTATTAGGATTACCAGATCTATCTTTCTCAAACATGACCATATTGAAATCACCTATAAGAATCACATCATCAGACAAGGCAAAAAGCTCTCTCCAACATAGACTTCTTTCAGTACTATTGTTGGAAGCATACACACTAACAATAGTGTAGTTAATGGAGTCCTTACATCTAAGAGCCACCCATTGATTGGAATCACTATAAGTTGATCACTTCCTCAATACAATGAGAGAGGTTGGACACAATACCTATAGCAGCACCTCCTTTTCTATTAGCATGCTTAGTAAAATACCATCTATGGTTGTTGGAAGCAATGTGCGGATTAAAAAGCAACTCAAAACCACCAACCTTTAGCTCTTGAAGGCAAATGAAATTAGGCATAAAGGATGAATCCTTAATCCAATTGTTGAAAATTTTGCCTCTCATTGGATCAATAATACCTTTAATATTGAGGGAAATAAGCATAATCAAATCCATAAAAAAAAAAGCAAACTCACAAACAAGCTAGCAAGCAGAGAAAGAACAAATTACTTTCTAAGGTTTTTAAGGGGTTTGGTAATAGACCCAGAAACCCTAACAACTTCTTTTCTTTTAGACTTAGCTTTTTTAGATTCATGTTGATTAGCAGCTATAGTCCTTTCAACATCCTTTGAAGCACTCATATTATTCTGAAGATTCTAGATTTTTTCATTAGCATGCAGGGAAAGTTGCTCAGAGAACTCAATAGTTTCCTGATCATCTTTATCTGAAACATCATCTCCAGAGAAGGAGTGAGATGAGGAGTTACCAGCACAAGAGATTACTTTCCTATTTTTTTTGTTACCCACATAGGACCACTCGTCCTCATGATCCTGTTGCGTAGAGATAGAAGGATTCTCACAGTTAGCTAGTTCTTGAGAGGACTGAGGTCCTGAAACATAGTCATCACCATTAGTATCCAAAAAATGAAAAGGGTTAGAGACATTTTCTAAAAGAACATCAAATCTGTTGCTCCAATTATTGGGGGATCTTTTTTTAGATTTACTGTTTGGTTTCTTATAATTGGGTTCATGATTGTTATTATTAACTTGCTGAATATTCTTATCTTTAAGATTGACCTTTTCATCATTATTTTCATTTTTGCTAACAAGTAAGGGACAGTCTTTAATTAGATGCCCTTGTTTGAAGCAATTAAACCAGGCATTAGGGAGATTCTTATAACTCACCTTCTATTCATGAAGCTTACATCCTTCATAATCCTTCAAGGTGATAGTAGTCTTGACCTCTTTGGAGATATCAACTTCTACCAGGATTTTTGGGTCCCATTTGGGGTTAAAACCATTCCTGGATTTTTGTCCTAAAACTTTACCAATCAACTTTTCGATTTGCTCTACCCACGAATAAAACTCTACAGGTAAATCAGGAAACTCGATCTGGATAGAAACTTTTGTGGGTTTAGCCCCTCTAGGGTTGAACCCAGGATACCATTTGAACAGAGAAAGGGGCACATTTCTAATAACCCAATGCCCTTCAAACATAACCTGGATAACATTATTCGCATCCTAAAAAGAATATGTAAAAAATTATTTGGGAGAAATTGAACATGCTTAACCATGAGTCCCCTATTACTCCAGTTGTTCTTAAACCAGGCTCTAAGGACTTCTTGTGCTGGTGTGGGTCTATGACACAAACCTATCACAACTTTCTCATACAAGAGGTTATGCCAATTATTTAGGGAGTTCCTATCTATTATTAAAGTACTATCGTCATTATCTTCAAATTCTGAGTCAAGGTTAATCTTGTTTGCTTAAGCTTCAGTATCCATAGTTCAAGGTTTTTTCACATCCTCAACAACTTTCTGTTTACCTTTAATATCAGAGTAAGAGATAGGGTTACCTGTAAATGAAGGTTTTTCAAACATGGAGCAAAAACCTTGATGTTGATGTTGCAAGACAGTAGCATAGGTCCCCTTGTTGCTAGGATTTTGTAATCCTTCAGAGGCACTGGAGTTCTGCCAAGAATTATTCTCGGGAGCATCTTTCGAAGCAGACTGAAACTTGCGACCAACATTAGCATTAACTTTTGAAGCTAGCCCAAGGTTAGGGTTAGCCATGCCACTCCTCGCATTACCAACATATTCACCATTCATACCTGACAATATGGGGTTACAAGCCTCATGTTCAAGGTTTATCTTGAGGTGATCATAATAAAAAAAACACTTAGGGACCTTACCAAGAGGGCCATCTAGAGTCAAGCCAGAAGAGATTCCATTTTGCAAGGCCTCATGGAGCGCCATTTGTGAAGCATAAACTCACCCAAAACAAATGAAGAACAACACTGAGCCCTCTTGTCACTAGTGGTGGCGAGAAAGGGATAGCCCTCGCAGGAGCAGTCCATAGGAATGACAGAGCTCTAGGGTTTCCTTCGAATTTGTTGCATTGTGGGGTTTCTTTTGTGAGAATCCTACTATTTCTTCCATGTAACTTTTATAAATCATAAAATGATGCATCAAGCATTCGATCAAAATGCCATAGTACTTGAGGATCCTTACGTTCTTTCTCTCTAGCCATTCTAAATCACAAGAAGATGTTATCCCATTTCATATTCTGCATTGTATACATAGATCTTACTTAAGAGTCGAGGCCGGTGGTTTTAAGCATATCCACTGCACCTTCATTGGTCCCATTGCATGTTTTTCAAATATTTCTTTCATATGCCATTAATGTGCCATAAAGAATAAAATCCTGGAATATCTGTTGAAATGGAACTTGGAAGGTGATGAAGTATTAGTGTGTGAATGTATACAAAACATTTTTGGAGGTCTGATACATATGGATCTTGAGCTTGGACATTTTGGAGGCTGCCTTGAATATGATGTGGGTGGTAGGTAGAGACGCGCTGCGCTGTCTTGTTCTGCATACGTCGTTGCGAGTGCGCATCAGAGAATATTGAAGCAGGTCGATATGCATATCATTTAATGCCGATAGGTTGGCGAAGCTGGAGCTGGATATGGATTCATGTCAATGGTTGTACATGAGACCTGTGCTGCTTCCACTGAAAAGCAAGTTGCGTCCAAATACAGATACACTCGCTTACGCCACTGTAGACTGCGCAGAAGACCGCTTATATAAAGCTTATCTGCATTGCTGTTGACATCGAACTCTAGAACCGCAGCTCTCTCGGCCAATGGCCAGCAATCACTTTCCATAGTGTTGCAGTTCGTGTAGTCACCTTTTGCTCTGATCGACATGGCTTGGGAACGGCGCGTAGTCCTCCTGTGTTTGGTCCTTGGCCTCTTTGCTGCGGGCAATGAGGATGGGTCCTTCGGCGGAAGAATTGGGGCCGAGGCTGGCAAGGTATCTCCGAAGGTTGCCGGAACCGTAATTGGGAAGTGTCAGTTCGGAAGGTGCAAGGGTGCGGTATTAGTTTGCCCAGCGTACTGCGCTAACAAGCAAGCAGGAGGTGGCGGAGGTGGAGGTGGCGGTGGTAGCAATGTGTGTGTAGGATTCTGTCCGGGGCAAAGGAGTGGAGGCGGTGGGGGAGGCGGCGGAGGTGGTGGGGGAGGCGGCGGTGGCGGTGGAGGCGGGGGTGGTGGCGGCGGTGGCGGTGGCGGTGGCGGTGGCGGTGGTGGAGGTGGAGGTGGAGGCGGTGGAGGTGGTGGCGGCGGCGGCGGTGGTGGCGGCGGAGGTGGTGGTGGTGGAAGAGGTCCTGGTTTTGGCAGAGGCCCTGGATTCGGCAGAGGTCCTGGCTTTGGTAATGGTCCTGGTTTTGGCAGAGGGCCTGGCTTCGGTAACGGTCCTGGCGGAGGCGGCGGCGGTGGTGGTGGTGGAGGAAGTGGTAACGGATTCGGCAATGGGCCGGGATTCGGCAGAGGTCCTGGCTTTGGCCCTGGATTTGGGAGAGGCCCTGGGTTTGGCAACGGTCCTGGAGGTGGCGGTGGAGGCGGCGGTGGTGGTGGCCGTTCTTCTGGGCGTCACTTGGCAGCTAGCTTTGGCTGTCGCACTGATTGCAACATCCGCTGCGCAGCCTACTGTTAACCATAACAGCGTTATATCGAGTTTGGAGCGCTTGTCATATGGCTTCTACGTATCCTTTCACGAACCCAATAATCTCTCTCCTCTGATTATCTATCGCCCTCTTCCCCTCTGTCACTTATGGAAAGCTTCGTCGAATTGTATTGCTTTGTACACTGCCTTTCATGCAGAACTCAATGCTTTGTACTCTTCAAGATCTTGTCACTGTGTTTTTGTACTCGACTAAGCGCCAAGCTCGTTTAATCGTTTCTGTCATTCTCCATCTCCCTTTTTCTGTCATTTTCCGTTTCATATTTTCTGCCTCTCTCCATCTCCCTCTTCAGCTCCGCATGATCTGCTTAGTGCTAATCACCTGTGTTCTTGATCAGCTGTGTTCTTGATCACCTGTGTCCTTGAATATTATGCATCAAAACAGGTGATAATTGAAAATAATCGCCTGAATATAAGTACTATATTTTAACTCACTGGAGGTATAAGCATGCAGTCTCATTCATGCACACACATTCACGTGTATGCTCACAAATCAAACTTGATTCACTCTCGTTCTCTCTCTGGACCTCCATTTACTTGGTTGATGGAATCACCTTAACCGCCCCTTAAGATCTCATCTAAATGAAGAACATCTCATCAAGAACGATGCTACTTGATGAATACAATTCTAGACTGTGGAAGATCGTCTGCATTAATTAGAAAGTACGGTGGAACTGAAACCTTTCAGAGGTTGGCTTATTGTCGTAATTCTCAGAAACTGATGGACCAAATAGCCATGAATAGTAAAGATTTTGGTCCATCAGTCTTTACAATTCATGGCTATTCTTTACTGACCATTTGAATCTGTTTGTCTTTGGCAATGTGCTTCACGGCAAGCTAATCCTAATATCTTGATTGATATGCAAGGTCAATTGCAGATTTCCTTAGTAGATTTCACCATTGAAGAATGCTAAAACAAACTAGTTCTAGACTCTGAGTAAGATTGTGAGGATTTTTATCAGACATTCTCCATCATTTTCCTTCATTCATAGTCATCTTGTCATGTTCTTCTTACCAAAATCCTACCTCAGCCGAGAGATTCACTGAATTGCTCGATCCATTGTCATTTGTTAGTTCTACATCATTTTTTTTGCATTTTTGCACTGTCGCTATGATTTTGTATTAGAAGAGGTATGCATCACTTATTCTTTGCTCGAAATTGGAATATACTGCTAGAAACAGTATGAAGTCTAGAGCATTGCAATGTTAATTTCTCCAACATGGAAAGAGAATAATATTACAGTGAAGATAATATGAAAAGCGTTCAAAGTCTGAGACCGCCAGCTTATCATGATAAAAAATATAGGTAGAAAACACAACTAGTAAGGTAAGAATTATTTCTGTGGGCTTGAAATATTGACTTGAAAAATAAGAATATATTCAATTAGCTAAGAAGTTGTGAGTATGAAAATCAAGTCTTACACTCAAGTCTTGTATCATGGCAACAAATTCTTCAGAGGGGAGGACTTGGTGCTAGCAAATCTGTTTGTGCTTGGTGTTCATGGGTAGCATTTTTTCCAACCGCCTCTTAATCATGTAATTTCTAGGTGTCTTAGGTAGCTTCGCCGCCAACTCCTTCATTCTGGTCATCAGCCCTGGAAAAGATTCATCTCGTCTCAGAATAAGATTCTCTACTTTGTCTAGAACTTGCTCTATAGAATTCCCTGGCTTGAACCCTTTCAGATAGGGAGAGAAACAAGCTTCAACCAAAAAAGCATCAAATGTATCTTCCTAGGGTACAACTAAGATAAGAAGGCTTATAAGCTTTATAACCTTGAGGCTAAGAAGATCATGGCGAGTCGCGATGTGGTGTTTAGGGAGGAGCAACCACATGTAGTGGAGGAGGAAAAGAGAGCTTCCACTTTATCATCAGGCGAAGGGGTAATCCACTATGAAACTAGCTCAAGAGCTATCCCTTCTACACAAGAGAAGGAAGCATCATCTTTAGATGATGAGTATGAAAGTCACCAACCTGTCATCATTGAACTGGAAAAGCCATTGCCACATTGGGTGAGGCAACTCTATGACTTTGCAAACCCCATCCTAAAGTCACTGCAACAAAACAAGGATTACGACCACCACATACTAGAGAGATGACTCTCCTCCCAACCAAATGCCTCTATATATAGCTCTCTCCAGGGGACTGCCTTCTTGGGCAGGTGGATACTAATCATCCAAGTGTCAGCCATGTAACTACATGTGCGCCAAGTGTCCAGTGGATGCTTCTAGAAGGTTCTAGAACTCTTTGGGCAAAATACTCTTCCCATGTACCTCATGGGGATTGAACCCAAGACCTCGTCCTTCACATCCTTGAGACTTAACCACTAAGCTAAGTGGATCACTTGTTCACAAGAGCACAAGACCTCCTAGTAAGTCTAAACTCGAGATCTTTGGTCATACACACGGATGACCAAACGGTGTCCGATTTCAGATCTGTCTGAACCGGCCAGACCCTTGGATCATAGACTTACTTTATTACATTTTTCCCCCCTTGGAAAAGATTTTCGTCCTCGAAAATAGAGCTATATACATACTGTAGGCAACCCCCGAGCCTCATGTTCTAAAACTGGAAGAACATGGTCATGTTCTAGAACTGGAAGAACATGTCTCATCTCTGTGGTGGTATCCTTGCCCAAATGATTCTAAACACTATCTCGCTTTGCACTTTGATAAACTAGTCAAAGTACAAAATAGTGAATGAATAATAAAGGTGGATCTAAACAGATATCCCTGGCTAATTCACAGTTTCTGGATGTGCGATCTAGGCACAAACATGTGAATTAGGTGGATTCAAATTACTAGTCCATTTCTGGGCATGTCTGGTGCATGGACTTAGTAATGAAGGTGAGATTCTTATCCCTTGCAAGACTTTAAGAATTCTTGATTCACTTGAATTTGTTTTGGAGAACTTGAAGTTTGATTGTCCCATACATCTAACTTTAGATGTTTATTCAATGGTTTACTTTGATCCAACAGTTACTTGATTTTTCACCCGACTAGAGGACTACTTTGTCCCAATGAGTTTGAAAAAATCCTATGTAAACTGTAGGAGAAAGTTTACCATTTCGGTGGAATCAACCATACTAACTTCACCAATTCAAATTCAAAATGAAAATTGTCCAACTTAGGACACTTTTCTCAAAGACTTTTAACTGAAAGTTCTTGGGAATTGTCAATCTGATGAGCGATTCCTAACTTCCCTATTCTAGAGTATACTGGACTCCACGAAATCATTTATGCTATAACTTGAAGCAAACTCAAATGAATAAGTCCACTTAGACTTATCATCTTTTGAAGATTGAAAAGGTTCTTGTACATAACATCTATCTAGGATGTTCAAGTTAGTTATCTAATTCTAACCGGCTATCCCTGGTCTTTTGCAAAAGGAATCAGATACCATATCTGAGTCAATTCCAAAAGATTTGGAAAGCGGAAAGAGATAACTAAGACTTTGTACAACCAATTCAAACTTCGCACATACATAAACTTGCTATGAGTCAAAGTCTAGTTGACTCAGGACTTTAACTTCTCAACGATCTATTTCAATAAGATATTGAAGCATTGACTTTATCTTTAAGAGAAATAAGCTAGCTTCTCAAAAAGATTCAAAGCAAATAAAAAAACATCATCCAACCACAAGATACTAGTGTGGTAACCAACATCAGTGTGTCGACCCACTGAGGTTACGCTGATGAGTTTTGTATTCAAATAATGCTTCACTTGAGACTAAGTTCAGGTCACATTTAATCTTTTTGACTTCGTGAATGCAATTCTTGTGCATTTCTTTGAGTCTAAAAGAGTGAATTTTATCAAGTTACACTAGGAACTTGATGCTTGACTTAGTCAATTAAATCTTTAGTTGAAAAGATCAACTCAAAATCAAAGTCCAACTTCTTTCAGAAATTTATCAAATATTTCTGATCAATAACACTTAAACTTGAAGTGTTCTATGAAGATCTTGGAAGTTACTTACTTCATATCTTCAGTTTCCTTAATCTTGAAGTTACCTTGAAGTATCGTAAGATACTACTTTCATCCTTTACGAATTAAACTTTTCCTTGAAGTCTTAATTCCCTTGAGGATGAAACCTAACTTCAAAATCCAAACTAGGACTAAAAGATAATCATCATCCCACGGTCCGATGTCCCATTCCATCTTTCCTACATCAATCTGAGTATAAAATCTGGTGTCCCATACCACCCTATTTTATATTCACATTAATGTGTGGGTGATTCTTATCCTAAAGTCTAAACATCTCTTGATAGAGTACCTTATTTCTTCAATTCTTTTACAAGAATTAGAAGTTTCAGGCATTACCTCTAACTAGATTTTCCTAGGTTTTGATTCCTTCGCATGATCACCTCATAATCATGTGCTTTGCCTTGGAAACTTGAAAACCTCATGACAGAATATCAATTCTTCTTTACTAGGGCTTTCAAATGAAAACCAATCAGAATTCCAAGTACTTGAATTTTCTTGAATTCAAGTTCAATTGGTTTACCCTTGACCAATTTTGTAGCGACAAGAGCTTTTGACTTCTTGTCTTTAGATTCCTTTCTTTACTGTTGCTTTAGGTACCTACCCCGGGGACTTTATTTAGGAATCTCTTTACTGCTTAAGTCTTAAGCATCCGCTCATGCTTTCTGGATTTGTACCAAAATCTCTTTAAGCATAGGTAAACACTTATGTTTTACCTTCCACAGACTTAATTACCATTTTCCCGGTTGCAGACTACATTCTTGGAATTTCTTTACTCTGTTCAGACTTGGAACAACTTACTCTTTTTCACAGTTTTCCATCGAATAAATGGAACTTGAGTGAATAATTCCCAAAAGGAATTTTATTGCCAATACTTGGGCAATCTACAAAGTAGTTCTAATCGCACATTACTTGGACAATCATGGCCAAGATTGATCAAGTCTGGTTGATCTTGCGATAAAAATAAAGACTTAGTCTTTATCTTTAAGATCTCTTAAACTATCTTTAAGCTTCTTTGCTTACCTGCAGGATTTTTAGAGATCTTTCTCAAGTCCAAGCATACACTTATGCCTCTCAGATTCCAAAGCTAAGAATCTTTGATATACCTTTAGGTTATATCACAAATAGGACTTGAAATACCACTTCTAGTGGTTAGGGATTTACTGGGAACTACTTACTCTATAAATTTTCTTGAAAGATGCTAGTCTCACGTCTGGGGAGATTTTTCTTTCAAGAACTTTTTGATTCCTATCAAGTAATACTAGGCTATAATTTGAAGCAAATGATTCATCTTGGAATTTTTTGCTTTCCAGTCTAATGATTCATCTTGGAATCGTTTGTAAAAAGAACATTTGAAAGAACTTCTTTCAAATAATATCCAAAAAATTTACTGATTCAATTGTATTTATTTCCTGAGTATCAAACTAGAGACGAAATATCACATTTGCCAGTATGAAAGTTTAAGTTGAACTTTCATTTATGTGATATCGATCTATTCTTGAGTTTGATACAAAACTCATTATTATTGGTCAATCTTCAGATGTTACTAGAGTCCTTTAAACATATTTCACCAATCAAAATTATGTTTAAAGTCCAAGCATCTATTGATGATTGATCCAATAGTAATGCAACTATGAACACTTTGAACTTTATAACTTGTTTAGGAGAAGTTCATGGATTCAAAATCCATTTCTTGGAACTCTCTATTCCTAAATGAAAAGTTCACACTTGCTTCAAGTTTTTTAGGAACTTATATTATTTCCTAAAAATTGCTTAGCTAGTTGCATCATTTACCAGAGATGCAACTATAGAACTTAACATCCTTTTATTGATATCAAGGATCAATTGATGTTGAGGTTTAATCTTTTGATTTCCATCACCCCTTGAGATGAAATCAAATGAAAATTTATAAAAGCTTGGTACCTTTATATCTTGGCAAAACATTTATATCCTAAAGAGGTTTTGCCTTCATCATTCCTTGGACCTATCAAATAATATGAATTTATGTGTATTTTTGGGAAGAGTTCATGAATCATTTAAGATCCTCTACTTGGAACATCTTTCTTCCCAAAACTAAATTCATCTTGAACATAGTAGGAGAATGATCTCACATGAAATAGAAGGCTTGACTATTTCATATCTCTATTCCAAAAAGTCACTTACCGAGGTTTCATCATGAGATATAAATCTTGAAACCACAAGAAACTTCTTTAAAACTTTCGAAATCTTCTAAATAGAAGAGTGCTCATGGAACTTTGGAAATATAGTTGACGTTCTCATCCAACCTTGGGATGCTTGAGAAGTTATATAAAATATATAACTAATCAACTAAAGCTTTATCCGCATGACTTTCTAAGTACATCCAGGACTTAGAGTCATCATACATCACAAAAGAGTTTGCAAGTAATTAAATTTTCTTGGTCATCAAGAAAATTTATTACTTTTCTCTTAGTGCTTACTTATACCTAGCAAGACATCTAACATACTTAATTCTCATTAAGTATTTATCTTTGATAGAAGAGTATCGACTTGGGAAGAAATCGACTAATTACTTGAGTTGCAAACTAGAACTAGTATGTCTTTGCAACTAACTAGTCCTTGGCCTTCCCTAATGTCAAACTGCGAGCTTTACAAAGTAAGCTAAATACTAAGAGAGTACATTTTCATATCTACTTGCAAACAGCATTCCATTCTTCCATGCAAATGCATGTATCTACATGCAAAAGCATATGTTCACATGCGTATGCATGCATGTTCTTTGCATGCCCAAAAAATAATACAATAATCGTGCATGAACTTGATGCACGATTTTTTCCTTGTACTAAGAATGTATATCATGCAATCCTGATGCATGTATATCCTTTCCTTTGTCCTAATGCACTATGATATAAAAACATACCCTTGAAGTGCAATAGAAAACTTACTCAATGGAAAGGAAATATGTATTTAAACTACCAAAATACATTCTTTGATGCACAAGGATCTTTTTGAAATCAAGTCTTTCCTTAATGCAAACTAATGCTTGGAATGAAAAATGGATTAATTCATTATTCTAATCTAGACTTAATCAATTGAAATCTTGGCTATTTCAATGTGCATCTATGATTAAGTGTAGAATAATGAAAACAAGATAAATCAAGCATTAAGGCCAAGCAGAAACTGGAAAATACTTAGCTTTGATCAAAGCTTCGTCCATCCCTTGATCCTTTGGAAGAGTGATTCATCCTCTTGATCCTTGCGAGGAGCTATTCACCATTCTTGAAGCTTCCTCATCAAGAAATAATCTTGGATGACTTGGTCCGTCGATATCAACTAACTTAGGCCTCCGGATCTTCACTCCACAACTCCACTTCCATCAAACTCTGCGACAACTGAAGCAGAATACTTCTCGGGTTCGGCAACTGATTTGGCTCCTTGAATGGATGAGAATTGGGCTATTACTTCAGCTCTGCGTCCTGCTTCTCTAAATTTTGCTCTGCACTATAGAACAAACAATCGGGCTGGGCGCGTGGCTATATCTTCTGGCTCCTTTCCAACCCATCTGGGTTCAAGTCCCGGCTACAGCAGCGCGCGGCACGTCCTTTTGTTCTCTGATTGAAGCTTTCCTCAGCGCCAGATTCTAGCAGAAGATTAGTTTTTTGCAGACTACCTCTCGTCAATCGGCTGTCACCTTATGGATAGGCGGGCGTCCTCTAGCTGCGGGGGCGGGGGTTCGAGTTCCCTCTGCTTCACCACAGATTGTATGCTTTTAGATCTTCAAATTAAGTTCTTCAGCGGCGGCTTCGATCAGTAATGTCTGCTGCGGACAAGTCTTCACGCGGGCGGTTCTCTCTTGTGGTTAGAACAGAGCGCTCCCAACAAATGGGCGGGGGTTCGAATCCCACGGCAGCACACAGAGATGATTACTCCTTTTAGTACTCTTTTGCTCTAAGTTAAAGCATGAGAACGATTGCGACATGCATCTCAATGCGGGCGGGGGCAGAATTCGCACGCCAAAAATCCGAGCAAGAAGATGAAAGCTATGGAGATGGCTCTGATACCAATGCAACAGAACAAGGATTACGACCACCACATACTAGAGAGATGACTCTCCTCCCAACCAAATGCCTCTATATATAGCTCTCTCCAGGGGACTGCCTTCTTGGGCAGGTGGATACTAATCATCCAAGTGTCAGCCATGTAACTACATGTGCGCCAAGTGTCCAGTGGATGCTTCTAGAAGGTTCTAGAACTCTTTGGGCAAAATACTCTTCCCATGTAGAACTCTTTGGGCAAAATACTCTTCCCATGTACCTCATGGGGATTGAACCCAAGACCTCGTCCTTCACATCCTTGAGACTTAACCACTAAGCTAAGTGGATCACTTGTTCACAAGAGCACAAGACCTCCTAGTAAGTCTAAACTCGAGATCTTTGGTCATACACACGGATGACCAAACGGTGTCCGATTTCAGATCTGTCTGAACCGGCCAGACCCTTGGATCATAGACTTACTTTATTACAGTCACTAGAATAGGTTGCAGATGGATCGAGGTGATCATAGAGAATAGATGAGCAGAGACGGGTAAGCACTCATATTGTAAACATAGCCATAATGGCTCATCTCATTCAAGAAGAAGCAAAGGAACCAACCAATGTGGAAGCGGCACTCCATGATCCGCATTGGAGGGTTGTCATGCAAATAGAATTCAACAATATCATGAAGAATGGAACTTGAGAGCTAGTGGATCGACCCCCAAAGTGTAAAGTCATTGGCACCAAGTGGGTATAGAAGCTAAAATACAAGGCTAATGGTACTTTAGAAAAGTACAAAGCAAGACTTGTTAGATACGTCTACTCACAAGTTGAAGGCATTGATTTTTGAGAATCATTTGCCTCGATTGCAAGAATGACTACTATCTAAGTAGTACTAGCTGTGGTTGCACATAAGCGTTGGCTAGTCCATCACATGGATGTCAAATCAGCATTCTTGAATGGAGACCTTAGGGAGGAGGTGAGATGCCTTGAATTCAGAATTTGAAATGACAGACTTGGGCTTAATGCATTATTGCTTAGGCCTTAAAGTTTGGCAGGAACCAGGGAAGATTTTCATCTCTCAACAAAAGTATGCAAGATAGATATTGAAGGCATTTGACATGGAGGATTGCAAGGAAATTTCTACAGCTATGGAGGTCAACACAAAATTATCTATTGAAGATACTTCACCTCTAGTGGATATTGGAAGATATAGGAAATTAGTTGGAAGTCTCGTCTACTTGTATAATAGCAGCCTAGATATCTCTTATGTTGTTGGAGTAGTAAGCAGGTTCTCTAATAAGCCTTGCAAAACTCATTGGAAGGCAAGCATGCGGATACTTAGGTATGTGAAAGGAACCACTGATTATGGTATTCTTTATGAAGAGGGATCATCTCTAGTTGGATATTGTGACTCAGATTGGGAAGCAGATATTGATACCAAAAAATTAGTTTTTGGGTATTGCTTTTCTTTAGGATTAGGGATCTTCTCTTGGATTAGTAAGAAGCAATCGATTGTAGCATTATCTTCTACTGAAGATGAGTACAAAGTTGTATGTGTTGTAGCATGTGAAGCAGTATGGTTGAGGAGGATCCTATGGCACATAGGAATACAGAGACAGAATGCTACAGAGTTGATGTGTGACAACTAAAGTTGCATGGCCATTGGCAAGAATCATGTGTTCCATGCACGTACTAAGCACAAAGAAATTCAGTATCACTATGTGCGTGAGTTGATCGAGGACGGGATCGTGGAAGCTATTGTCCAATTGAAGAAAATGGAGCAGACATCTTCACCAAGGCTCTTGGGAGAGAGCAACTTCTTCAACACTTTCCAAAGCTTGGGATTCGACCAAGGAGGTAGTTCACCATAGGGTGGACATTGAGGGGGGTTGTTAGATATGCTCAATACTCCACCCTCAAGTGATCACAAATGATCCATGGTGCTCCAAGTTGTGAGGCCTGCATTATGAGGAGAAGCCATTCTGAGAGCTCGGACATTTGTGGAACCCTAACTTATAAGTTAGATGAGGTCTATGTGTGACCATTGATGGTTATAGATGACCTATGTGATCCTAGCCATTTGGTTAGGTAGGGCATAAAAAAGGCAAAAATAAAGGCCCTCTGGCATCATGTGGTTTCCCCATAGAACTTTAATGGGGGGAGTGCAGAGGGGGGCTTGCCCCCTTCTATGGGGTCTGAGGGGCCTATCCCTCCCTACTTGCAGGGCTGAGGTGGTAGGACTTTTGGTCATGGAGATATTATTAGATTGTATATTTTGTCGACTATTGTGTATCTCCTGACCGCGTTCATCTATACCGACTCCCCTTGTAAAAGCTATATGAGCATGGCCCAGGTTGAGCTTTACATAGCATTGCACACTAGTAAGCCCTTCATCTAGCATATGTCTAGATCACCATCGAAGCTCCACATTCGGAGCACATGGGTGGAAAACACCATCATTGTAGTTGCACTACACTCGCCAATCGGAGAATTTGAGTTCTATATCTCTCAGTTTGCATCTATCTTTGTTTGCATTTTTTCTCTCAACTCTGTCTATTGGTCTATTTTGTTGTGTTGTTATTTTCTTATAGACCATACGCTGGCGGTGAGAATGTGAGCTGTAGTTAATATCCCTCTCTTCAATGTTTCTCCCCAATGTTTGGATTCTCACGGGCAAGTAACAACTTTATAATCAATCTCTTCTATATTTTTTTGAAGAGAAACCTTATTTACAACCGTTGAGGGAATTATGAAGTATAATACATTTACAAAAATCAAAATGTAAAATTTCAATATTTTTAGTGAAGGTCATATTGCTCATTTTGGGGTTTCTAACATGTTCCAAGAGTGTATCCTACTCGTGGACATCTAATCTCTATACTCTCTCAAAATCATATATTTGTATGTCGCAATGATATTCATGTTATTTTAAAATTTCCATACAAAGTGCTTCTCCTTTTGGCACTCCATACACAAGGTACCATCGTTTTTTGTACCTATAAACAATAAAAAGAAGGGTTTGTATGTGTGTGTGGCCTGGCTATTCTCTGCCTCCCTTGACTTGTGTCTCATCTCCATCCAAATTGTGCAAAGGGGCACTCTAAGCCCAAGCGTCTCGTCTTGATGGAGACCTCTTTATCTCCTGATGCTTGATCTATATTGATTTAAGAACACTTCTATATCAATCATAGATCAAACTTTACACAAATATTACCATAATTTGCAAAATCATTCACAAATATTCTTGTGTAAAACTTCATCTTCTTCAAGAAGTCTGCTTCAGAATCTAACTTCATTACCTGCACATATCTTCAAAATTCTATAATTTAATGATATATATACCTTCACACTACCTTTGCGCAATCATATCATTCATTAGATCTCCAAAAGAATCACTAAAACTCTGACTTGATCATTAAGATCAAAGATATGTTAGAAACTGTCTTCCTAAACAAGCGACTTTGACATAGTCAACTTCTAAGGTTGATTTCTCACAACACAAGTCCCGTTTTACTAAATGATTTTAGCCATAGCTTCCTTACCTTGTAAATTAGATTTTGAATGCCCATTTATAAAAGACTTTACACTGTGCATTGAGATCCAAGCAAAACATTTACATGAAAAAGTGCGCAACTCTGAGAGTTCTATCTATAGACTTTACATATACATGTTCCTATTGATCATACACACAACCTGAAAGGAATTAGACCTTGAAACTTTGAAGATAGCTTGATCAGCTTCTTGATTAGATGTGTACAAAATATTTCCTGATCCACTTGATCAGGCTGAGAGAAATCAGAGAAAGACTCGACGCTAACTCAGGAAGATGACTCTCTACACATCTATCACATGAACACTTTTTCTTCTAATGACTCTCTCTCTCATTTCTTTACATGATTGAATTGAATATATATTATTCTAGACTTAGTCCGCATCTTTTACATCAATCCTTACCATCCTAATGATCAATTATATCCATTGTACAAGAATTTTCATCTGTAATGTACACATGTATACAAGCTTCATTACTGAGATCTCTTCACTTGCTCCAATGACTTCTTTGGCTTCATTTTGATTCCTAACTTGCTTCAAGTTCTTCATAATCGTCAATTTGGGATTGCTTTGTTCCAACAGATCCCCATCAATCACTAATTGTGATTATGCCATTCTTCTTTATTCCTACCATCTCTTTGAACTTCTGTAACTTAGGTCCATCTAAGCTCTTTGTCCACATATCTGCAACTTTCTCTTTTGTTGGTGTATACAAAACTTCAATCTCTTTATCAAGTACCTTTTCTCTCAAGAAATGATATTGAATCTCTATGTGTTTAGTCTTGGCATGAAAAAAAAGATTAGCTGCCAAATATAATGAACTCATGTTGTCTCCAAAAATAATTGGAGTACTTTGATCAGTTCCAAAACTCTTCAATAAGGTCTTCAACCATATCACTTCTTTTGCAGCCTCTAACATTCTTTTATAATCAGCTTCTGTGGATGCCAAGGCAAGTGTATGTTGCTTCTTTGAGCACCAAGAAACTAACTTATCTCCAATAAAACAAAGATAACCATGCGTAGACATTCTATCATGTGAATTACCTACCCAATCTGCATCACTAAACACTTTGATTCTTGTGTCTTGTCAAGGTAGCATAGATCAAACTACCTACCAAACTCTGATATTTCTTCATGTCATTAAATTTTTCTCCTCCATATCTGCTCAATTTATGGTTTACCTCCAATGTTGTGGTTGAAGGCTTGCAATATTCCATGTTGAATTTGACCAAAAGATTCTTTAAGTATCTCTCTTGTGTAACATATACTCCATGTTGAGTATACACAATCTGCATTCCTAAGAAATAAGACAAGTTTCCCAAATCACTTATCTTAAACTCTTTTTCTATTTGCTTCTTAAGCTCCTTGATTCCTTGAGCATCTGTACCTGTGACAATAATATCATCAACATAAATACACATATATATGAACCCATCTTCACTTGCCTTCACTAGCAAGCTACTATGTGCTTTTGAAGCTTGATATCCACATTCATTCAGGAACTTAACAAGCATGTAATTCCATGCCCTTGGGGCTTGCTTTAAACCATACAAAGCTCTCTTGAGCTTACATAAATAATCTGATCCAATTAAATCCATGAAACCCTCGGTTGTTCCATGTACACCTCATCTGCAATATATCCATTCAGAAATGCATTGTTCTAATTGTAGACATCTTAGCAACTAGACTAAAGGTTTCATCATAATCTACCCCATAAGTTTGAGCATAATCTTTAACCACAAGTCTAGCTTTATATCTAGACACTTCTCCATTTGCAAACCTCTTTGTCTTATACACCCACTTACATCCAATTACCTTCTGGTTCTTTGGTCTTGACACCAATTCCCATGTCTCATTTTCAAGCAGAGGATCATACTCTTCTTGCATTGTCTTCTCCCAATTTTGCTTTCCTTTAGCTTCTTCATATGTGGTTGGATCTTCTTCTGTCTTCACAATATAAGCACAATCTTTTGTTGCTAAGAAAGATGTACCATAGCTATACCTGATAAGCTCTTTTCTTTCTCTCAAAGATCTTCTGACCTCTGCACTTCTTGAAGTCTCAGCCACATTTGATTCTGGATCAAATCTTGGCCTATCTTCATCATTGCCCTACAATTTACTTTTACAATCATCATCATCAATATCTTCTTCATACACCTTTACTTTTGTCTTTCCTTTCCTTTATCTTTCTTCAAAATCTGCATAATCATTAGTTGACCCTGTATACCATGTGCTTTGCTCATCAAATGTAACATCTTTTGTAACAAGAAATTGTTTTGTAGATGGACTCCACAATCTGTATCCCATCTATCTATCATCATACCCAATGAACACATACTTCTCTACTTTGGGTTCTAACTTATGTCTTAATTGTGAAGGAACATAAGCATATGCCAAACATACAAATACCTTACAATGATCAAGAGTAGATTTCTTACCCCACCATGCTTCTAAGGTGTTCTACCATCCAAAGCTTTGCAGGGTAACCTATTCACAAGGTATGTTGCAGTGTTGATAGGTTTTGCCCATAAGTAATTTGGACAATTCTTCTCTTTCATCATTGATCTTGCAAACTCTACAAGAGTTCTAATTCTTCTTTTTGCAACTCCATTTTGTTGAGGGGAGTACCTGCAAGTTACTTCTCTTTTTATACCTGCATTGCACAAATAATCATCAAACTCTTTAGAAAAATATTATCCCCACTCCATCTGATCTCAACCGCTTGAGCTTTTGTCCTGTAATCCTTTCTGCATAAGCATGATAATGCTTAAATGTCTTGAACACTTCAGACTTGTCCTTGATTACATAAAGTGTAATCCATCTTGTTGCATCATCAAAAAACAACACATAATATCTGGATCCATTTATGCTATAGTCCCTTGAAGGACCCCACACATTTGTATGAACCAATTCAAGCAAATTTGAATGCTTGTATCCCGGTTTATTTTATGAACTTTTGTGAGCTTTACCTAATTGACAAGCTTCACACTTGTATACCATGTGTTGACCTTCAACATTTGGCAATCCAAGCACAACATCATTTTTTGACATTTCTTTTATAGCTCTCTCATTAAAATGACCTAGCCTTTTATGCCATAGGTCTAACTCAGACATCTTTTGATTTCCATAAGTAAAAAATGCATGTCCCACATTACCTTGGACCTTGAGAGTAAGTCTTCCTTCTTTTTGACCTGTAATGATGCTTCTATATCCCCGATTTGGATCTTGCACATAAACACCATTATTTGTGAATTTGACTTCATATCTTTTTTCCACAATTTGTCCTACACTTATCAAGTTTTTAGGAATAGTTGGAACATAAAGTACCTTGCTTAAGAGTGTGCTTCCACTCTTTGTCTTCACTGATCCAATGATTTCCACTTTATGCTTGGTGTTATCTCTTGTTTGAACTCTATGTCCACTCACCTTTGCTTCCATATCAGTGATCAATGATATGTTGCCACTCAGATGATTGCTACATCCTGAGTCAATATAAAATACCCTTTGATCTTCTCCTATTGCTGCATGTGTTGCATTCAAGATGAGAGTCATGTCATCCTTCTGATCTGATCCATAATTATTATAGTTGTTATTGTAGGACTGGGGTTGAAAGCTTCTTCCACCTCCTCTAGCATATGAAGTCCTACCACCTCTTCCTCTGAAGTTACCTCTTTGATTTCTTCCTCCTCTATCTCTCTGATTGGAACTCTGATTATGACTTCCACCATTTTGATTATTATACCAACAATCATTTTCCAAATGATTTGTTCTGCCACAAATCCAACAAGCTCTAACATTATCTTTATTCTTAACCCCTCTTCCTTTACCTCTTGAATTCATCTTTCCTCTTGTGAAATTAACTTGGCTTGAAGATCCTTCATCATAAGTTGATTGCTTTCCTTTGACATTCTTTTTCTTATCCTTGGAGTACATAGCTTGGCTTGCACTCCTATCATTATCTCCCTTAATGTCCTGCTCAAAAGTTATCATGTGTCCTAGCAATTGATTAAGATTAGGAGTAAAATGATCTAATGACAATTCTATGGACAATATGAAAGGCTTCCATTTCTCATCTCCTCTCAGACCTGTAAGTATTTGTCTTACCAACTTATCCTCTTCAATATCTTCATCTACTGCTCCCAAGCTATCTACAATATCCTTTATTCTTGCCACATAATCAGAGATTGATTGTGAGCTCTTCTTCATGAAGGTTGTGAACTCAGCCCATAATGAGGACTTCCTTGATTTAGTTGTATTTTGAAAATGCTCTTCCAAAGAATTCCACACTTCTATTGCACTTTCTAATCCTCTAATATGAGGTAGAAGATAATCATTTACAGCCATGTAAATGGTGCTCCTAACTTAAGCATCCTTCTTCATCCAGTTCTTCAAATCTGCGAGCTCTTCCCTAGTTGGAACACTAGGATCTTCAAACTCAGGCTTTTCTTCTTCTCCTGTGATGAATGCCATCAAATCTTTGCCCATGAGGTGTGCCTCCATCCTCATGGACCAAGGTGGATAGTTCTCCCTATCTAGCTTATCAATCTGCAAGCTTTGTCCCATCTTTGATTTTTGTCTTTTGCAAATGTTAAGATAAATGAATATGCTTTGTACCTTTAATGTAAAGCTTCAGTCTTTTAGATCCTTTTGAGCTCAGTCTTCACACTTCTTCAGGTTGTCTTCAAGACTTTGATCTTGTCCACCTTCAATTAGAAGAAACTTCAATGTCTGCAGCAGTCAGGACTTCTAATGCTCTTTACGTCAGTTTATAATGCACCTTTTGCTTGGATACCACTGATGGAGACCTCTTTATCTCCTATTGCTTGATCTATATTGATTTAAGAACACATCTATATCAATCATAGATCAAACTTTACACAAATATTACCATAATTTGCAAAATCATTCACAAATATTCTTCTGTGTGAAACTTCATCTTCTTCAAGAAGTCTGCTTCATAATTTAACTTCATTACCTACACATATCTTCAAAATTATTCAATCTAATGATGTATATACCTTCATGATACCTTTGAGAAATCATATCGTTCATTAGATCTCCAAAAGAATCATTAAAACTCTGATTTGATCATTAAGATCAAAGATATGTCAAAAACTATCTTCCTGAACAAGGGACTTTGACATAGTCAACTTCTAAGGTTGATTTCTGACAACACAAGTCCCATTTTACTAAATGATTTTAGCCATAGCTTCCTTACCTCCTAACTTAGATTTTGAATGCTCATTTATAAAAAAACTTTACACTGTGCATTGAGATCCAAGCAAAACATTTACACGAAAAAGTGTGCGACTCTGAGAGTTCTATCTGTAGACTTTACATATACATGTTCCTATTGATCATACACACAACCTGAAAGGAATTAGACCTTGAAACTTTGAACATAGCTTGATTAGCTTCTAGATTAGATGTGTACAAAAGTTTTCCTGATCCACTTGATCAGGCTGAGGGAAATCAAAGAAAGACTCGATGCTAACTCAGGAAGATGACTCTCTACACATCTATCACATGAACACTTTTTCTTCTAATGACTCTCTCTCTCATTTATTTACATGATTGACTTATATACATATGATTCTAGACTCAGACCACATCTTTTACATCACTCCTTACCATCCTGATGATCAACTATATCCATTGTACAAGAATTTTCATCTTTAATGTACATATGTATACAAGCTTCATTACTGAGATCTCTTCACTTTCTCCAATGACTTCTTTGACTTCATTTTGATTCTTGACTTGCTTCAAGTTCTTCATAATCATCAATTTGGGATTGATTTGTTCCAACACATCTCCCGTCATGGATCCAACTCAAGTGTGGTGCACTTTTGAAGTTTAATTCCTTTTCTTTTGTTGGTTATATACAATGTCTACTATTGAAACTACCTCATCATCAAATTCATTCTATCGCCCTTCATAGGGGTCAATGTCTACTATTGAAACTACCTCATCATCAAATTCATTCTATCGCCCTTCATTTGCCCCTATGTTTATGAAAAGAGATGAAGGATTAAATGGAACAAATTACAACCTTCTGAAGGATATAATCAAGGCTTATTTATACAACAATTTGCTTTATGAAGTTGTAGAAGGAACTAGCTCTCCACCCAATAGGATTACTGACCCAAATGCGAAGCATATTTGAAATATCAAGGATAAGCAAGCTTTAGGTAAATTACTTCTAGCTTGTGATGAACTCGCTAAAGGCCACATCATGTCAACCAAAACTTCACACGAAGAATGGAAATGTTTTACTTCAAGATCTTTATCAAGATAAAACTCCTTCAAAGATTTATTCATTAGAAGTAGAGTGTCATAAAATTTATATTTCCCCATAAGACCCAATCACCAAGGTTATTGCAAAATTTGAAGATTATCAATTTTAAGCTTGCCTTATGTGGTCACCAAATCTCTAGTGAAGATATTGGTTAACAAACTTCAAATAGATTATGATAAATATGTCATTACCATCTATAGTCGAGGTTAAGAGTTAACCTGGGAGGAAGTTAGAAGGATATTGATTCAATAACCAAGATTGCTTCTTCACACGAAATTTCAATGAAGGCCAAAGGACCCTTCAACAAGTCAAAAGCTTTCTTGTTAGCAATGACAGCAAGAAAGCTTCAACAAATACTTTTAGTAAGAAATTTACATGCAACTATTGTGGCAAACAAGGTAATGTGGAGAAATTGTACTACAAAAAGAAGAACAAATCTTCCAAGACATCTACATCCAAGAACAATACAATCTTCATCTCATAGATCAGACCTTTGACAGTGAACCGACCTTCCACATCTATAAGGATTGAGATTCATTTCAATAATTCAAACATTTGGTGAAGTTTACTTAGGCAACAACAACAATCTAGCCATCAAAGGTAAAGGAAATATTAAGGTTGCCAACCACAACGGAGAAAGCAAAGCATTGAACAACATACTTATGTACCAAATCTTTGTGTGAGTCTACTATCAGTAAGGCTATAACAGATCATCACAAACAAATGCTATTTGGCAAAGATGCTTTTAAGGTGATTTGATGCCTCTACACATGACATCATAGCCTAAGTATTTGAAGAAAAAGGTCTTTTCAAGATTTATTGCTTCGTCACCAAAGAATCACTCTCCAACCTATGGCATGAAAGATATGGGCACGCTTCTCATCTTACAAAGATTTCCTCATCTCATCTTTTAAAACGATTTCCCAAGATCACTGACATTAACGATGTTTTCCAAGAATATATATGAGGCAAAAAACATAGGAGCCCTATTCCAAAATGTTGGAGTTTGAGGTCTATGAAAGCATGCAAACAACGCAAGGAAGAAGAAGAAGAAACTTGGAGCACAACACACAATATTGAATGTATTACCACTAGAATGTACAAAGATAAGTGACCCATTAGGGCAATAGGCATATATACAAGCCGAGGGAAAAAACCCTCCTAAAGAGGGAAAAAGTGCCCCGACAATCCTAGTGTATTCACACTCATCACTACCTAAATATATCAACAAATCCCCCTTGGGAGTGATGCAATGAACAAGGAGCTTGCACTCATGTATAAGGAAGTGCCACATTATGTGGAATCAATCCACAAAAGGACGTAAGCCCAAAGCTTTGCAGAAAGCTTCAAACTTTCCCCTAGGCAGAGCCTTTGTGAAAAGGTCTGCAATGTTCTCCTGTGTGGGCACATATGCCAAAATGATCTCTCCAGTAGAGAACCTCTCCCTTACATAATGATAGTGCACCTCAATGTTCTTCGCACGAGCATGGAACATAGGGTTCCTCGCAACTGCCAATGCACTCTGACTGTCACTAAAGATGGTGGTGGCAGAAGACTAACAAACACCCAAATCAGCCATAAGGCATTTGAGCCACACACACACTCAATCATCATTGTGAAAGCTGACCTATACTCAGATGCACAATTGGAAATGGCCACAGTAGGTTGCTTCTTGCTTAACTAAGATATGCATGAGCTACCAAGCATGAAGCAAAAACCACTAGTGGACACACGAGTGTCATAGCAACCAATCTAGTTAGAGTCAGAAAAAGCATGTAAGTGATTTCCCCTTGGGATAAAATAATCCAAGTAGCTGGGTACCTCTAAAGTAGCAAAAGATGCGCTTAACCACTTGCCAATGCTTGATAACTGGGCAATGCATAAACCTGCTCATCTGTGAGATAGCAAAATGAATATTTGACTGAGTAATGCATAAGTAAATCAAGCATCCAACAATCTGCTGATAGAGAACAACATCAAATGCATCTCCAACATCATGAAATCTCAATCATAAGCCTATCTCCATAGGATTGGTAATAGGTTTACAATCTTCAAGGCCAAAACACTACAATAATATGTCAATATATTTTGTTTGACACAAAGCTAATTTGCCATCAACTTGCATAAATTGAATGCGAAAATAATGATGCAAATGCCCCAAATCATGCTAGTATATAATCAATGTCTACCCCTCATGATTGTATGCACATTTTGTAAGGCCCCCATTATGAGGAGAAGCCAAGCGTGCATTACCCAATTGATGGGAATCCCAACTTGCATGTTGGTTGAAAGTCATATTGGACCATGTAAGGTATTGTAAGGAAAGGGAGTCACCAGGGTCCCCAATTGTGGGGTCCGGGGCAGGGGTGAGCAGCCCAGGCTGGGGTTCCAAGGGGGGCAGCGGGCCCCCTGGTTGGGGGGTCCCAAGGGGCCCATGGAATATTCCCTATCAGAGTCAGAAATCATTTATATTTGTTAGGTCGGTTCAACCGGTCTAAGCAGTGTATGGCAATTACGTGGGTGGTGGCCGCCCACGTTCTACCGCCCATGTATAGCCGTCCACAGAAGGCCACCCATGATCCTATATATACATGACTTTTGCACTACCTGAGACATCGAATTGAGCCAGCATACCTCTACATTGTATCTCCCTATCTATAGTTGTCTAGATCACCATTTAAGCTCTACCTTGAGAGTACACAGGTGGACAACGCCATCATCTTTATACTTGCTACTAGTAGAAAATTGTTGAGATTCTCCTATATCTGTTATCTTCTCCGCTACTGCTCCTGTGTTATATTGCGTAACTATTGTCTTACATGGTATCAGAGCCGTAAGGTTCAAATAGCTTGAGAAGTATCACTATTTTAGCCTACTAGCAGACTAGAATATCAGTAGATTATTCGAGTGATTACATGATGGCTTCATCGTCGAGCACTGGTCTTGGTGCTTTAGCTAATGTTAATGCTACACCTATTCAAATTCATCCACCTGCATTCACTGAAGGGAAGCTGGATGGAACCAATTATACACTCTAGAAGTTCAAAATTTTTGCAATTTTGGACTCCTATGAATTACTTGACACTGTCATGGGACCGATGGGATTGGATCCAGAGCCTATACCAGTTGAAGATCCAACAAATTCAAGATTGATGATTCAGCAAGATCCAGATCTTCTACGAGCTTGGAAGAGGAGGAATGTTGATGCATTATGTGCAATTGTCACTAGTGTAAGTGGTTCTGTGCTTACTTTAGTTCAACATACTACTAAAGCACATGAGGCTTGGGTCATATTGGCTCCACAATATGAGACCAAGAACCACACTAGGATACAGAATTTAGAAAATCAGTTGGAAAATGAAAAGCCTTCCGATTCTGAAAAGGCTGAAGATTTTATCAAACGGATAAAACATCCTCAAGACCAATTGGCTGCAGTTGGTGTTGTTATAACACCAGAAGAACTGGCTCGAAGATGTGTATGTGTTCTTCCCGCAAAGTATGATGGATTAGTAACAACCCTTAACAGTCAGGTAAGACCAACTCCCCTTACATTTGAAGAGTTTTGTGCTATGCTTTTAGAAGAAGAGATGCAATTGAAGAATCGGCAAAGTACAAGTGATGCTGCATTCTTAGCAAATGCAAAAGGTAAAGGCTCTCTTGATGGATCAAAGAAGAAGCCAAAGAAGAAAAAGTTCATAGGAAGTTGCATCTATTGTGAAAAGAAAGGCCATGCCATCAAGGATTGCAGAAAGAAGCAAGCTGATGAATGGAATGGGACTGTAAAGTCATCGTGGAAGAACAAAGAGTCTGCAAACAACACAAAGTTGGAACTATGGGTAGCTATTGAAGAGGTATGCTCATCTGATCAAGCTCGTGTTGATGAACCATGGATTTTAGATAGTGGCGCTTCTCACCATATGACCAGCAAAAAGGATTGGTATAGTTCCCTAGTGCCTCTATGGGAATCCATCAATGTAGTGGCGGGAAATGACTCCAAGTGTCCAGTGGAAGGAACTGGAACCATCTCTTTTATCACTTCTTTAGGTGTTGAGAAAAAGTTCCTACACTTAAAAGAAGTTTGTTGTCAGTTTCTGCAATAACAGATCGTGGAAGTTCACTTCAATAAGAGTGGTGCAGAAATCATGGATTCATCAGGTAATGTAGTAGGTAAAGGCATAAGACGTGATAACTTGTATGAGTTAAGTGCCTTAACTACTACAAAAGATAAAGATGTAAGCAGGTTATGGCACCAACGATTTGGGCATCTCGGATTTGCAGTTTTGAAAGAGATGCAAAGAATAGGGATGGTTACTCATTCGCCTGCATTTTCAGAGTTGCAAGAACCTTGTGAAGCTTGTATGATGGGAAAGCAACAACGAAAGGCATTTCCAAGAGAGACCAGCAATCGATCTCAAGCTCCTCTAGAGTTAGTACATGCTGATCTCTACGGTAAAATGTCTACACCTGCTTTAGGAAGATCTTTCTACTTTTTGCTATTAGTCGACGATTATAGTAGAAAGATGTGGGTTTATTTCATTCAAGAGAAGGCTGATGCTTTTGAAAAATTTAAAATGTGGCATAAGTATGTGGAAAATGAATCAGGAAGGAAACTGAAGAAATTCAGAACAGATAGAGGAGGTGAATTATTGTCAATAGAATTCAATAATTACTGTAAGGAGCATGGTGTGAAAAGGCAACTTACCACAGCTCATACACCTCAACAAAATGGCATTGTTGAGTGCAGGAACAGGACAGTAGTTGAAATGGCTCGTTGTATGTTAAAGGCTCAAGACATGGCTAATTCATTTTGGGCAGAAGCAGTCAATACAGCAGTCTACATCCTCAATCGAAGCTACATAAAAGCACTGAAGGGGATGACTCCTCAAGAAGCATATTCTGGTAAAAAGCCTTCAGTTTTGCATTTCAAAATTTTTGGTTGTTTTTGTTATGCACATATTTCTGATTCAACAAGATCAAAGTTGGATTCAAAAAGCAAAAAGTGTGTCTTCCTAGGATATAGTGAAGAGTTTAAAGCATACAAGTTGTGGGATCCTGAGGCAAGGAAGATTTTTGTCAGCCGAGATGTGGTGTTTGATGAACGATCACACTTAGTAGAAGATAAAGGTAAATCTACTATCTCATCAAATGAATAAATATCTCACCTTGTGCCTATCAAAAGATAGGTTAAAGTTGAGGAGGAGGAAACATCTGATGGAGAAATTTCCTCAATAAAAAGCCAACCAGTTGTAGCTCCACAGCGTAAGCCACTATTGAAGTGGGCACAACAACTCTTTGATGATCACAATCCACATGAAGATGTACCAGAATCATCCTCGAATGGATTTTGAAGATCAAAGAGAATAGAGGAGCAAAGAAGAGCCTCAGAACACATTCTTAACATGGCTCGAATGGCAGATATCATGGGCTCGATAAAGGAACCTACCACCATTGAAGAAGCCCTTGATGATCCAGGTTGGAGAGCGGCAATGCAGTCTGAGTATGATAGTATACTAAAAAATGATACATGGGATCTAGTCGCCTTGCCGCCAAAGAAGAAGGTAATAGGTACTAAATGGATTTGGAAAGCTAAGTATAAAGCAGATGGAACATTAGAAAAGTATAAGGCAAGATTAGTTGCACAGGGTTTTTCACAAATCAAAGGATTTGATGTTCAAGAAACTTTTGCACCAACATCACGCATGACAACTATTCGGATGGTACTTGTAGTAGTTGCACAAAAGGCCTAGCCTGTTTTCTAGATGGATGTCAAATCTGCATTTTTGAATGGTCACTGCCTCAAGGAGGAGGTATATGTATCTCAACCACCAGGTTTTGAGGTGCCCAATTCAGAAAATAAAGTTTGCAGGTTGAAGAAAGCTTTATATGGACTTAAGCAAGCTCCACGGGCTTGGTACCAATGGATATATAATTTTTTCAAAAATATGGGTTTTGAAAGAAGTACTTCTGAGGCTAACTTGTATGTAACGAAAAGGGATAGCAAGCTAGTTGTTGTCATTGTATATGTAGATGATTTGATCATTACAGGAGATCATCAGGAACTCATCAATCAAACTCGGATCAGCTTGGGAACTGAGTTTGAAATGAAAGACTTAGGTCTACTCCATTTTTGTCTGGGAATTGAGGTATGGCAAAGGAAGGATGGCATTTTCATCTCACAACTAAAATATGCCAAAGAAATTCTCAAAGCATTTGGAATGATGGACTACAAACCAACTAGCACACCTATGGAGGTAAATCATAAGTTATCTATTGATGATAGCATGCCTGATGTAGATGCTAAGAAGTATAGGAAGCTCGTTGGAAGTCTTATTTTTCTGTGCAACACTAGACCAGACATTTGCTATGCTGTTGGAGTGTTAATCAGGTTTTCCAACAAACCTAAGGAGAGTCACTGGAATGCTGGAATGTGAATTCTAAGGTACATTGCACGAACCTTGGATTTTAGTATTTTGTATACCACAAGTGATACATTTCAAGGATATTGTGATTCAGATTGGGCTGGAGATTGTGATTCTAGAAAATTAGTTTCTGGATATTGTTTCTCACTTGGTTCATGAATATTTTCTTGGGTAAGTAGGGAGCAACCAACTCTCACACTCTCCTCCACTGAAGCAGAGTACAACGCAGCTTGTTTTGCTTCTTGTGAGGCAGTCTGGTTAAGGAGAATTCTTGCAGATCTAGGCTTTCCATCAAATATGGCGACCATACTCAAGTGTGATAATCAAAGTTGTATGGCTATTGCAAAGAGCCCAGTATTTCATGCTCGCACCAATCACATAGAAGTACAGTACCATCACGTTCGTGAGCTAATTGAAGATGAAATTGTGGAGCTAGAATATTGCCCAACAGAGGCAAATTGTGTTGACATATTCACTAAAGCACTTGGAAGAGAGCATATCAACAAGCATCTTCAACAGATGGGCATAGGTCTGAGACCTACTTGATTTATCATCGGTAAACATTGAGGGGAGGTGTCAGTATATAATTAATGTCTACCCCCAATGATTGTATGCACATTTTGTAAGACCCCCATTATGAGGAGAAGCCAAGCGTGCATTACCCAATTCATGGGAATCCCAACTTGCATGTTGGATGAAGGTCATATTGGACCATGTAAGGTATTGTAAGGAAAGGGAGTTACCAGGGTCCCCAATTGTGGGGTCCGGGGTAGCAGTGAGCAGCCCCCGCTGGGGGGTCCACGGGGACAAGCGGGCCCCCTGGCACTGGCCCCCTGGTGGGGGTCGAGGGGCAGCGCCCTCGGCGTGATCGTAAAGGGAATATTCCATGGAATATTCCCTATTGGAGTCAAAAATCATTTATATTTGTTAGGTCGGTTCAACCGTTCTAAGCTGTGTATGGCAATTACGTGGGCGGTGGCCGCCCACGCGCTACTGCTCATGTATAGCCGTCCATGGAAGGCCACCCATCATCCTATATATACATGACTTCTGCACTACCTGAGACATTGAATTGAGCCAACATGCCTCTACCTTGTATCTCCCTATCTAGAGTTGTCTAGATCACCATTTAAGCTCTACCTTGAGAGCGCACGGGTGGACAATGCCATCATCTTTGTGCTTACTGCTAGTAGAAAATTGTTGAGATTCTCCTATATCTGTTATCTTCTCTGCTATTGCTCCTGTGTTATATTGCATAACTATTAACTTACAAATCAGACATCTCAAATAAGCCATGCAGATCAGCCTTAAAATCAACAATATGCTTCTCATGAGGACTAGTGAGCAGCATATCATCAACATACACAACAATGAACAGAAGCACATCATTAGCATGCTTAACATATAAGGTGCTCTCAATTGGACTGTTCTCAAAACCATATGCAATCAGGTAGGCATGTATTTTTTCATACCAAGCATGTGGTGCTTGCTTTAAACCATATAATTCCTTCTTCAACCTGCACAGTTGGTTTTCATGCCCTTTCTGCACAAAGCAACGGGGCTGAAAAACATACACTTCTTCATGCAAGTCAACATTCAGAAATGCAGTTTTGATGTCCAATTGATGTACATTCCAACCTGATGAGCTAGAAGTGCACAGATGCTACAAACAATAGTCATTAAGGCCTACCATGCTTGACTTCAAGAAGGGCCAACAGTTGCGAACCTAGACAAGAGTTATCCTAGGGAAGATTTAGAGATTGAACAAACAAAGATGTGCATGAAAATGGTAGAATTAGCTCAGGCTATGTTAGAGACTAGTATATTGTTCAATCAAACAAATTCTATCAAATCAGGCTTGCATTTCCAGGGCTTATTAGAAAGACTAGAGCAGTTGGTAAATAAGCCGCAGGTTTCTTTACCTACACAGGCTCAACCAGTTGTTGAAAGAGAAAGCTCACCACCAATGGAAGGTTATGTTGCTGATTCCATGGATGAAGAAACACCTCTTTCAATTCAACAGTACTCTCAAGAGTTCTTGGGGGAAATACAAGAAGAGAAATGGGCCAAGGAGAGGGATAATTCCCCTCCTATTCTTGAAATTGATGATCTTCATGATCAATTTCCTCAAGACATTCCTTCTATTTATGGAGATCAAGGAGAGCAACAAGAAGATGAAATATTAGATTTTGAATCCAATTGTTTACAAGAGTTGCCACAATTCACAGGCCCATGGCAATCTGAATCTCTTCAGATGAGAGCTCCTAGAATATTGATAAGAAATGAAGACTCAGTGGTTTCAAGAAACACTAAAGTTTTGAAGAACACTAAGGTTCAATGTCATCTCACTTTAGAAGAGCTACTCAAAGTAAAACCTGAGTTATGGAAACATGTGGCAAATCAAGTTCCAGAACTTGGTTCCAATGTGTCAAAAGTAATCTCTAAACAGAAAGTCCATGAGGTACCTCTAGACAAAATAGGAGACATAAGTGAAGGTGAAGAAGGTAACACTTATCTTCCAATCACCTACCAAGATTACACAACCAAAGATATCTTAGATTCAGGTGCTGGTGTTGCGATTGCAACCACCTCCTTGTGGAAGCAATGGGGCAAACCCACATTAAGACCAACTAGGATGAAGCTTCAAATGGCCGATGGCCATGTTGAAAGACCTCTATGATTGCTTGAAGGGAAAACTTTAACTACTTGTGGTGTAGAGTTTGAGCACACTTTTGCTATATGTGACTTTGGCAAAAATAATGTCTATGAGATGATCCTAGGAAGACCCTTCCTACGACAACTGCAAATTGTATAAGATTGGGGAACCAACTTCTTGTACTTGCAGCACTTAGGGGTCACCATCAAGGTCAATCTAAAGGATTATACATTTAGAGATATACCACCCCTAGAGTGGAATCCTATCCACAAGGCACCAGAAGATTCAATCTTTGTGCATTTAGGAAGCTCTTCTGATCCATCTTGGATGCATGAAGACACTCATCTGTGGATGTGTAAGGTTGCAGAGGAGGAGGAAAAATGCCTAAAAGAAGGAAATTCTCAAGAAGACATACCAATTAGAGACCCAGCCTGTTGGAACATCAAGCTTACACTATGCTTGAGGTGGATTTGATCTACATCAAAGGCTATCGCATCGAAAGAATATCCGTTGGAGAGTTCTTTTTCTTATGCTCATTTATTGTATTTTTTGAGAGATTTTTGATGGCTCATTTACCGTTGTAAAAGCCTTGAGCTTTACACATGTAAAGGTAGAAAGATAGAGCCCAAATCCCACGAATTTGTGGTGGTTGAAGTTGCATTCAATAAGCAATCAATCACCTAAAAGTAGATCAAATTAGATCTTCACTTTTCCTAGATTGTAGGGAAGTGAATTGATTCCCTCCAACAACCATTCCCACCTTCATTTGAATTCAAATTTCACTTGTAGAAGTCGTGGAACACTCCTAGAGTCTATATAAAGGCTTGAAATCACTTTTACATTATATGGAAGCAATATACATACACTTGTGACCATCATTGTCTTGCTCCTTCAATTCTCTGCATCATCTTCTTTGCCTATAGCTTGCACAGGCTGCTCCTCTCTCTCCAGAGCTTCAAATTGAGTACAAGATGGGTCATTGGAAAGATATAAGTGCCTAGTTTATGCCTATAAATTTTTCAAAGCATTTGGTTCAGTAGATTAGGAGAAATCTCAGTTTTTTTGTCTCAGGGTCAATCTCTACATATTCCTGAAAAATAGGAAGTACCACTGGTGAATGTCTCATTCATTCCTATAGCATATTTTTCTTATTCCTTATACTTTTGTGCATTCTATACAATCAAACCTATTTTTATCACTCCCATAAAAGGATTTTTTCTAATTGTAATCATGCTAGTCGCTATGGGCATTTGAAGTTCATTGTCTCTTCCATAGATAGTAAGTTTTTTGAGCTAGTCGACCCGTGAACCTATCTGTTTTGTATCGACTCATTCTCCTTGATACTCCAAAGTACATAGTGTGTTTTGCACTTATTGAATGCTTATAAGGTCTATTTGAGTCTCCATAAGCTCAAGGGCTGGTTTTGTGCCGGTTGGCTTGACCAAACTTCATCGCTTCGAAACGCACTTTTCTACCTTCTACAAGCTTCTCCAAGTTCTTTCAGTGGTATCAGAACTAGATCAAGATGGGTGATGGCTTTCCCTCAATGATCGAGAAGCTTGATCGACACAACTATGCGGCTTGGAAAATCAGAATGGAGGCCTAATTGCAAGGTAGAAATCTTTATGGAATTGTAGCAGGTGATGAAGCTATGCCTATTCCAAGATCCATAGGAGGACCTACACAAGAGGAGACAGATAAGCTCACACTTTGGTGCACAAGGGATGCTCAAGCAAGGTCGTACATACTAAACTCTATCTTTGACTTTCTATTACCACATATTAGAGGATGCAAGACATCTCAAGAGACCTGGAATGCCCTCGAGACCTTCTTTTCTGCTAGTACCAAAGCAAGAAAGAATCATCTTTGGGACGAGTTCAACCAAATGAAGAAGACACCTAAACAAACCATCACAGAATTTGTTACCAAGGTCAAGGAGGTTGCGGATCAGTTAGCATCCATTGGAGAGCTGATTGAAAAAGTGGTCATCATGAGGCAAATTCTCAACGGCATTCGATGTGATAAGCAATGGCAATCCTTCACGATGGCTTCTGATCTCATCATGGATGTGCAAACTCCAGACTTCAACATCTTTCTTGGACAATGCTTCAATCAAGAAGCCAACAATAGCATAAAGGAAGGTAACTCTTATCATGGTAATTCAAATAGTGCTCTATATGCAGATAAGAAGAATAAGAAGCAAAAAGGCAAGAAGAAGGAAGAAGATGAAGAAGAGACTTCTCAAGCCAGCTTCGCAAGCAAGAGCAAGTGGAAAGGGAAGAAGAAAGGACCAAAGCAAGACAAAGCGAAAGGTCAGAATGTTCAACCTTGTGCCATATGCAATAAGACCAACCACACCACTCAGAATTGCTGGTTCAATGGGAAGACCCAGAAAGGAAGTGGAAGAGGTGGATATGGCAACAATAGAGGCAGAGGTGGACACAACTTCAACAATAACAATAGAAGCTATAATAGAAGGGACTACAACAATTATTCAAAAGATCAACCACATGAAGACTCATTGCTTCTTATGAATCTAAGCCACAAAGAAGGTAAAGAAGATGATCATTTGTTCTACATAGATTCAGGATGCTTGAATCATGTTGCAGGCAACATTGCTCTTCTATCTGATTTGG
The DNA here is from genome assembly GCA_020310875.1 of Ceratopteris richardii. Taxonomy (NCBI): domain Eukaryota; kingdom Viridiplantae; phylum Streptophyta; class Polypodiopsida; order Polypodiales; family Pteridaceae; genus Ceratopteris; species Ceratopteris richardii. The sequence continues at coordinate 38,962,987 of CM035436.1, read as the reverse complement.
AAAGTCCAAAGCATAGACATGAAGTGCAAACAGGGGATGACACAAAGCACAATGTGGAGAAGATTGGTAATGTCAAAGCTTCCAATGGCAGAACAAACATTCTAAGTAAGGTTCTCTATGTACCCACTATCACTAAAAACCTAATAAGTGTAGGCCAAATAGTTGAAAAAGGCTTGCAAGTTAGGTTCACCCAACATGGAGCTTTTGTGGAAGATCCGTGTCAAGGCTTCAAAAAGATAGCCTGAGGTGAGAAGCATGGTAGGCTCTTTACTTTTGAAGTAGGAGAAACCAGGAACATAGCTCTATTCAACTTTGGGTCTCAAACCCTAAGCGAGCTTGAAGTGTGGCATAAGAGACTTGCTCATGTGAATGAAAGAGCCTTGAAGGATATATGCAGGGATCAAAGTGTTCTAGGACTGCCGAACATATCAAAGCAACACATGATCAACAGGTGTGATGCATGTCAGATTGGGAAGGCACAAAGACAACCATTCAACCACAAAGGCTACATCCACAACAACTTATTGGACTTAGTACATACAGATGTATGGGGACCAAGTCAAGAACCTTCATTGGCAGGATCGAGGTATTATGTCTCATTTATTGACGACCATAGTAGGTGGACTATTCTATACTTTATCAAGAGTAAGAATGAAGTGTTTGATTGCTTCAAGAAGTATCTTGCACATGTGGAGAATCATACAGGTAGATCACTAAAGAAGCTCAGATCTGATGGAGGGGAAGAATACTTCTCCAAAGAGTTTGATGAGTTCTTGCAAGACAAAGGTATCAAAAGGGAAGTGACTACCACGTACTCTCCTCAACTAAATGGAATTGTAGAGAGGAGAAACAAGACATTGGTTAGATCAGCCCGAACAATGCTTGAAGAGAAGAAGTTGCCACATTATCTATGGGCAGAAGCTATTTCAACTTCTGTGTACATTGTCAATAGACTACCATCCAAATCACTTCAAGATATGGCTCCTTATGAAGTATGGCATGGAAGAAAACCTAGTCTTGGACATTGCAAGGTTTTTGGTTGTTTAGCTTATGTTCATGTACCATCACAAATAAGAGGTAAGCTAGATGAAAGGGCAACAAAGGCAGTGTTTATTGGATATGATTCAACTCAGATGGGTTACAAGTTCTTCAATCCTTCAACCAAGCAATTCACTACAAGTAGAGATGTTGTGTTTGAAGAACACAGGTCTTAGTATGATGAAGACAAACAAAAGGTAACACTACCATACGATCTTGATTCTGACTCTCAACAATTAGGAAGCAAGCATGATACACAGGTCCAAGATCCAAGAAGCGATACAGACGATGACCAAGATGAAAGAGAAAAGGATTACAAGCTATGGAAGTCAAGAAGCAAAGCAAAGATGCAAGAGGTTGGAGAATGCTCCAAACAAGCACCTAGAAGATCAGCAAGAGAGAAGAAACAACCAGAAAGGTATGGATATGATTCCACATTTGTTATGAAGCATTCAATATACTTGGCAAAAGACTCTATTTCAGAGGAACCCTCAACCTATGAAGAGGCAAAGGTAAACCTTAATTGGAAAAAGTCCATGAACGAAGAGATAGATGCATTGAAGGAGATGGACACTTGGGATTTGGTTCCAATATCGCCGAATCAAAAGGTAATTGGTTGCAGATGGGTATATAAAGTTAAAAAGAATTTAGATGGATCAGTTTGCAGGTACAAGGCAAGATTAGTTGCCAAAGGATGCTCACAAACTCATGGTATAGACTATGAGGAAACATTCTCACCAGTTGCAAAGATGACTACAATCAGGAGATTGATAAGTGTAGCTGCTGCAAGGAATTGGAGACTCCTCCAACTTGATGTGGAAAATGCATTCTTAAATGGTTGGATAAGTGAAGAGGTATACATGTCACAACCACCCGGTACACCTTTGGAGATGAATCATAAACTAAGTGTTTATGAAGGTGAGAAAATTGAAGACATTAAAGAATATCAAAGCTTGGTAGGTAGCTTGATATATGCTACTCATACAAGGGTAGACATCTCATATAGTGTGGGAGTGCTTACTCAGTTCATGCACTCATCAAGAAGACCACACATGGATGCGGCTAAGAGAGTACTTAAATACCTCAAAGGACAATCAACGAAGGTATATTCTATCCTTATTCTTCAGATTTGGATATCAAAATCTACTCAGAAGTAGATTGGGCAGGAGCTAAAGATGATAGGAAAAGTACATCTGGTTACTTAGTATTTGCAGGTTCAAAGCTAGTTTCATGGAGTTCCAAGAAGCAACCAACAGTTGCTTTATCCTCAACTGAAGCAGAGTATAGAGGCTTGACCATAGCAACTCAAGAGGCAATATGGTTAAAAGCATTGTATACAGATTTGGGACTTGTGAGTTCCAAACCTCACATATTTGGAGATAATGTAAGTTCCATGCATCTAGCGGCAAATCCTATTTTCCATGCGAGAACCAAGCACATAGAAGTCCATTACCACTTCATCAGGGAGAAGCTCATGGCAAAGGAGATTGACATTTCTTTTGTTCCAATTGAAAAGCAAGTAGCAGATATGATGACGAAGGCACTTGATGGAATAAAGCTTTGTAGATTCAAAGCTATGGCAAGTATTCAACGTATCAGAGAATGAAGACTCAAGCATACTTTAGCTTGAGGGGGAGCTCTTGGAACATCAAGCTTACACTATGCTTGAGGTGGATTTGATCTACATCAAAGGCTATCGCGTCGAAAGAATATCTGTTGGAGAGTTCTTTTTCTTATGCTCATTTATTGTATTTTTTGAGAGATTTTTGATGGCTCATTTACCGTTGTAAAAGCCTTGAGCTTTACACATGTAAATGTAGAAAGATAGAGCCCAAATCCCACGAATTTGTTGTGGTTGAAGTTTCATTCAATCAAGCAATCAATCACCTAAAAGTAGATCAAATTAGATCTTCACTTTTCCTAGATTATAGGGAAGTGAATTGATTCCCTCCAACAACCATTCCCACCTTCATTTGAATTCAAATTTCACTTTTAGACGTCTTGGAACACTCCTAGAGTCTATATAAAGACTTGAAATCACTTGTACATTACATGGAAGCAATATACATACACTTGTGACCATCATTGTCTTGCTCCTTCAATTCTCTGCATCATCTTCTTTGCCAATAGTAATCTTGCATAGGCTGCTGCTCTCTCTCCAGAGCTCTAAATTGAGTGCAACATAGCTCATTGGAAAGGTATAAGTGTCTAGTTTATGCCTATAAATTTTCAAAGCATTTGGTTTAGTAGCTTGGGAGAAATCTCAGTTTTTCTGTCTCGGGGTCAATCTCTATGTATTCCTAAAAAATAGGAAGTACCACCGGTGAATGTCTCATTCATTCCTATAGCATATTTTTCTTATTCCTTATACTTTTGTGCATTCTATACAATCAACCCTATTTGTATCACTCCCATAAAAGGATTTTTTCTAATTGTAATCACGCTGGTCGCTATGGGCATTTGAAGTTCATTGTCTCTTCCATAGATAGTAAGCTTTTTGAGCTAGTCGGCCCGCGAACCTATCTGTTTTGTATCGACTCATTCTCCTTGATGCTCCAAAGTACATAATGTGTTTATTTGCACTTATTGCATGCTTATAAGGTCTATTTGAGTCTCCATAAGCTCAAGGGCTGGTCTTGTGCCGGTTGGCTTGACCAAACTTCATCACTTCGAAACACACTTTTCTACCTTCTACAAGCTTCTCCAAGTTCTTTCACAGCCTACACACCAATAATCTTTCTAGATGTGGAGTTTTAGCCTCATGAATGGGCAGAAATCTTAGCCACCATGGACATTGATGTCAATGAAGAACAATGGACACCTCATTGTGATGAGGAGGATTATGATATTTCAGTATTCATGTGTCAGCCCGTGCTAGAAGAGTGTGACCCTAGCAATGTCATAAAAGAAGAAGAGGATGATGATGATCTAGAGTCCGTTGCGATGGATAGTTGCTTTAATTTAGAGGAGCATTATCTAGAAGACATAGGAGTACATACCCAAAAAGAAGAAGAACCTCTCACAAGCATTAAAACTATAAATTCAAAGGATGGAAGTCAAGGAGGTCAAAAGAAAAAGAAAAGAAAAGTAGTAAAACAAGAAGAGGAGGAATCATTGTTTGAAGTACCGGAGAATTTCAAGAAATATGAAGTTGAAGACCGAAAAAATTTGGTATGAATGCCTAAAAGAGAGGCCATTATAGGAGAAGCATATGATAATAAATAAAAGACCAAAAAAATTGTTGTAACCATTGAAGGGAACAAAGAGTGATGTACGTACATAGGAGAGGACCTATAGCTTTTAGTAAGGGAATATAGGGACGTGTTCACGTGGACCTATAGGGACCTAAAGGAAGTAGATCCAACAATATGTTCTCATACAATCCCCATGAAAACTGATGCCAACCACCAAACACAAGCCCTACAATTATCATATTTGGTCAATAAACCTTGCAATACAGGACGCTTAGTAAGATGGTTCCTCTTACTAATGGAATATGAGTTTGAAGTTGTGGTCAGGAAAGGTAGGACCCACCTTAGGGCGGATCACCTTTCTCACATCACTTCAAGAGAGTCAATGCAAGGAGTGTCTGATGAACTACCTGATGCTTATTCATTCAATTTAGAAGTTGTTCCTAAATGGGAAAATAAGTTGGTACCTGTCCTGACCTTTGGACCAACTAATAGGAATGTGAAAACAAACAAAGAAGAAATTGTAAAATCACAAAAATATCACATATTGGCAAGAAGCATGTACAAACAAATACGGAGGGTGTATTAGCTTGTTGTGTTGAGGACAATGAACATAGTAGTTGGTTGCAACAAGCCCATGAAGGATTGCTAGGAAATCACTATTCTAAACAATGAACATTGCAGAATCTGAAACGTTTAGGAGTGTATTGGCCTAGCATGGATAAAGAAATACATGAATAGATTAAGAATTGTCCAATATGTCAAGAGAGACCCCAGTGGAGCATGCCACTCTTTATCATGTGTCATTAATTCTGGATTGGAATGCTTCATTGGTAGAATTTATGAAATCAGGAACACTACCCAATGAGGCTAGTCTAGCAAGAAAACGGAGCATGGAGCAAGAGGCTCAAGACTACACCTTAGTAGGAGACAACCTATACCAAAGAGGCAAGGATGGTTACTTAAGATTGTGTGTTCACGAATCAAACTATTTGAAAATCTTAGAAACTGCACATAGTGGCATTGCAGGTGGACACTTCGGTCCTGCTCGAGTAATTAAGATCGTTCTATTCTCAGGACTTTGGTGGCCAACTCTTCATATGGATGCACATACCTATGTGAAGAAATGTGATACATGCCAACCTGCCCAATATCTGATCAAGAGAGATAAGATGCCCTTGAGGCCATGATGGGAGGACATGCATTCTCGAAGTGGGGTATAGACTTTGTAGGTCCCATTAAGCCCCCAGCTAGAAGCTCCCATGCAGAGTACATTATTGTAGCCACATATGACCTTACAAAGAGGCTAGAGGTCAAAGCTGTGACAAAGAACGATGCTCAAACAACGGCTAATTTCTTATTCGAGAATGTGTTCACCAGATATGGATTACCAATAGAGTTAGTAAGCGATAGAGGTACGCACTTCTTGAATGAAGTCATTGAAAACATTCTCCAAGAATTCTTAGTGATACATAAGAAGTTGGCCCCCTATCATCCACACGTAACTGACTGAGAGCACAAATAAGATCCTATGTAATGTACTGACAGAACTAGTAAACAATAAACACTCTGATTAGGACAAACAACTTCATCATTTTGTTTGGGCTTATCTAGTTGCCTACAAAACGGTACTCAATGCCACCCCATTTCATATGGTCTTTGGATAAAACATGCTACCATTAGAATTCCTAATCCTAGCTTTAAAAGTAGCACAAGAACACGAGTGGACTGGACATGAGTTGTCCTCTAGGATCTTTGATCTAGAATGCTTAGGTGAGATGAGGCTATGAGCTGCAGCAGGCATCTATGCTGCAAAGAAAAGACAAAAGACTTATTTTGATGCACACATCAAAGATAAAGGATTGAAAGAGGGACACCTAGTGTTGGTTTATACACTCAAACAACATGCCCAAAATTTGGAGAAACGAGGATATGGACCCATGATCATTAATAGAATTTCCACTAGTGGTGCAGTTCAATTGGCCACCCTAGAAGGTGACAATATTAGTGGATGTAGAGTCGAGCTGTATGAAGAACCTCTTACAGAGGATATGCTAATGAGACTCAACACTGCTAAGAAGAGAAAAGATGAAGAGTTAAGGGTTAGAGAAGAAACACAGGCAGAGGCTAGAGAACGCATTAGGCAAAATTAGTTAAGGCGATTAGGCCTAGATGTCAATCCAGAAGCCCCAATGTATCACATGGCCATGTGCCAAACATCAGGTGAAATAGCTTCTCAAATAATCAATCGACATCCCTTTGTGACCATAGAGGTAGGACAAGGAAAGAGGGTAAGGACTATGAGAGCATTGATTGACTCAGGTGCAACAACTAGTGTAGTTAGATTTTCATACTACCAAGACCTACAATTGAACATCAATCCCATAGAAGCCTATCTCATATGGCTAGGAGGTGTGAAAACCCCTTGTTTGGGTGAGGTGGAGATCCCCATCTACTTTCAAGATATCCCAATGAAAGTCAAAATGCTAGTGTGTCAAGATGAGGATCTTATGGAACCACTTGTCTTGGGTCAAGATTGGATCTATAACCATGCAATCAGCTTAAACCTAAGAAATCAACTTCTTAAAGTTTGGGTACATGACCAATGCATTACAATGGAATTAGGGAATTGCATGATGACAAATCTGGGTGTCACACATTCTCTTAGTTCTTCTAAAGCTAATATTAGAGAAGAAGATGTATGTGTCCAAAGATCTATGATGCAGAAGGATGATGCCTCCATCAAAAGAGTCAGAGACCCGTTGACACTTCCTTCTTTTATGAAGTCTTAGCCATCTGTAGTAGTTCAATCACACATGCAAGAGAAACAGTACAAGATAGCTACTGTATCAATGAGACAAACAGATTTCAAGAAGAAAGTAGTTCCGAGCATGAAGCAGATCCGGGTACAAAAGGGAGAGCACCCAATCAAACTAGTGCAGTCAAATTCATTATCGAAGAAGCAACATATACACCCAAGCAGCAAGTAGCAGAACAATGAAGATCTCCATCTCAAAGAGTAGTCCAAATTTGGGTACCAAAGTAGTCAATGAAGGTCAACCACAATCACGTACATATTTGGGTGCCTAAGAAATTAGTGGCAGCTCAACAAGGGAGATTACACATGTGGGTACCCAGGGAACTCTTACATGCACAAAACCCTTGGCTCTCATTACCAAGGAAAGTCTCAACAAAGAAACTCAGGAGAAGAATGAGTCAGCACCAAGCACGGAGATCAAAAGAAGATCAGTTCACCTCTTCAGCAATGGTAAGAAGACATTCATCAAGGATATGGGTTTTGAAGCCAAAAGCCTTAGGGGCCCCTACAAAACTAACGAGCCAACCACAAGGGACACAAAATTCAAGCCTCTTTCTTCTTTACCTCTTTAGCAGCCAGTTTTGGACAACTCTTTATTACATGATCATTTCCTTCACAATATTTGCAAAACAATTTCTACTTTTTTGTTTTCATCTCTTCCCTGTCTTCCTTCTTCGATTGTGTAGAATTAGCATATTTTTGCTTACTAGTAGAAGAGCTCCATTTACCTCTGTCCTTCTGACTAGTGAGGAAAGCTTGATCTGCAACCTGCATAATGAACCTGTTCTGCCTAAAGTGATCTTCTTGCAACAAAATAGAGACTAACTCCTTAAATGTTAAGGCATTTGGATTGCCTTTCATCATCAAAAAAAGAGTAGATGTGAAACTTTGATATGAATCAGGAAGATCATTCAGAACAGTCTGCACAAGTGAATTGTCAAGCAAGACTTCATCAGCAGAAATCAATTGTTCTTTCACAACTTTGATCTTTGCCAGAAAACTATCCATGGAATCACCTTCATTCATGTGCTCACTCTCCAAGTGTTTTCAGAGGTAAGAAACACAAGCCTCATTCCTTGCCTAGTATAAAGTGGTAAGTGTATCCTAAGCATCCATAGCTATTCTACAAGAGCAAATGTGAGGAATAATGGCATGTTTGATAGACAAGGATATAAATGCATGTTCCTGAGTATCTCTACCATCCCAATGAATTTTCTCTATAGTAGGTGCAACAAGAACTGCAATATGAATGAGAACATGAATAATATCATCATCTTCAACACCATCTGCATCACCTTTAGCAATTATGTTGACAAGTGAAATAAGACATTTTTCAACACCCTGCACAATCACAATCCTTTTGCAACCAATACATGATGCATCATATAAGCCCACAATGGGTAATTGGTACTGTCCAAATTATCCTCAACAGCCAACATATGGAATACATCACTACTTTCAGCCATGGCGGCTCACTAAAATACCCTGATGCAAAAAAAACGATTGTATCTAAAAAAGTTGAACAGAAGTACCTTGACAAGTTTTGCTAAACCTATAGCAGACTTGGAGGCGCGTATATTGGAAAACTAAAACCTATATATATATTTGGAATAAAAAGACAAAATTGCCTACATAAGCATTGTGATAATGCATTTTGGAGGCCGAAACAAGCTCAGAACGCGATTTTGGCACCATAGAACAAAGTTGTTTTGATCTCCTAATCACCTTGAGTATGCTCACCAAATTTGTGCACTTCTGAGATTGTGAGTGGAGGGGAGTCAATAGTGCGCTAGATGAAGTGGTGACTTGCTCTGATACCAATTGTTGGAGTTCAAGGTCTACAAAAGCATGCAAACAACACAAGGAAGAAGAAGAAGAAGCTTGGAGCACAACACACAATATTGAATGTATTACCACTAGAATGTACAAAGATAAGTGACCCGTTAGGGCAATAGACATATACACAAGTCCGAGGAGAAAAACTTCCAAAAGAGGAAAAAAGTGCCTCGACATTCCTAGTGTGTTCACACACATCACTACCTAATATATCAACATAAAAGATGTGTCTACTCAAGCTAAGAAGCCTCTAGCCCTCATCCATATGGAGTTTTTTGGTCCCACAGATACCCCATCTTTAAGTGGTTCATTCTGCTTCTATCTTCTTGGAGATGAATACACCAGATTCATTTGGATGTTCTTCCTTAATTCAACATCTAAAGCTTTCTCCAAGTTCAAAGAATGGACATCTCAAGTAGAGAAGGAATCATCTACACCTTTGAGGACCATTTGATCTGAAGAAGGTGGAGAATTTCTAAACCATGATTTTGACAACCTCCTGAAGAAAAATGGGATCAAACATCAAGTAGCTCAACCTCGAACTCCATCTCAAAATGGGGTTGCAAAATGCAAAATCTAAAGTGTTATAGAAATGGCTCGAACAATGCTCCACATTAAAAATGTTCCTTTAAAATTTTGGGCCAAAATGCTTTACATCATTGTGCATATCTTTAATAAGGGTTTCACCAGTGCACTTTCCAACATGAATTACCATGGAAGGAAGCCCAATGTTAAGTATTTTAGTGTCTTTGTCAATGATGCCTATGTGTGCATACCCAATGAAGATAGGAACAAGCTTTCTTATGAGTCAAAGATGAGAAAAAATTAGGAGTTGAGCTTATCAAAACTCTTGAAGAATAATTGACAAGAGATATGAGAGACAAAATAAGTGAGCAATCCTTAAATAAACAAGATAACAAAGTTCAGTAGTAGAAGCGTATTCAGGCTCAAACTACTTGAAAAGATCAAAGCTAATAACTATGTCTAATTAGCCTAATGATACAAATGAAGCCAATGTATAATAGCCAAGAGTGCATGGACGAAAAACTCTAGTTCAATCCTTAGGGTGCACTCCACAACTCAACAAAATGAGTCTTTCACAAAGGTCATCTCTTAGCTCTAGCTCTCTACATGTCTGCCTCATTCTCCACTTTCATAAGATACACCCAAGTATGGTGTGTTGCGTCATCAATGAAGGTAACAAAGAACACATGCATGCCAAAAGATGGTAAAAGTTTTCACAAGATTCTGTTTATATAGGCATAACTCTCACATACGTAAGAGTTTGATAAAAGTTTTTCAAATAAAGATTCTTCCTCACATGAGAATTCATTATGGATGATATTACTGTTAGATGATGCACATAGCTTGAGATACAAGCTTCCAAAATTTGTGTATTGCTTGTTGTTGGAACTCAAGGTCAAGCACAAGCATGAAAGCACATCAGAAAGGTGGACACACACAAGAAGAAGGAGCACGTAGGGAGCTCCATGAAGTAACTGTCAACTTTTCATGAGAATCCCCTACAAAAATAGTGATTTCCATCACTAAAACCATTGTAAATACCATTTTCTATTTTGGTAGCTCCATTTTGTGCAAGCCGAGGAGTCCTTGAGCTTGAGGAGCATTAGAAGTACCATCGTACCAATTTTCATAATTTTTAGACTCCGTTTGAGCCCTCAAATAAGCCCTGGAACCTAATTTTTAACTAGGCCGGACACTAAGTCTGGACAGGGCCAAAACTAGTTAAAAACCTATAAAAAGAGCTAGAGAGCTCATTTTTGAGGTTAGCTTCTTGTAGATTTCAGTTTTGTAATAGATTTCTTTTTGTAATCAAAATCCTTCCATTGTTCCTCTCTTTGATCTTGCCTTGTGCGCGTGTGTGTGTATGTGTGTGCATGTTTGTGTGCTTTCACTCACGCACTTGTGCCTTCACTTGCTCGTGGTCTTCATACCGGTCCTCACGTCTCCGCGGATTGACAAGTAAAGGAGGTGGTGCTTACGCTTGAGCTACACCAAATTTTGGCGCCGTTGCCGGGGAGAGAGCTTCGAGGACGAGCGTTGTGATGGTAAGATCGTAGATTTGCGACGTTGGAAGGTAAAAAAACTATCATTTTAGTTCATTTTCTGTTTTTTCCTCTTCATCTTCATCATCATCATCATCTCCACCTTCTTCCATCTTCTTCTTCATAGAAATTTCTTGTTTTTTAGTGCATTTTCACCATTTTCATACCATTTTTCATGCATTATTGTGTGGGAAGGAGTTAGGAGGTGCAAGGGAGAGCAAGCGCTGTGTTTTTTTTCATGATTTTCTGCTCATACGGAGCTCGCCATAGCCGGCGCTCAGAAATTTGAATTTCCCGCCAAAAAACGCGATTCTGTGATGAAAATCGCGATTCTGAGAAAATTCAAAATTTTTTGAAAAATCACGATTTTCAGTTTTCCCGCCTAAAAGTTGGTTGAAAAGAATCGCGATTCTGTGTTTTCCTCAAAAAAACACGATGCTCTGCTTAAAATCGCGATTCTCAAAAAAACACGATTCTCTGCTCAAAATCGCGATTCTCACCAATCACGATTTTCAGCAAAAACACGATTTTGTGAAAAAGGCGATTCTGTGAAAACACGATTTTTTGCTCAAAATCGCGATTTTCAAAAACACGATTTTGTGCTCAACATCGCGATTTTCATGTGAAAAATACGATTTTCAAAAAACACGATTCTCTGCTCAAAATCGCGATTCTCACCAATCACGATTTTCAGCAAAAAACACGATTTTGTGAAAAACACGATTCTCTGCTCAAAATCGCGATTCTCACAAATCACGATTTTCAGTCAAAAACACGATTTTGAGAAAACACGAATTTTTGCTCAAAATCGCGATTTTCAATTCACGATTTTCTGCTCAAAATCGCGATTTTCATGTCAAAAACACGATTCTGAGAAAACACGATTTTCAGTCAAAAACACGATTTTGTGAATCACGATTCTCTGAGTCAAAATCGCGATTTTCAGAAACACGATTTTGTGATCAACATCGCGATTCTCTGAAACACGATTTTGTGATCAACATCGCGATTCTCTGAAACACGATTTTGTGATCAACATCGCGATTCTCTGAAACACGATTTTGTGATCAACATCGCGATTCTCTGAAACACGATTTTGTGATCAACATCGCGATTTTCAAATCACGATTTTCTGCTCAAAATCGCGATTTTCAAAAACACGATTTTGTGCTCAACATCGTGATTTTTTTGACTTCACAGCATCGCGATTTTCAGAAAGTTCACAAAATCGCGATTTTCTCCAAAGGTCCTGTTTGCCTGTTTTGACCCCCAAGAGCCTGATTTGACATAACTTTCTCATCCAAAGTCCATTTTTTGAGCTCTATAGCTTGTTGGGAAGCTCGTTTCAAATCCTGCACGATCTCAACTGTTTTTTTCAAGAATAATGCGTTGATTTTGAGATAGGATAATTTGAAGTTGACCCTCAAGTGGGACTAGGAAAGCAGGGGGGCTCCCAAGGATTTTTGAGCAATACAAAGGGGGAGAAATTTGTGTCATGGGAAAGAAAAAAGCAAAAGATAGAAGAAAAGGGGCTAAGGTTGAAAAAAAGGAGGGGGATAAACATGAAATACATGAGATAATATCACATAAAGATGAAACATCTAGAGAAAAATTGCAAGCAGTCAAGGAAAAGGAGGAAATGTCTAGGGGGGTCGGATCCATATTTGCAACAAGAGAATATCACAATATGTTGGTGGATATAAGAATAGGATATGAATGTAGAAGGTTGAGTGCATATATCAATCCTCATTGTGAGTGGAATTTGATTCATATTGACTTCTTGACCATTATTTTTGAGAACATACAACCAACAACTCATTCTTCTATCCTCATGGATGATGAACATTATGAATGCATGGGTCAAGTTGTGTTGCCAGTTATGGTGGGGGATATGCAATTTTCGGAAACATTCTTTGTCATGGATTGCATAGATGAAGACTTGATCATTGGCACCCAAAGGTTCATTACACAAAATCATCAAGAAATTGAGGTGCCTTCTCCACCTATTATCAGTGCTTCTACATATATGTCTATGGAAAATCCTAATGACTATCCACCTTATGATGATTGGGGGCAAAATCATCTTTTCACAGAGCGTGCTTTTAATGAGAAAATTTTTCTTTCTACTCATGTTTTCGAATCTGATCCTTCTTTGAGTAAATCACAGGAAACCTTAGAGAATGGAGATATGGAGGACTCCAAGTGTTTGGGGGATGTGGAAGGACCCTCTCTTCCTGTAAATTTGGATTCCCCTCATGAAGCCATAAGTAGGGATGATCTGCACTCAGATGGTCAAGAAGGAGATGATCAACCACTGTTGTGTATCACTGATGTGGAAAAGGAGGTCGACTCTAGGGTGAATCATGACAATCCATCACCCATTTGTACACCTAGGGATTCTATGTGTAATAAGGACAAATGTCTCAATGAATCTCTAGATCAATCTCAAACCACACAGCCCATTGATCCCTTGCATGAGTCTGATGTAGGTATAGAAGATCAACCCTTGTTGCACTTCCCATGTAAAGATGAGTTTTGTCAAAAAACTCACATAGAAGGCCCAAAAGACCCTTACATCAAGAAACAGGAATCACATTTTTTTGGTAATGTCAAGCAAATTTGGGTGGCCAAGAAATTACTTAGAGCCCAACCCAATCGCACTATGATATGGGTACCAAAGAAAGCCCTGGCACAAAATCAGTCCCCTCACACTAGCCTTCAAAATCTATGGTCTAGGCCTACCACGACTTATCCTCAAGAAAGACCACTTCCAATCAAAGGATCCCAAGCAGTCAAGCCTAAGCTCAGACAAAATCCAAGGAGGGACTTTAAGGCACCAACCTGCACAACAAAGACACTAAGGCGAGGTAAAGAACTGAATCAAGCACAGAGCTCCAATACAGATCAAAGAACCTCTTCTGCAAGGATAAGGGTTTGGAAGACACAAGTACCGATAGCATCCACCAAAATAAAGAACCAGCCACGATGGATCAAACCCTCAGGAGATCATTCAAACACGAAGTGGCCAAAGGTGATCTCTACCCAGTTGCAGACTGTTCTTAAATGGATCCCGATAAGGAGGAATGATCAGTTGGCCTCTCGAGATACAATGGATACCTCCAACAAAGATGGCATCAATATCTGCAAATAACATTGAAAACCTCGACGAGCGACAACCATGTGTCCTTTGCACAACCCTGTCTTATGCACCATTCAGGTCATGCATTTCCCAAGTATGCATCATTATAGGGCCACATTACACGGTCGTGCATAGACACACTTGAGAATCCCAAGCACAAGAGCACATTGACATATGTCAAATTTTTTCTACTGATACTAACTTTTGTGTTCTTGTTTTGTGATAATTCTTCCCACAAAAAAAAAAAAAAAAAAAAAAAAAAAAAAAAAAAAACGAGGAAGAACTTGTTCCCAGGTTTCGCTCATGGAACATGAATGAGTCATGCTTAGTTGAAGATTGCACCATCGATTACTGGGAATTTATCAGTTTGGATAGAAGTGTGTCTTGGCTTGCAGATGATTTAATTGCTGCCTTATCTCATAAATGTCAAGAACTTAGCATGAGCAGGGCATCCACAACTATGGTTTCCTCTTACTATGGTGGGAGTGAAGAGCTTGAAGGTCCGCAACTTGAGGGATGCTTAACTACCTCATGTACTAGAGCATTCAAGGAGATATCTGCACAAGGTTGTTCTGGAGGAGAAGATTCCTGCATATGGTGAGCTAAAGAGAATATGTGAAACTCAGCTTGGTGTAGTTACCCGATGTTGCTTGCCAAAGAATATAAAGCAATTCAATTCTCAATATTTCCTAAACCAGTATGGAACAGTAGCACTGGTGAATGGTCTATGTCAATCAGCATGGTAATCTCTTAGAAACCGGCACGTGTCCAACATTCCTCTGAGTGTCAATATAGGGAAGTGAACGCGCATGAGCCCAAGCTCAGAAATGCACATTGTTAGTGACAAATGTTGCTTTGAAAAGAGGAGAGGGGATCCACCACTCAAAAGATCTCATCAGTGGACAATCAACATGGACATTCATCAACAAGGTTCCATCCCAAAGGCCGAGAGTACAACACGAAGGGACAAAGCATCCATCAACCTTCTCCATGGTAAGTATCTTTACTCTGGAAACAGCATAACCATGATAGTTTAGGAAACCTCTTCGTCAGCATACCCTTGAGCACTTAGCTCAAGAACTGCAATTTTTGCACCATACTTCTTCCAATGCATTTTCCAAGTAAGCATGCGTAGGGCTACATTACAAGGCCGTGCACAAGGCACATACTTTTTTCAACCCAGGCACGAACACACTTACCCATTATTCATTATGGGTTATGAGTGGTTGGCATGACTGCTCTCAACATCATCTTTGGAAGAGCTAGCGGTTGGGAACAACATCCATACCTAGGAAGCAATTCGAAGCTAGTAGTTGCTCTAACTCGATCTTGACAACCTCTTTTGAGCAACTCGCGATTTTTGAGAGCTCACAACGACGCATTCATGCTGCAATTCATGAAAGAAGCACATACCAAGGGACGACGACTTGTAAAGGCTTGCAGTGACCCATGAAGAACCGGACAACCAACACTATCAATTTGGAAGATAGACGGCTCTCGTTCATACAGAATGGCTACTACCCCTCAAAGCACTACATGGAACAACCACTACAACAAGGGTCTGTCAGGGACGACAGACTCGAGAGGGGGGGGAGTGTTGGAACTCAAGGTCAAGCACAAGCATGAAAGCACATCAGAAAGGTGGACACACACAAGAAGAAGGAGCACGTAGGGAGCTCCATGAAGTAACTGTCAACTTTTCATGAGAATCCCCTACAAAAATAGTGATTTCCATCACTAAAACCATTGTAAATACCATTTTCTATTTTGGTAGCTCCATTTTGTGCAAGCCGAGGAGTCCTTGAGCTTGAGGAGCATTAGAAGTACCATCGTACCAATTTTCATAATTTTTAGACTCCGTTTGAGCCCTCAAATAAGCCCTGGAACCTAATTTTTAACTAGGCCGGACACTAAGTCTGGACAGGGCCAAAACTAGTTAAAAACCTATAAAAAGAGCTAGAGAGCTCATTTTTGAGGTTAGCTTCTTGTAGATTTCAGTTTTGTAATAGATTTCTTTTTGTAATCAAAATCCTTCCATTGTTCCTCTCTTTGATCTTGCCTTGTGCGCGTGTGTGTGTATGTGTGTGCATGTTTGTGTGCTTTCACTCACGCACTTGTGCCTTCACTTGCTCGTGGTCTTCATACCGGTCCTCACGTCTCCGCGGATTGACAAGTAAAGGAGGTGGTGCTTACGCTTGAGCTACACCAAATTTTGGCGCCGTTGCCGGGGAGAGAGCTTCGAGGACGAGCGTTGTGATGGTAAGATCGTAGATTTGCGACGTTGGAAGGTAAAAAAACTATCATTTTAGTTCATTTTCTGTTTTTTCCTCTTCATCTTCATCATCATCATCATCTCCACCTTCTTCCATCTTCTTCTTCATAGAAATTTCTTGTTTTTTAGTGCATTTTCACCATTTTCATACCATTTTTCATGCATTATTGTGTGGGAAGGAGTTAGGAGGTGCAAGGGAGAGCAAGCGCTGTGTTTTTTTTCATGATTTTCTGCTCATACGGAGCTCGCCATAGCCGGCGCTCAGAAATTTGAATTTCCCGCCAAAAAACGCGATTCTGTGATGAAAATCGCGATTCTGAGAAAATTCAAAATTTTTTGAAAAATCACGATTTTCAGTTTTCCCGCCTAAAAGTTGGTTGAAAAGAATCGCGATTCTGTGTTTTCCTCAAAAAAACACGATGCTCTGCTTAAAATCGCGATTCTCAAAAAAACACGATTCTCTGCTCAAAATCGCGATTCTCACCAATCACGATTTTCAGCAAAAACACGATTTTGTGAAAAAGGCGATTCTGTGAAAACACGATTTTTTGCTCAAAATCGCGATTTTCAAAAACACGATTTTGTGCTCAACATCGCGATTTTCATGTGAAAAATACGATTTTCAAAAAACACGATTCTCTGCTCAAAATCGCGATTCTCACCAATCACGATTTTCAGCAAAAAACACGATTTTGTGAAAAACACGATTCTCTGCTCAAAATCGCGATTCTCACAAATCACGATTTTCAGTCAAAAACACGATTTTGAGAAAACACGAATTTTTGCTCAAAATCGCGATTTTCAATTCACGATTTTCTGCTCAAAATCGCGATTTTCATGTCAAAAACACGATTCTGAGAAAACACGATTTTCAGTCAAAAACACGATTTTGTGAATCACGATTCTCTGAGTCAAAATCGCGATTTTCAGAAACACGATTTTGTGATCAACATCGCGATTCTCTGAAACACGATTTTGTGATCAACATCGCGATTCTCTGAAACACGATTTTGTGATCAACATCGCGATTCTCTGAAACACGATTTTGTGATCAACATCGCGATTCTCTGAAACACGATTTTGTGATCAACATCGCGATTTTCAAATCACGATTTTCTGCTCAAAATCGCGATTTTCAAAAACACGATTTTGTGCTCAACATCGTGATTTTTTTGACTTCACAGCATCGCGATTTTCAGAAAGTTCACAAAATCGCGATTTTCTCCAAAGGTCCTGTTTGCCTGTTTTGACCCCCAAGAGCCTGATTTGACATAACTTTCTCATCCAAAGTCCATTTTTTGAGCTCTATAGCTTGTTGGGAAGCTCGTTTCAAATCCTGCACGATCTCAACTGTTTTTTTCAAGAATAATGCGTTGATTTTGAGATAGGATAATTTGAAGTTGACCCTCAAGTGGGACTAGGAAAGCAGGGGGGCTCCCAAGGATTTTTGAGCAATACAAAGGGGGAGAAATTTGTGTCATGGGAAAGAAAAAAGCAAAAGATAGAAGAAAAGGGGCTAAGGTTGAAAAAAAGGAGGGGGATAAACATGAAATACATGAGATAATATCACATAAAGATGAAACATCTAGAGAAAAATTGCAAGCAGTCAAGGAAAAGGAGGAAATGTCTAGGGGGGTCGGATCCATATTTGCAACAAGAGAATATCACAATATGTTGGTGGATATAAGAATAGGATATGAATGTAGAAGGTTGAGTGCATATATCAATCCTCATTGTGAGTGGAATTTGATTCATATTGACTTCTTGACCATTATTTTTGAGAACATACAACCAACAACTCATTCTTCTATCCTCATGGATGATGAACATTATGAATGCATGGGTCAAGTTGTGTTGCCAGTTATGGTGGGGGATATGCAATTTTCGGAAACATTCTTTGTCATGGATTGCATAGATGAAGACTTGATCATTGGCACCCAAAGGTTCATTACACAAAATCATCAAGAAATTGAGGTGCCTTCTCCACCTATTATCAGTGCTTCTACATATATGTCTATGGAAAATCCTAATGACTATCCACCTTATGATGATTGGGGGCAAAATCATCTTTTCACAGAGCGTGCTTTTAATGAGAAAATTTTTCTTTCTACTCATGTTTTCGAATCTGATCCTTCTTTGAGTAAATCACAGGAAACCTTAGAGAATGGAGATATGGAGGACTCCAAGTGTTTGGGGGATGTGGAAGGACCCTCTCTTCCTGTAAATTTGGATTCCCCTCATGAAGCCATAAGTAGGGATGATCTGCACTCAGATGGTCAAGAAGGAGATGATCAACCACTGTTGTGTATCACTGATGTGGAAAAGGAGGTCGACTCTAGGGTGAATCATGACAATCCATCACCCATTTGTACACCTAGGGATTCTATGTGTAATAAGGACAAATGTCTCAATGAATCTCTAGATCAATCTCAAACCACACAGCCCATTGATCCCTTGCATGAGTCTGATGTAGGTATAGAAGATCAACCCTTGTTGCACTTCCCATGTAAAGATGAGTTTTGTCAAAAAACTCACATAGAAGGCCCAAAAGACCCTTACATCAAGAAACAGGAATCACATTTTTTTGGTAATGTCAAGCAAATTTGGGTGGCCAAGAAATTACTTAGAGCCCAACCCAATCGCACTATGATATGGGTACCAAAGAAAGCCCTGGCACAAAATCAGTCCCCTCACACTAGCCTTCAAAATCTATGGTCTAGGCCTACCACGACTTATCCTCAAGAAAGACCACTTCCAATCAAAGGATCCCAAGCAGTCAAGCCTAAGCTCAGACAAAATCCAAGGAGGGACTTTAAGGCACCAACCTGCACAACAAAGACACTAAGGCGAGGTAAAGAACTGAATCAAGCACAGAGCTCCAATACAGATCAAAGAACCTCTTCTGCAAGGATAAGGGTTTGGAAGACACAAGTACCGATAGCATCCACCAAAATAAAGAACCAGCCACGATGGATCAAACCCTCAGGAGATCATTCAAACACGAAGTGGCCAAAGGTGATCTCTACCCAGTTGCAGACTGTTCTTAAATGGATCCCGATAAGGAGGAATGATCAGTTGGCCTCTCGAGATACAATGGATACCTCCAACAAAGATGGCATCAATATCTGCAAATAACATTGAAAACCTCGACGAGCGACAACCATGTGTCCTTTGCACAACCCTGTCTTATGCACCATTCAGGTCATGCATTTCCCAAGTATGCATCATTATAGGGCCACATTACACGGTCGTGCATAGACACACTTGAGAATCCCAAGCACAAGAGCACATTGACATATGTCAAATTTTTTCTACTGATACTAACTTTTGTGTTCTTGTTTTGTGATAATTCTTCCCACAAAAAAAAAAAAAAAAAAAAAAAAAAAAAAAAAACGAGGAAGAACTTGTTCCCAGGTTTCGCTCATGGAACATGAATGAGTCATGCTTAGTTGAAGATTGCACCATCGATTACTGGGAATTTATCAGTTTGGATAGAAGTGTGTCTTGGCTTGCAGATGATTTAATTGCTGCCTTATCTCATAAATGTCAAGAACTTAGCATGAGCAGGGCATCCACAACTATGGTTTCCTCTTACTATGGTGGGAGTGAAGAGCTTGAAGGTCCGCAACTTGAGGGATGCTTAACTACCTCATGTACTAGAGCATTCAAGGAGATATCTGCACAAGGTTGTTCTGGAGGAGAAGATTCCTGCATATGGTGAGCTAAAGAGAATATGTGAAACTCAGCTTGGTGTAGTTACCCGATGTTGCTTGCCAAAGAATATAAAGCAATTCAATTCTCAATATTTCCTAAACCAGTATGGAACAGTAGCACTGGTGAATGGTCTATGTCAATCAGCATGGTAATCTCTTAGAAACCGGCACGTGTCCAACATTCCTCTGAGTGTCAATATAGGGAAGTGAACGCGCATGAGCCCAAGCTCAGAAATGCACATTGTTAGTGACAAATGTTGCTTTGAAAAGAGGAGAGGGGATCCACCACTCAAAAGATCTCATCAGTGGACAATCAACATGGACATTCATCAACAAGGTTCCATCCCAAAGGCCGAGAGTACAACACGAAGGGACAAAGCATCCATCAACCTTCTCCATGGTAAGTATCTTTACTCTGGAAACAGCATAACCATGATAGTTTAGGAAACCTCTTCGTCAGCATACCCTTGAGCACTTAGCTCAAGAACTGCAATTTTTGCACCATACTTCTTCCAATGCATTTTCCAAGTAAGCATGCGTAGGGCTACATTACAAGGCCGTGCACAAGGCACATACTTTTTTCAACCCAGGCACGAACACACTTACCCATTATTCATTATGGGTTATGAGTGGTTGGCATGACTGCTCTCAACATCATCTTTGGAAGAGCTAGCGGTTGGGAACAACATCCATACCTAGGAAGCAATTCGAAGCTAGTAGTTGCTCTAACTCGATCTTGACAACCTCTTTTGAGCAACTCGCGATTTTTGAGAGCTCACAACGACGCATTCATGCTGCAATTCATGAAAGAAGCACATACCAAGGGACGACGACTTGTAAAGGCTTGCAGTGACCCATGAAGAACCGGACAACCAACACTATCAATTTGGAAGATAGACGGCTCTCGTTCATACAGAATGGCTACTACCCCTCAAAGCACTACATGGAACAACCACTACAACAAGGGTCTGTCAGGGACGACAGACTCGAGAGGGGGGGGAGTGTTGGAACTCAAGGTCAAGCACAAGCATGAAAGCACATCAGAAAGGTGGACACACACAAGAAGAAGGAGCACGTAGGGAGCTCCATGAAGTAACTGTCAACTTTTCATGAGAATCCCCTACAAAAATAGTGATTTCCATCACTAAAACCATTGTAAATACCATTTTCTATTTTGGTAGCTCCATTTTGTGCAAGCCGAGGAGTCCTTGAGCTTGAGGAGCATTAGAAGTACCATCGTACCAATTTTCATAATTTTTAGACTCCGTTTGAGCCCTCAAATAAGCCCTGGAACCTAATTTTTAACTAGGCCGGACACTAAGTCTGGACAGGGCCAAAACTAGTTAAAAACCTATAAAAAGAGCTAGAGAGCTCATTTTTGAGGTTAGCTTCTTGTAGATTTCAGTTTTGTAATAGATTTCTTTTTGTAATCAAAATCCTTCCATTGTTCCTCTCTTTGATCTTGCCTTGTGCGCGTGTGTGTGTATGTGTGTGCATGTTTGTGTGCTTTCACTCACGCACTTGTGCCTTCACTTGCTCGTGGTCTTCATACCGGTCCTCACGTCTCCGCGGATTGACAAGTAAAGGAGGTGGTGCTTACGCTTGAGCTACACCAAATTTTGGCGCCGTTGCCGGGGAGAGAGCTTCGAGGACGAGCGTTGTGATGGTAAGATCGTAGATTTGCGACGTTGGAAGGTAAAAAAACTATCATTTTAGTTCATTTTCTGTTTTTTCCTCTTCATCTTCATCATCATCATCATCTCCACCTTCTTCCATCTTCTTCTTCATAGAAATTTCTTGTTTTTTAGTGCATTTTCACCATTTTCATACCATTTTTCATGCATTATTGTGTGGGAAGGAGTTAGGAGGTGCAAGGGAGAGCAAGCGCTGTGTTTTTTTTCATGATTTTCTGCTCATACGGAGCTCGCCATAGCCGGCGCTCAGAAATTTGAATTTCCCGCCAAAAAACGCGATTCTGTGATGAAAATCGCGATTCTGAGAAAATTCAAAATTTTTTGAAAAATCACGATTTTCAGTTTTCCCGCCTAAAAGTTGGTTGAAAAGAATCGCGATTCTGTGTTTTCCTCAAAAAAACACGATGCTCTGCTTAAAATCGCGATTCTCAAAAAAACACGATTCTCTGCTCAAAATCGCGATTCTCACCAATCACGATTTTCAGCAAAAACACGATTTTGTGAAAAAGGCGATTCTGTGAAAACACGATTTTTTGCTCAAAATCGCGATTTTCAAAAACACGATTTTGTGCTCAACATCGCGATTTTCATGTGAAAAATACGATTTTCAAAAAACACGATTCTCTGCTCAAAATCGCGATTCTCACCAATCACGATTTTCAGCAAAAAACACGATTTTGTGAAAAACACGATTCTCTGCTCAAAATCGCGATTCTCACAAATCACGATTTTCAGTCAAAAACACGATTTTGAGAAAACACGAATTTTTGCTCAAAATCGCGATTTTCAATTCACGATTTTCTGCTCAAAATCGCGATTTTCATGTCAAAAACACGATTCTGAGAAAACACGATTTTCAGTCAAAAACACGATTTTGTGAATCACGATTCTCTGAGTCAAAATCGCGATTTTCAGAAACACGATTTTGTGATCAACATCGCGATTCTCTGAAACACGATTTTGTGATCAACATCGCGATTCTCTGAAACACGATTTTGTGATCAACATCGCGATTCTCTGAAACACGATTTTGTGATCAACATCGCGATTCTCTGAAACACGATTTTGTGATCAACATCGCGATTTTCAAATCACGATTTTCTGCTCAAAATCGCGATTTTCAAAAACACGATTTTGTGCTCAACATCGTGATTTTTTTGACTTCACAGCATCGCGATTTTCAGAAAGTTCACAAAATCGCGATTTTCTCCAAAGGTCCTGTTTGCCTGTTTTGACCCCCAAGAGCCTGATTTGACATAACTTTCTCATCCAAAGTCCATTTTTTGAGCTCTATAGCTTGTTGGGAAGCTCGTTTCAAATCCTGCACGATCTCAACTGTTTTTTTCAAGAATAATGCGTTGATTTTGAGATAGGATAATTTGAAGTTGACCCTCAAGTGGGACTAGGAAAGCAGGGGGGCTCCCAAGGATTTTTGAGCAATACAAAGGGGGAGAAATTTGTGTCATGGGAAAGAAAAAAGCAAAAGATAGAAGAAAAGGGGCTAAGGTTGAAAAAAAGGAGGGGGATAAACATGAAATACATGAGATAATATCACATAAAGATGAAACATCTAGAGAAAAATTGCAAGCAGTCAAGGAAAAGGAGGAAATGTCTAGGGGGGTCGGATCCATATTTGCAACAAGAGAATATCACAATATGTTGGTGGATATAAGAATAGGATATGAATGTAGAAGGTTGAGTGCATATATCAATCCTCATTGTGAGTGGAATTTGATTCATATTGACTTCTTGACCATTATTTTTGAGAACATACAACCAACAACTCATTCTTCTATCCTCATGGATGATGAACATTATGAATGCATGGGTCAAGTTGTGTTGCCAGTTATGGTGGGGGATATGCAATTTTCGGAAACATTCTTTGTCATGGATTGCATAGATGAAGACTTGATCATTGGCACCCAAAGGTTCATTACACAAAATCATCAAGAAATTGAGGTGCCTTCTCCACCTATTATCAGTGCTTCTACATATATGTCTATGGAAAATCCTAATGACTATCCACCTTATGATGATTGGGGGCAAAATCATCTTTTCACAGAGCGTGCTTTTAATGAGAAAATTTTTCTTTCTACTCATGTTTTCGAATCTGATCCTTCTTTGAGTAAATCACAGGAAACCTTAGAGAATGGAGATATGGAGGACTCCAAGTGTTTGGGGGATGTGGAAGGACCCTCTCTTCCTGTAAATTTGGATTCCCCTCATGAAGCCATAAGTAGGGATGATCTGCACTCAGATGGTCAAGAAGGAGATGATCAACCACTGTTGTGTATCACTGATGTGGAAAAGGAGGTCGACTCTAGGGTGAATCATGACAATCCATCACCCATTTGTACACCTAGGGATTCTATGTGTAATAAGGACAAATGTCTCAATGAATCTCTAGATCAATCTCAAACCACACAGCCCATTGATCCCTTGCATGAGTCTGATGTAGGTATAGAAGATCAACCCTTGTTGCACTTCCCATGTAAAGATGAGTTTTGTCAAAAAACTCACATAGAAGGCCCAAAAGACCCTTACATCAAGAAACAGGAATCACATTTTTTTGGTAATGTCAAGCAAATTTGGGTGGCCAAGAAATTACTTAGAGCCCAACCCAATCGCACTATGATATGGGTACCAAAGAAAGCCCTGGCACAAAATCAGTCCCCTCACACTAGCCTTCAAAATCTATGGTCTAGGCCTACCACGACTTATCCTCAAGAAAGACCACTTCCAATCAAAGGATCCCAAGCAGTCAAGCCTAAGCTCAGACAAAATCCAAGGAGGGACTTTAAGGCACCAACCTGCACAACAAAGACACTAAGGCGAGGTAAAGAACTGAATCAAGCACAGAGCTCCAATACAGATCAAAGAACCTCTTCTGCAAGGATAAGGGTTTGGAAGACACAAGTACCGATAGCATCCACCAAAATAAAGAACCAGCCACGATGGATCAAACCCTCAGGAGATCATTCAAACACGAAGTGGCCAAAGGTGATCTCTACCCAGTTGCAGACTGTTCTTAAATGGATCCCGATAAGGAGGAATGATCAGTTGGCCTCTCGAGATACAATGGATACCTCCAACAAAGATGGCATCAATATCTGCAAATAACATTGAAAACCTCGACGAGCGACAACCATGTGTCCTTTGCACAACCCTGTCTTATGCACCATTCAGGTCATGCATTTCCCAAGTATGCATCATTATAGGGCCACATTACACGGTCGTGCATAGACACACTTGAGAATCCCAAGCACAAGAGCACATTGACATATGTCAAATTTTTTCTACTGATACTAACTTTTGTGTTCTTGTTTTGTGATAATTCTTCCCACAAAAAAAAAAAAAAAAAAAAAAAAAAAAAAAAAAAACGAGGAAGAACTTGTTCCCAGGTTTCGCTCATGGAACATGAATGAGTCATGCTTAGTTGAAGATTGCACCATCGATTACTGGGAATTTATCAGTTTGGATAGAAGTGTGTCTTGGCTTGCAGATGATTTAATTGCTGCCTTATCTCATAAATGTCAAGAACTTAGCATGAGCAGGGCATCCACAACTATGGTTTCCTCTTACTATGGTGGGAGTGAAGAGCTTGAAGGTCCGCAACTTGAGGGATGCTTAACTACCTCATGTACTAGAGCATTCAAGGAGATATCTGCACAAGGTTGTTCTGGAGGAGAAGATTCCTGCATATGGTGAGCTAAAGAGAATATGTGAAACTCAGCTTGGTGTAGTTACCCGATGTTGCTTGCCAAAGAATATAAAGCAATTCAATTCTCAATATTTCCTAAACCAGTATGGAACAGTAGCACTGGTGAATGGTCTATGTCAATCAGCATGGTAATCTCTTAGAAACCGGCACGTGTCCAACATTCCTCTGAGTGTCAATATAGGGAAGTGAACGCGCATGAGCCCAAGCTCAGAAATGCACATTGTTAGTGACAAATGTTGCTTTGAAAAGAGGAGAGGGGATCCACCACTCAAAAGATCTCATCAGTGGACAATCAACATGGACATTCATCAACAAGGTTCCATCCCAAAGGCCGAGAGTACAACACGAAGGGACAAAGCATCCATCAACCTTCTCCATGGTAAGTATCTTTACTCTGGAAACAGCATAACCATGATAGTTTAGGAAACCTCTTCGTCAGCATACCCTTGAGCACTTAGCTCAAGAACTGCAATTTTTGCACCATACTTCTTCCAATGCATTTTCCAAGTAAGCATGCGTAGGGCTACATTACAAGGCCGTGCACAAGGCACATACTTTTTTCAACCCAGGCACGAACACACTTACCCATTATTCATTATGGGTTATGAGTGGTTGGCATGACTGCTCTCAACATCATCTTTGGAAGAGCTAGCGGTTGGGAACAACATCCATACCTAGGAAGCAATTCGAAGCTAGTAGTTGCTCTAACTCGATCTTGACAACCTCTTTTGAGCAACTCGCGATTTTTGAGAGCTCACAACGACGCATTCATGCTGCAATTCATGAAAGAAGCACATACCAAGGGACGACGACTTGTAAAGGCTTGCAGTGACCCATGAAGAACCGGACAACCAACACTATCAATTTGGAAGATAGACGGCTCTCGTTCATACAGAATGGCTACTACCCCTCAAAGCACTACATGGAACAACCACTACAACAAGGGTCTGTCAGGGACGACAGACTCGAGAGGGGGGGGAGTGTTGGAACTCAAGGTCAAGCACAAGCATGAAAGCACATCAGAAAGGTGGACACACACAAGAAGAAGGAGCACGTAGGGAGCTCCATGAAGTAACTGTCAACTTTTCATGAGAATCCCCTACAAAAATAGTGATTTCCATCACTAAAACCATTGTAAATACCATTTTCTATTTTGGTAGCTCCATTTTGTGCAAGCCGAGGAGTCCTTGAGCTTGAGGAGCATTAGAAGTACCATCGTACCAATTTTCATAATTTTTAGACTCCGTTTGAGCCCTCAAATAAGCCCTGGAACCTAATTTTTAACTAGGCCGGACACTAAGTCTGGACAGGGCCAAAACTAGTTAAAAACCTATAAAAAGAGCTAGAGAGCTCATTTTTGAGGTTAGCTTCTTGTAGATTTCAGTTTTGTAATAGATTTCTTTTTGTAATCAAAATCCTTCCATTGTTCCTCTCTTTGATCTTGCCTTGTGCGCGTGTGTGTGTATGTGTGTGCATGTTTGTGTGCTTTCACTCACGCACTTGTGCCTTCACTTGCTCGTGGTCTTCATACCGGTCCTCACGTCTCCGCGGATTGACAAGTAAAGGAGGTGGTGCTTACGCTTGAGCTACACCAAATTTTGGCGCCGTTGCCGGGGAGAGAGCTTCGAGGACGAGCGTTGTGATGGTAAGATCGTAGATTTGCGACGTTGGAAGGTAAAAAAACTATCATTTTAGTTCATTTTCTGTTTTTTCCTCTTCATCTTCATCATCATCATCATCTCCACCTTCTTCCATCTTCTTCTTCATAGAAATTTCTTGTTTTTTAGTGCATTTTCACCATTTTCATACCATTTTTCATGCATTATTGTGTGGGAAGGAGTTAGGAGGTGCAAGGGAGAGCAAGCGCTGTGTTTTTTTTCATGATTTTCTGCTCATACGGAGCTCGCCATAGCCGGCGCTCAGAAATTTGAATTTCCCGCCAAAAAACGCGATTCTGTGATGAAAATCGCGATTCTGAGAAAATTCAAAATTTTTTGAAAAATCACGATTTTCAGTTTTCCCGCCTAAAAGTTGGTTGAAAAGAATCGCGATTCTGTGTTTTCCTCAAAAAAACACGATGCTCTGCTTAAAATCGCGATTCTCAAAAAAACACGATTCTCTGCTCAAAATCGCGATTCTCACCAATCACGATTTTCAGCAAAAACACGATTTTGTGAAAAAGGCGATTCTGTGAAAACACGATTTTTTGCTCAAAATCGCGATTTTCAAAAACACGATTTTGTGCTCAACATCGCGATTTTCATGTGAAAAATACGATTTTCAAAAAACACGATTCTCTGCTCAAAATCGCGATTCTCACCAATCACGATTTTCAGCAAAAAACACGATTTTGTGAAAAACACGATTCTCTGCTCAAAATCGCGATTCTCACAAATCACGATTTTCAGTCAAAAACACGATTTTGAGAAAACACGAATTTTTGCTCAAAATCGCGATTTTCAATTCACGATTTTCTGCTCAAAATCGCGATTTTCATGTCAAAAACACGATTCTGAGAAAACACGATTTTCAGTCAAAAACACGATTTTGTGAATCACGATTCTCTGAGTCAAAATCGCGATTTTCAGAAACACGATTTTGTGATCAACATCGCGATTCTCTGAAACACGATTTTGTGATCAACATCGCGATTCTCTGAAACACGATTTTGTGATCAACATCGCGATTCTCTGAAACACGATTTTGTGATCAACATCGCGATTCTCTGAAACACGATTTTGTGATCAACATCGCGATTTTCAAATCACGATTTTCTGCTCAAAATCGCGATTTTCAAAAACACGATTTTGTGCTCAACATCGTGATTTTTTTGACTTCACAGCATCGCGATTTTCAGAAAGTTCACAAAATCGCGATTTTCTCCAAAGGTCCTGTTTGCCTGTTTTGACCCCCAAGAGCCTGATTTGACATAACTTTCTCATCCAAAGTCCATTTTTTGAGCTCTATAGCTTGTTGGGAAGCTCGTTTCAAATCCTGCACGATCTCAACTGTTTTTTTCAAGAATAATGCGTTGATTTTGAGATAGGATAATTTGAAGTTGACCCTCAAGTGGGACTAGGAAAGCAGGGGGGCTCCCAAGGATTTTTGAGCAATACAAAGGGGGAGAAATTTGTGTCATGGGAAAGAAAAAAGCAAAAGATAGAAGAAAAGGGGCTAAGGTTGAAAAAAAGGAGGGGGATAAACATGAAATACATGAGATAATATCACATAAAGATGAAACATCTAGAGAAAAATTGCAAGCAGTCAAGGAAAAGGAGGAAATGTCTAGGGGGGTCGGATCCATATTTGCAACAAGAGAATATCACAATATGTTGGTGGATATAAGAATAGGATATGAATGTAGAAGGTTGAGTGCATATATCAATCCTCATTGTGAGTGGAATTTGATTCATATTGACTTCTTGACCATTATTTTTGAGAACATACAACCAACAACTCATTCTTCTATCCTCATGGATGATGAACATTATGAATGCATGGGTCAAGTTGTGTTGCCAGTTATGGTGGGGGATATGCAATTTTCGGAAACATTCTTTGTCATGGATTGCATAGATGAAGACTTGATCATTGGCACCCAAAGGTTCATTACACAAAATCATCAAGAAATTGAGGTGCCTTCTCCACCTATTATCAGTGCTTCTACATATATGTCTATGGAAAATCCTAATGACTATCCACCTTATGATGATTGGGGGCAAAATCATCTTTTCACAGAGCGTGCTTTTAATGAGAAAATTTTTCTTTCTACTCATGTTTTCGAATCTGATCCTTCTTTGAGTAAATCACAGGAAACCTTAGAGAATGGAGATATGGAGGACTCCAAGTGTTTGGGGGATGTGGAAGGACCCTCTCTTCCTGTAAATTTGGATTCCCCTCATGAAGCCATAAGTAGGGATGATCTGCACTCAGATGGTCAAGAAGGAGATGATCAACCACTGTTGTGTATCACTGATGTGGAAAAGGAGGTCGACTCTAGGGTGAATCATGACAATCCATCACCCATTTGTACACCTAGGGATTCTATGTGTAATAAGGACAAATGTCTCAATGAATCTCTAGATCAATCTCAAACCACACAGCCCATTGATCCCTTGCATGAGTCTGATGTAGGTATAGAAGATCAACCCTTGTTGCACTTCCCATGTAAAGATGAGTTTTGTCAAAAAACTCACATAGAAGGCCCAAAAGACCCTTACATCAAGAAACAGGAATCACATTTTTTTGGTAATGTCAAGCAAATTTGGGTGGCCAAGAAATTACTTAGAGCCCAACCCAATCGCACTATGATATGGGTACCAAAGAAAGCCCTGGCACAAAATCAGTCCCCTCACACTAGCCTTCAAAATCTATGGTCTAGGCCTACCACGACTTATCCTCAAGAAAGACCACTTCCAATCAAAGGATCCCAAGCAGTCAAGCCTAAGCTCAGACAAAATCCAAGGAGGGACTTTAAGGCACCAACCTGCACAACAAAGACACTAAGGCGAGGTAAAGAACTGAATCAAGCACAGAGCTCCAATACAGATCAAAGAACCTCTTCTGCAAGGATAAGGGTTTGGAAGACACAAGTACCGATAGCATCCACCAAAATAAAGAACCAGCCACGATGGATCAAACCCTCAGGAGATCATTCAAACACGAAGTGGCCAAAGGTGATCTCTACCCAGTTGCAGACTGTTCTTAAATGGATCCCGATAAGGAGGAATGATCAGTTGGCCTCTCGAGATACAATGGATACCTCCAACAAAGATGGCATCAATATCTGCAAATAACATTGAAAACCTCGACGAGCGACAACCATGTGTCCTTTGCACAACCCTGTCTTATGCACCATTCAGGTCATGCATTTCCCAAGTATGCATCATTATAGGGCCACATTACACGGTCGTGCATAGACACACTTGAGAATCCCAAGCACAAGAGCACATTGACATATGTCAAATTTTTTCTACTGATACTAACTTTTGTGTTCTTGTTTTGTGATAATTCTTCCCACAAAAAAAAAAAAAAAAAAAAAAAAAAAAAAAAAAAAACGAGGAAGAACTTGTTCCCAGGTTTCGCTCATGGAACATGAATGAGTCATGCTTAGTTGAAGATTGCACCATCGATTACTGGGAATTTATCAGTTTGGATAGAAGTGTGTCTTGGCTTGCAGATGATTTAATTGCTGCCTTATCTCATAAATGTCAAGAACTTAGCATGAGCAGGGCATCCACAACTATGGTTTCCTCTTACTATGGTGGGAGTGAAGAGCTTGAAGGTCCGCAACTTGAGGGATGCTTAACTACCTCATGTACTAGAGCATTCAAGGAGATATCTGCACAAGGTTGTTCTGGAGGAGAAGATTCCTGCATATGGTGAGCTAAAGAGAATATGTGAAACTCAGCTTGGTGTAGTTACCCGATGTTGCTTGCCAAAGAATATAAAGCAATTCAATTCTCAATATTTCCTAAACCAGTATGGAACAGTAGCACTGGTGAATGGTCTATGTCAATCAGCATGGTAATCTCTTAGAAACCGGCACGTGTCCAACATTCCTCTGAGTGTCAATATAGGGAAGTGAACGCGCATGAGCCCAAGCTCAGAAATGCACATTGTTAGTGACAAATGTTGCTTTGAAAAGAGGAGAGGGGATCCACCACTCAAAAGATCTCATCAGTGGACAATCAACATGGACATTCATCAACAAGGTTCCATCCCAAAGGCCGAGAGTACAACACGAAGGGACAAAGCATCCATCAACCTTCTCCATGGTAAGTATCTTTACTCTGGAAACAGCATAACCATGATAGTTTAGGAAACCTCTTCGTCAGCATACCCTTGAGCACTTAGCTCAAGAACTGCAATTTTTGCACCATACTTCTTCCAATGCATTTTCCAAGTAAGCATGCGTAGGGCTACATTACAAGGCCGTGCACAAGGCACATACTTTTTTCAACCCAGGCACGAACACACTTACCCATTATTCATTATGGGTTATGAGTGGTTGGCATGACTGCTCTCAACATCATCTTTGGAAGAGCTAGCGGTTGGGAACAACATCCATACCTAGGAAGCAATTCGAAGCTAGTAGTTGCTCTAACTCGATCTTGACAACCTCTTTTGAGCAACTCGCGATTTTTGAGAGCTCACAACGACGCATTCATGCTGCAATTCATGAAAGAAGCACATACCAAGGGACGACGACTTGTAAAGGCTTGCAGTGACCCATGAAGAACCGGACAACCAACACTATCAATTTGGAAGATAGACGGCTCTCGTTCATACAGAATGGCTACTACCCCTCAAAGCACTACATGGAACAACCACTACAACAAGGGTCTGTCAGGGACGACAGACTCGAGAGGGGGGGGAGTGTTGGAACTCAAGGTCAAGCACAAGCATGAAAGCACATCAGAAAGGTGGACACACACAAGAAGAAGGAGCACGTAGGGAGCTCCATGAAGTAACTGTCAACTTTTCATGAGAATCCCCTACAAAAATAGTGATTTCCATCACTAAAACCATTGTAAATACCATTTTCTATTTTGGTAGCTCCATTTTGTGCAAGCCGAGGAGTCCTTGAGCTTGAGGAGCATTAGAAGTACCATCGTACCAATTTTCATAATTTTTAGACTCCGTTTGAGCCCTCAAATAAGCCCTGGAACCTAATTTTTAACTAGGCCGGACACTAAGTCTGGACAGGGCCAAAACTAGTTAAAAACCTATAAAAAGAGCTAGAGAGCTCATTTTTGAGGTTAGCTTCTTGTAGATTTCAGTTTTGTAATAGATTTCTTTTTGTAATCAAAATCCTTCCATTGTTCCTCTCTTTGATCTTGCCTTGTGCGCGTGTGTGTGTATGTGTGTGCATGTTTGTGTGCTTTCACTCACGCACTTGTGCCTTCACTTGCTCGTGGTCTTCATACCGGTCCTCACGTCTCCGCGGATTGACAAGTAAAGGAGGTGGTGCTTACGCTTGAGCTACACCAAATTTTGGCGCCGTTGCCGGGGAGAGAGCTTCGAGGACGAGCGTTGTGATGGTAAGATCGTAGATTTGCGACGTTGGAAGGTAAAAAAACTATCATTTTAGTTCATTTTCTGTTTTTTCCTCTTCATCTTCATCATCATCATCATCTCCACCTTCTTCCATCTTCTTCTTCATAGAAATTTCTTGTTTTTTAGTGCATTTTCACCATTTTCATACCATTTTTCATGCATTATTGTGTGGGAAGGAGTTAGGAGGTGCAAGGGAGAGCAAGCGCTGTGTTTTTTTTCATGATTTTCTGCTCATACGGAGCTCGCCATAGCCGGCGCTCAGAAATTTGAATTTCCCGCCAAAAAACGCGATTCTGTGATGAAAATCGCGATTCTGAGAAAATTCAAAATTTTTTGAAAAATCACGATTTTCAGTTTTCCCGCCTAAAAGTTGGTTGAAAAGAATCGCGATTCTGTGTTTTCCTCAAAAAAACACGATGCTCTGCTTAAAATCGCGATTCTCAAAAAAACACGATTCTCTGCTCAAAATCGCGATTCTCACCAATCACGATTTTCAGCAAAAACACGATTTTGTGAAAAAGGCGATTCTGTGAAAACACGATTTTTTGCTCAAAATCGCGATTTTCAAAAACACGATTTTGTGCTCAACATCGCGATTTTCATGTGAAAAATACGATTTTCAAAAAACACGATTCTCTGCTCAAAATCGCGATTCTCACCAATCACGATTTTCAGCAAAAAACACGATTTTGTGAAAAACACGATTCTCTGCTCAAAATCGCGATTCTCACAAATCACGATTTTCAGTCAAAAACACGATTTTGAGAAAACACGAATTTTTGCTCAAAATCGCGATTTTCAATTCACGATTTTCTGCTCAAAATCGCGATTTTCATGTCAAAAACACGATTCTGAGAAAACACGATTTTCAGTCAAAAACACGATTTTGTGAATCACGATTCTCTGAGTCAAAATCGCGATTTTCAGAAACACGATTTTGTGATCAACATCGCGATTCTCTGAAACACGATTTTGTGATCAACATCGCGATTCTCTGAAACACGATTTTGTGATCAACATCGCGATTCTCTGAAACACGATTTTGTGATCAACATCGCGATTCTCTGAAACACGATTTTGTGATCAACATCGCGATTTTCAAATCACGATTTTCTGCTCAAAATCGCGATTTTCAAAAACACGATTTTGTGCTCAACATCGTGATTTTTTTGACTTCACAGCATCGCGATTTTCAGAAAGTTCACAAAATCGCGATTTTCTCCAAAGGTCCTGTTTGCCTGTTTTGACCCCCAAGAGCCTGATTTGACATAACTTTCTCATCCAAAGTCCATTTTTTGAGCTCTATAGCTTGTTGGGAAGCTCGTTTCAAATCCTGCACGATCTCAACTGTTTTTTTCAAGAATAATGCGTTGATTTTGAGATAGGATAATTTGAAGTTGACCCTCAAGTGGGACTAGGAAAGCAGGGGGGCTCCCAAGGATTTTTGAGCAATACAAAGGGGGAGAAATTTGTGTCATGGGAAAGAAAAAAGCAAAAGATAGAAGAAAAGGGGCTAAGGTTGAAAAAAAGGAGGGGGATAAACATGAAATACATGAGATAATATCACATAAAGATGAAACATCTAGAGAAAAATTGCAAGCAGTCAAGGAAAAGGAGGAAATGTCTAGGGGGGTCGGATCCATATTTGCAACAAGAGAATATCACAATATGTTGGTGGATATAAGAATAGGATATGAATGTAGAAGGTTGAGTGCATATATCAATCCTCATTGTGAGTGGAATTTGATTCATATTGACTTCTTGACCATTATTTTTGAGAACATACAACCAACAACTCATTCTTCTATCCTCATGGATGATGAACATTATGAATGCATGGGTCAAGTTGTGTTGCCAGTTATGGTGGGGGATATGCAATTTTCGGAAACATTCTTTGTCATGGATTGCATAGATGAAGACTTGATCATTGGCACCCAAAGGTTCATTACACAAAATCATCAAGAAATTGAGGTGCCTTCTCCACCTATTATCAGTGCTTCTACATATATGTCTATGGAAAATCCTAATGACTATCCACCTTATGATGATTGGGGGCAAAATCATCTTTTCACAGAGCGTGCTTTTAATGAGAAAATTTTTCTTTCTACTCATGTTTTCGAATCTGATCCTTCTTTGAGTAAATCACAGGAAACCTTAGAGAATGGAGATATGGAGGACTCCAAGTGTTTGGGGGATGTGGAAGGACCCTCTCTTCCTGTAAATTTGGATTCCCCTCATGAAGCCATAAGTAGGGATGATCTGCACTCAGATGGTCAAGAAGGAGATGATCAACCACTGTTGTGTATCACTGATGTGGAAAAGGAGGTCGACTCTAGGGTGAATCATGACAATCCATCACCCATTTGTACACCTAGGGATTCTATGTGTAATAAGGACAAATGTCTCAATGAATCTCTAGATCAATCTCAAACCACACAGCCCATTGATCCCTTGCATGAGTCTGATGTAGGTATAGAAGATCAACCCTTGTTGCACTTCCCATGTAAAGATGAGTTTTGTCAAAAAACTCACATAGAAGGCCCAAAAGACCCTTACATCAAGAAACAGGAATCACATTTTTTTGGTAATGTCAAGCAAATTTGGGTGGCCAAGAAATTACTTAGAGCCCAACCCAATCGCACTATGATATGGGTACCAAAGAAAGCCCTGGCACAAAATCAGTCCCCTCACACTAGCCTTCAAAATCTATGGTCTAGGCCTACCACGACTTATCCTCAAGAAAGACCACTTCCAATCAAAGGATCCCAAGCAGTCAAGCCTAAGCTCAGACAAAATCCAAGGAGGGACTTTAAGGCACCAACCTGCACAACAAAGACACTAAGGCGAGGTAAAGAACTGAATCAAGCACAGAGCTCCAATACAGATCAAAGAACCTCTTCTGCAAGGATAAGGGTTTGGAAGACAAAAGTACCGATAGCATCCACCAAAATAAAGAACCAGCCACGATGGATCAAACCCTCAGGAGATCATTCAAACACGAAGTGGCCAAAGGTGATCTCTACCCAGTTGCAGACTGTTCTTAAATGGATCCCGATAAGGAGGAATGATCAGTTGGCCTCTCGAGATACAATGGATACCTCCAACAAAGATGGCATCAATATCTGCAAATAACATTGAAAACCTCGACGAGCGACAACCATGTGTCCTTTGCACAACCCTGTCTTATGCACCATTCAGGTCATGCATTTCCCAAGTATGCATCATTATAGGGCCACATTACACGGTCGTGCATAGACACACTTGAGAATCCCAAGCACAAGAGCACATTGACATATGTCAAATTTTTTCTACTGATACTAACTTTTGTGTTCTTGTTTTGTGATAATTCTTCCCACAAAAAAAAAAAAAAAAAAAAAAAAAAAAAAAAAAAAAAACGAGGAAGAACTTGTTCCCAGGTTTCGCTCATGGAACATGAATGAGTCATGCTTAGTTGAAGATTGCACCATCGATTACTGGGAATTTATCAGTTTGGATAGAAGTGTGTCTTGGCTTGCAGATGATTTAATTGCTGCCTTATCTCATAAATGTCAAGAACTTAGCATGAGCAGGGCATCCACAACTATGGTTTCCTCTTACTATGGTGGGAGTGAAGAGCTTGAAGGTCCGCAACTTGAGGGATGCTTAACTACCTCATGTACTAGAGCATTCAAGGAGATATCTGCACAAGGTTGTTCTGGAGGAGAAGATTCCTGCATATGGTGAGCTAAAGAGAATATGTGAAACTCAGCTTGGTGTAGTTACCCGATGTTGCTTGCCAAAGAATATAAAGCAATTCAATTCTCAATATTTCCTAAACCAGTATGGAACAGTAGCACTGGTGAATGGTCTATGTCAATCAGCATGGTAATCTCTTAGAAACCGGCACGTGTCCAACATTCCTCTGAGTGTCAATATAGGGAAGTGAACGCGCATGAGCCCAAGCTCAGAAATGCACATTGTTAGTGACAAATGTTGCTTTGAAAAGAGGAGAGGGGATCCACCACTCAAAAGATCTCATCAGTGGACAATCAACATGGACATTCATCAACAAGGTTCCATCCCAAAGGCCGAGAGTACAACACGAAGGGACAAAGCATCCATCAACCTTCTCCATGGTAAGTATCTTTACTCTGGAAACAGCATAACCATGATAGTTTAGGAAACCTCTTCGTCAGCATACCCTTGAGCACTTAGCTCAAGAACTGCAATTTTTGCACCATACTTCTTCCAATGCATTTTCCAAGTAAGCATGCGTAGGGCTACATTACAAGGCCGTGCACAAGGCACATACTTTTTTCAACCCAGGCACGAACACACTTACCCATTATTCATTATGGGTTATGAGTGGTTGGCATGACTGCTCTCAACATCATCTTTGGAAGAGCTAGCGGTTGGGAACAACATCCATACCTAGGAAGCAATTCGAAGCTAGTAGTTGCTCTAACTCGATCTTGACAACCTCTTTTGAGCAACTCGCGATTTTTGAGAGCTCACAACGACGCATTCATGCTGCAATTCATGAAAGAAGCACATACCAAGGGACGACGACTTGTAAAGGCTTGCAGTGACCCATGAAGAACCGGACAACCAACACTATCAATTTGGAAGATAGACGGCTCTCGTTCATACAGAATGGCTACTACCCCTCAAAGCACTACATGGAACAACCACTACAACAAGGGTCTGTCAGGGACGACAGACTCGAGAGGGGGGGGAGTGTTGGAACTCAAGGTCAAGCACAAGCATGAAAGCACATCAGAAAGGTGGACACACACAAGAAGAAGGAGCACGTAGGGAGCTCCATGAAGTAATTGTCAACTTTTCATGAGAATCCCCTACAAAAATAGTGATTTCCATCACTAAAACCATTGTAAATACCATTTTCTATTTTGGTAGCTCCATTTTGTGCAAGCCGAGGAGTCCTTGAGCTTGAGGAGCATTAGAAGTACCATCGTACCAATTTTCATAATTTTTAGACTCCGTTTGAGCCCTCAAATAAGCCCTGGAACCTAATTTTTAACTAGGCCGGACACTAAGTCTGGACAGGGCCAAAACTAGTTAAAAACCTATAAAAAGAGCTAGAGAGCTCATTTTTGAGGTTAGCTTCTTGTAGATTTCAGTTTTGTAATAGATTTCTTTTTGTAATCAAAATCCTTCCATTGTTCCTCTCTTTGATCTTGCCTTGTGCGCGTGTGTGTGTATGTGTGTGCATGTTTGTGTGCTTTCACTCACGCACTTGTGCCTTCACTTGCTCGTGGTCTTCATACCGGTCCTCACGTCTCCGCGGATTGACAAGTAAAGGAGGTGGTGCTTACGCTTGAGCTACACTTGTTTTCAAAAATTTTCCAACTATCTACCATCTTTCAAACTGCATATATTGAGTTTGTAGCTGAACTAGAGGGATACTTCTGGTACTTATTCTTATTGTATTGTTTAGAACGTTGCACCTTCATATACCAACCAAACATGACAAATAGATAGAGAGATATGTGTCATGCAAAACTGCCTCCAAAGTAAAGTGTGTTATCCTACATTTTCTTATAAGTTGTAGGAAGAGTTTTCCAATGTTTCATTAACTTTAAATGTGATTTATCACATCCATTGCTGATGTGAAAAGCATAACAAAACATAATGAAACATAGTAGACCTTTATCGTATGATAAAATGTCCTTTTTCATCTCTTCGAAGAGATGGTGTAAACTTGCATATTCCAACAGAAGATGCACTCTTTATTGGTTATAATGGAAAATCCAAAGCTTGTCAGGTATATGACCTTGAGCATCACATAGTAACCATTTCCAAGGACATTTTCTTTGATGAAAATTCCAAGTAATCCAAAGATTCAAGACCTAAATCTAGTCCTAAAGCCTACACCTTAGAGGGGTAAAGTTATCTCCAAACCAATTCTAGAGGCTAGCACCTCCCACCAACCAAAGAGGTCTTAAAAGAATTTTGAAGAAAAAACACAAAGAGCAGATTCACTTAATCAACTATGCTATCATGCACATGATACAATAAATACCTAAAATTCCACTTATCAAGAAGCTAAGGTCATCCAGATTGGGAAGACGCCATGAAATCTTGAAATTCAAGCCAACCACAATAAGAAGACTTGGACACTTACACTTAGACCACCTAAATGGTCTAAGGTAGTTGGGTCATAATAGAGAGCAAGTATCTACATGGCTGATACATCAGAATGATACACAAGGTTTGTACAAATAGAGGATGATATAGAGAGTCATCTACCACATAGTATGCCTCACATAGATAGTTGACAATCTTATTGATATCCTCCAAAAGTACCTTGATTAGGAACCTCACATGTTGAGAAAGAGAAAGAAAGGTGCTTAAATCTTACTTATCTTGCACAGACACTCCACATGGATACCTTGTACATGTTTTTGTAGTAATATATCAATGAAGTTCATTGTGTGGAGGAGACGGAGAGATAAATAGATAGAGAGAGAGAGAGAAAGAAACAGAAGGGTAGATTAATAATATGAAGAATAAAGCACTAAAAATCTTAACATATTCAATATTTACACTCTTTGTTTCATAGGTAGCTCAATAATAAACTGGTTAAGATACTTACCTTCCAAGAATTTCAGTTATTCCAAATTACTCCCATTCGATCTTTATCAAATCTGTTTGAGCGCTTAGTTTTGTAAGTATAGGCCATCAAGTCAAATCAACACACAAACTCTCCAAAAAATTGGAATATGCTTGACATGGGGTTAGGAAGGAAATTCATCATGATGTTGGAGATTTCTATAAAATGTCAATAGCATAGCCGATGCTAACGGAATGATCTTATAATTTCCTAGTTGAAGAGGTCAATCATAGAAAACCCAATCATTAGCTCTCAGAGAGATAATATTTTCACTTTCATTCATAGAAATGAATGATGTTTGTTTCTATGCATGATAGATGATAAATGTTTTTTTATTTCTAGAGGTATCGATGCTACAATCCATTTGGGATATCAAATGATGAGATAGAGAGACATAAACTTACCTCACACAACTACTTTATTTGGCAAACTAATTCTTGAAGTTTTGAAATTTCATTTTGTTTGTATGCTAGCAGCTACATATACATAATGATATTGTATGTGTCATATATGGGGCATGATATAATGTGATATCAAGACATAAGTTCAGGTCACATACATAAACTAGAATACAATCAATGGCCATCGTTCAAATAAATGATGTATTTGAGATGTTGGCTATTGAGGATAAATGGGATGGTTCTAACTAAATATGATAGAAAGTGATAAGTGCTAATGAAAATGATGATCTCCATGTTCCTGGTGTATTTTGTATCTTGGTTTTTCAGGGTAAAATGGATGGTTCTAACTAAACTATGTTAGTAGGTGATGCAAGTGTTATTGAAAATGATGATGTCCATGTTCTTGGTCCTACTCTAGTTTTTTGTTGCACCTATTGCAAAGAAAGTTTCTTGGGATGGAAGAGATGCATAAGCAAATGCATTGATAGATTTTTCTATTAAATGTGATATTATTCCTCATATTTGCTCATGCAGAATAGTCAAAGATGCTTTGAATACACTTGATACACTAGAGTAGGCAAGAAATAAGGCTCGCTTTCTTACCTTTGAAAACATTTAGAGATTATGCATATGAATGAAGGAGATCCAAAGGACAGTTTTCTGACAATTATCAAGTATTTAAAAGAGAAGGTGGTCGTTGTAGATGAAATCTTGTTAAATAGTTCAGTTGTGCAAAGTGTTCTTAATGGTCTTCTACATTCTTATCAACGTTTTTGTTCTGCTCTTAATTTGATAATGAAACAGAATCCAAATTCCTTAACTTCTTCATCATTGACATCTACTCATCTAAATTATCTTGAATTAGTTTGGAACTACAGTGAAAGGCAGACACAATACCCATGGGATGCGCTTGAGTCCCACAAATAAGGGGTGGACACCTAGCAACTACTAGGATATAGAGTTTGATTGGCCTCTCAGATAAAGATTGGGAAGCGACAACCCTAAAGCTAGACAAGATAACTAGTTTGAATTGGGTATCCCAAAGGTCCAACAACCCCCAAAGGGGCTATTTTTTAACATCTCACCACCTACATGGTGAGGTGTATTGAGGTCCATCCCACAAGGTTGAGCCCTTGCTCCCAACCTTGAGAGGTAAAGGGCCCAACCAACTAAACTAAAACACTTGTTTAAAATGAAGAATGGATATTTATCACTCATTGTAGTTATTACTATGGACACAAAGGGAATCATCTTGCATCCTAGATTTCATATGAGTTTGCATATCTCATGATTGGTGAAAATTTTGAGAAATCTAATATTATCACCACATTTGGAGCATGCCAAAATCTTAACAGTAACTATCTACTTGCATATTTTTAA
This sequence comes from Ceratopteris richardii, assembly GCA_020310875.1. NCBI lineage: Eukaryota > Viridiplantae > Streptophyta > Polypodiopsida > Polypodiales > Pteridaceae > Ceratopteris > Ceratopteris richardii. Next base: position 38,922,049 of record CM035436.1, on the reverse strand, counting down.
AATCTAGAGAACCTTTTTGTATTTGATGATACCATCAATGACATTATCAATAAGTAATCCTCCTTGAAAAATCACCCTTGAACACCTATATAAGGAGAGCTTGGCCATATATATCCTCACTCTTGCAAATGCCAATCTTGGAAGCTCAAGAAGTCATGTTCTCCAAGTAATTACTTTCATGTTTTTTTTCTAACTCCTTGTTCTGTTCTTTTCTAGTCTAGTTTTTGGGCATCTAGTCTTGTCCTCTAGTAATCTCATAGTACAATATCATATCTAATTGCTCCTTTTGTCTAGTTCATTTCCCTCAAAAGAGTTTTTGTAATTTTGATATCTTAATTCATATTTGCAGCCCTAGTTTGTGCGATCTCGTGTATCTTGTTTAGTTGAGTTATCCATATGTATCACTTTTGAGTTTTGGGACTTCTTGTAATAGTTTTATATTACTTGTGTTATTCCCCCTATGTGTGTGATCTTATAATAAGATTCCAAAATCTTTTATAATATGATCAAAGGGCACAATTTAATGATCTTGTGATATTTTGAAAAGAATAGCTTCTAACCAAGACCAGGCACCATGAAGAATATAGTTTAACAAATTGAGGCATCACTTTAGAATCCCCAACAATAATTCAAGGACCTCAACCATCTATAGGCACAAGTCTAGATTGAATATCCCTTATATCTAGGCACAACAATCCATGATTTGCAAGCACAAATTTGAAGTTAAAAAAAAAATCAAGGCAAGAATCAATTTAATCAAATTTATATTTTTTCTTTCATGAAGGATCCTAAAATTTGTATGCCAAAGAATAACCAATGGCAACCATGTGAAGTTTCAAGGATTCTTGTAGCAAGTGAAATTGGATATCTACATGCAGCTTTATAGATACCAAGATTATGCATGCAAGTTTTTTTATTGGAAAATTACTATATGGTCAAGCACTATCATGGTTTGCCCCAATCTTGGAGAATAACTTGGAGGTTCTTCGTGACTATGATGAGTTTCTCTAAGAGCTCATACCCATGTTTGGAAATGCAAGAACTAGTAGAGTAGCATAAACAAAACTGCCAACGCTACATCAAGGTAACTATCATGCCTCTATCTATGATCTCACTTGGCATGAGTACTCTTTCATAAGACAATTTAGATGGGGTCTAAGAGATTATGTGGAGGATCTTCTACTCAGGATGCCAGAGGATGAATACATCATGCAAGCCATTTAGTATGATAACCCTCACTTTGAAAATGAAACACAAAAATAAGTAGAGGAAAGATCTTGCCAATGGAAACCCTTCAATTCTAATCCTTAAGAGGAAGATATGCTTGAATCTATGCAAGTAAACATAATAAGGTTCCAACATCTAAACCCACAAGAGAAACACATAAGAAGAAAAAGTAAGTTATGCCTCTATTGCAAGACACTTGGCCATATTGCAATAAATTTTTTCCAATAAGAGAACAAAGTCTAGAGTTTCAATCACCCTTGTAGATTAAGGAAAAAATAAAGTCCGGTTGTAAAGGAGACCATACAACTAGACCATGATAAAAGAAAAAGTTTCATAATTCTAGCAATATCCATAGAAACATGTTTTACCGTTGTTAAGTTGATCCTACCTAAGAAGACCCTTTCTCTTAAAGCCTAGTTGATTTGGGAGCCTCCTCATGTTTCGTGGATTAATGCTTGGTAAAGAAATATAGAATTCCAACACTTCCAAAGAAGAAACTAGTATAGTAGAAGTTACAATGGACAACATCTAGCATCTTGGGATATTTCCAAGGAAACTACACCATTAAGAGTAAACCTTAGTGATTATGATTCTCAAATATGTTTGAATATCATGTCAAGTGTGATAGATCTTTTAGAAACATAATCCAAAAATTTCTTGGGAAAGGAATAAGATCACTCGATGAGACATCAAGAAGAAGCCACTCTATTTGTTAAAATTACCTAGCCAATACCAAGAATGCAAATATCCTACCCAAGCATAGACCTTATAACTGTGCCATAGAACTTCAAGAGGGATGACCACCACCCTTCGGATCAATCTATAGATTATCCCTAGACAAACTTACAAAATTTCCAAGAACATCAATGAGAATCTAGTCAGGAGGTTTATCGAATACTCAAACGCCCTTGTATAAGTCCCTATTCTTTTTGTAAAGAAGAAAGATGAAACTCTTCGATTGTATGTAGATTATTGTGGCCTAAATAAAATCACTACAGAATATAGATAGAGCTCTTGGAACATCTTGGAAAAGCAAAGTTCTTCACAGAGTTTAGCCTTTGAGGAGCTTGCAACTTATCAAGATTAGAGAAGGAGATGAAGGGAAGACAAAATTTCATATAGGATATGGGCATTTTGAATATTTTGTTATGACATTTGATTTTACAAATCCCCCAATGGTCTTTCTATATATGATGAATGATATCCTTTGAGAATATTTAGATGCTTTTGTGGTAATATACCTAGATGATATGTTGATATTCTCCTAAAATCTAGAGAAACACGAAAATCATGCAAAAATAGTTTTAGAAACTAAGAGAAAATGGATTCTATGTGAAATTGGAGTACTCTTTCGATCATACATAAGTGAAATTATTAAGCTACATTTCTCAAAAAAGCAAATCTTTATGGAACCTAAGAATATTGAGACAATCATTGATTGGTAAATACCTTCATGTGTTTGAGATGTACAATGCTTCTTAGGCTTTGTCAACTTTTACAAGATATTTATCAATGACTACTCCAAGATAGTGATCTCTCTCACCAAGCTTATAGGTAATGCAAAGTTCTTGTGGACCAAAAAAGTAGAAATCCCTTTTGAGATCCTACTAAAAAAATCATTTATTAATGCACCAATTCTAGTTCACCTTGATTCTACCAAGGATTTCTTCTTGGAGATAGATGGATTGGGCTTTGCTTTGGGAGCTATTCTTTCTTAGCACGGGAATCATGGACACATAGATCAAGTCACATACCATTGAAGAAAAATCTCTCCTCCAAAGATAAACTATGAAATTCATGATAAAAAACTTATTGCCATAGTAGATATGTTTGATACATGGTGCCAACATCTAGAGAGAGTAGTCCATAAGGTTACCATGTACATATACAAAAAAAATCTAGAGTACCTTATGATGACTCATATCCTCAATAGAAGATAATCTCAATGGAGTAGATTTTTATCCAAGTTTTACTTTGTTATCACATACTATCCAAGATGTGAGAAATTTAAGATAGATGCCTTGGCAAGAAGATCTTACCTCACGCAAAAGAAAGGTGAGGAAGCTTTTGATCAATACGACAGCATAGTGCTCAAGCCAAAACATCTGCAATTAGAAGTTATTTCCTCAAGCTATCAACAAGATTCAATCTTGATCCATTTGATTGGTGTTGCATGATGAGTTGTTTTATAATATCAGGCCAAAAATTCCATATGAAAAAGGTGATCAAGTTATTAAATCCCAATAAAATGATGGAATATTATATGACAAAGAGTTATTATAAATTTCTCAAGGATAACCCCGAATCCAAGTACTTCAACAATGCCATGATAATATTGTAATAGATCATTTCGAAGTCAATAAGAAAATAGAGCTTATATCAAGACTTTTGGTATTCCAAATATGGAAGAAAGTCAAGGATAATATAAAAACATGTGATATTTACAATAGATTCAAGTTTTCTCGTCACAAACCTTAAGGTATCTTGCAGTCCTTACCTATTCTAGCATGACCATAGTCCTCATTGTCAATGGATTTTATCATAGTTCTACCAAATTTGGACAAGTTTGATGCCATCTTGTTGTTTTGCATAGATCTACTAAGATGAAACAGACCATCAAGACAATGACATGTAGCCGCTAATATACTTTTTCTTAGATACATATTTAAGTTGCATAAATTGTCCACTGATATTTTTAATGATCGAGACCCACAATTTATTTCAAGATTTTGGAAGGTCCTTTGCAAACTCTTCGGTATTGAAGTTAAATTGTCTATAGCTAACCATCCATAGATTGATCACCAAAAAAATCAAGTGAATCGACTCCTAGAGCAGTATCTTCATTACGCCATCAACTATCACTAGAAAGATTGGTTCAAGTTGTTACGTTTTGAAAAGCTTTCTATAACAATAGCATCGATACATCTACTAAGTAGACTCCCCAAGCTATGGAAAACACCCAAGAATGTATGTAAAACTTTCAAATAAGTGATGAACCCAACTGTTAAAGATAAAAGCTCATTACCTCATGGATATTCATGAAGAACTCAAGAAAGAGATTCATCAAGCTCAAGAGAAAGATAATCATTATTCAAACCAAAACCACATTCAAAATCCATCTTCCTGTGTTGGAGATAAGGTGTAGTTACATAGAAAAAAATTACAAACTTCAAGTTGTTCAAAGCTAGACTATCAGAGATTTGATCCGTTTATCATTTTAACCAAGATTCATCCAATCACCTTCAAGCTTGAATTGGAAATTACAATATGAATACATCTAATTTTGCATGTATCCATATTGAAACCATCTCACACTTCATCATTGATAAGGGAGAAGTAAAATCCTTCACCATCTATCAAGATTGAAGATAATGAAGAATTCAAAGTCGAATACATCTCAAATTCAAGAATCTCTCAAGGAATATTGGAATACATGTTATTGTTAGTATCCATATGAAATGGATCCCGTGCATTTTTTTATATGTTCTTTAATAGAACATGTAGTGGCCTTGTTAGCCACATACTAATTTTGTTCACGTTTGTAAAACCTAAGAAATCTTTTTTTGAGGTCTTTACATAATGTGTACTTTCTATGTATTCTATAGCTCTATGTGGAGTACTATGAGTATCACCAAAAGATCATTTTTCTAGTGTAAGAGCATTATTGCAAAGCTCTCTTGAAGGGAAATCCACCGTGGTACATCACCATCACACCACTTCACTGCACACATCGTCGATTCCCAACACTTTGTGGCTTGTAGTGGCTATAAGTTCGATCGCATTTGTAAAACCTAGGAAACCTTTATTCAAGGTCCTTGTGTACTATCTAGTTTCTATGCAAAGTACCATGAGATCACCTAGATCTTATTTTTTGATTGTGACAACATTGTCGTGAAGATCTCTTGAAGGGGAATCCACCATCATGCATTGCCATTGAACCACTTCATTGCTCACACCACCGGCTCCCAAAACTTTGTGGCTTGTAGTGGATTCCTCTAAGGATCAAGACTAAGGTAGTAATCAAGGCATAGATCTTGGCATACCTTTTCATGTGATTCACCAAAGTCACCATTGTTTTTATCGGTTGCATGCAAGGAAGGACTTCAATGATCAAGGAAGGCAAATTACTAGTACTTCCTGGGATGTCACCCATTCCAATAGTGTTCCCCCCAAGGCTCGCTTAATTGGAAGGTTTCCCTACACTAAGCCCTAATTTCTTGGTGATTGTAGGAGTGAAGATACTTAAGGTTAACATGATTTTTTATCTTGGAAGCTCTCCTTCACCTCCAAGTGGAATCAAGTGAATTGGATCAATAAATATGCTTTTGTGGCTAAATCTCTGCAAACCTATACCTATGTGCAGGAGGTCCTGGAAGTGATACAAAGCTCCAAAGAGGCACTAAGTAGACTAATCAGGTGAAGTCCACATTTAGTGAAATTTGGCTCATTTGGAATCTTAGCTAAGAACCTATTAATATACCAAAATGTATTTCAATATCATCCTCCATATGATTGAAATAAACAATATAGTGTCTGCAATGCCTGCATATTTTGCATGATTGAAAACTAGAATAGAGGATATATTGCATTCATAGACTCCCCAAATTAAATCCAATTCACTTAAATTTGGTGAGAAAAAAGATGAAGTATCTAGAAAACATTTACAAAAGATTTATCCTAATTGGACATTCCATCAAAGAGCAATGGCATAATCAGCAGACCTCTATGCACTTCTTTGGTGAGTCCTTATCGGAGGTACCAGAGAACTAAAATAGACATTATAATCCCTAAAACTTTGCCAAATTATATGAAATTTATAAGTGTGCATGATAACACCTCTTTCCAGCGCATACCCAAAATTCATATGATTTGGAAAATGCAATAAAGAGAAACACCCAAGTTTCTGCACACCTGTAATAACTTGCAAGAGAAAATTCCCTACACAATGACCAAAGATATTTTTACTTTTCTCCTTATTCAAGATTCCAAATTTCATGCAATTTGAGACACAAAATCTACTTTATATAGGCTTTCAAACCCAAAAGAAAACGTGATAATTGGACCCTCCGATGAGGAGATATGTCCCTACAAAGTTACCCCTGTATATCTTTGAGAGGGTAACTTTTGATACAATAGGTCTGAACATTTTGAACCATTTGACCTATCACACAAACTTCAAAAGTCAAAAAAATTGGTGAGTATATACCACCATAAAAATTTTCATCCTAATTGAATCTTTCTAATTAAATTTATGATTACAATAACATGCAGTAGTACCCTTTCATGTTGCAAAAAAAAAAAACCTTAATGTACTATCATGATTCTTTCTATGCATTTGAACTACATTTTTCCTATAACTAAAACATTTTAATGTAGGGGTATGCATAAATATATTGCTTCATTAGCAATCAAGTCATTGATTTGTAATATATAATCAATCAAGAGGATATTTGTTTGCAAAATCAAATCATATATTAATTCTAGTAATATCAAAACACTCATAAAAGTAATGTATTTTGATCATTAGTGCACATTGCCAAAATCATTTATGTACTTTCATGCCCAAAAATCAATTACCTCATTCTTATCAATGCATACATGCATTTGTCCTATCATAATCAACCAATCATAATACTATGTGTATCTTCCAATCTTTACAAATATATCTTTGAAGAGACGATTTAATGGATGCATCATTGAAATTCCATGTGGAAATACATGCATAAGCACTAGTTCTTTAATCTCTCAAGAAATCCATTCAATAAAAGTAATAAAAGAAGAAATTCAAAATCTAATCGATAATGATAGACTAGCCATCAATAACAACTTTTTCCTTTCTTCTAATTCATTTCCTATGATAATCTTAGAGATTAAGTGATACTTATGATTCTAAATAAAGGGGAAAGTAAGGAAATATTATTTCTAATGAGATGAAATCATCTCCCTAAGCATCTATGAGAAGAAATCAAGCCTCACAGAGTTCTCATAATTCCACTCAGTCAAACTGAAAGCTCTATACAGATGGTCATATCTAACCCAACTCTAGCAAATAGCTGTAAGCCGCTGGATTGGCATTTGTAATTCTCTACTTTTCGTATTCCGTACGAACCAAAAGGTCATTGCAAAGAGTTGTAACTATTTATAATCTAATGAAAGGACGCTTCGGTAACGATCAGAAGAATCGCCAGACTGTATGTCTGGGCGATTGCATTCTGTGACGTTGCCGGGGTGCATTGTTTGAGAAATCTGAGTATTGCTGTTTCTTGCCTCTGTTTGATTACATTAATTTGTGGGTAGTACAGTTCCATTAAGTTAGAAAGCGTAAGTCTGTATTACGATAATGAATAGCTTTGACGCGGTGTACTGAGAAACCATTAACCTGAGTACGAACAGTAATTCTGTGATAGAATGAAACAGAAGATTGATAGTAATTTGTATGTAGATTTATGAGTATTAATGTACTATGAAGTAAATGCGTTAATTGGGAAAATTAAGTTATAGGGCCTCTGATTAGCAGACCCCTACCACCCCCAAGAACCCGAAAGAGTTTAAACGCACCTGTGACGACAACGCGCGTTTAACACTGGCGCCGTCTGTGGGAAGGTGGCAATAGAGTGTTGCAAATTGGTTGTGGGAAGGTGACCATAGATTGTGAATCGACAGTAAGGTAGAGTAGTAAGCAAGTGTTGCAAAGGTGATATATGCCGGTTACTCGGTCTGGCGAGTCGTATCCGAAGTACAGGAGAGACCGACAGCCTTGGGTGGTACCAAATTTGTTAAGGACACCCCTAGGAGGAGAAGCACAGATCGGTTAAGCCCAGTAGTAGAAGAAGTGAAGCACGGTAGCAGTGATTTCGGTAGCATTCCGGTAGAACATACTGCAATTCCGATAGATTTCGATGTAATTTCGGCACAGTCTGTAGAAGATACAGTAACTTCGGAGTCTACAGGAAAACAGTGTGCAGTTGACCCGACACTGTCTGGTCAAGATTCAAACCTCTTTGAGGATAGAGGTGTGTTATCCATTGCTGGTGAAAGAATATCCTGGGTTGGGGAAAGTTCGATTAATTCCGGTGACAGTTCGGTCCCAGTTGCAGGGAATTTACAATTTTCCGGTGACAGTGTTATATTTCCTGGTGAATCTTCATTCCGAACACCATTGTTCGGAGTAAGCTTGCCTATGTTTGATACCAAAGAAGAGGATAGGCTATTCGAATTGGAAATTTGTAAGAGGTTGAGCGCTATTTTCGAACCCGAAGGTGAGCAGTCTGATCATACAGAATCCGAGGGACCGGAAACACCACCTCAGAACTCAGGAGATAGTAACAATACGACTACTAGCACCATGAGTGGACAACAACAACAACAGCAACAGCAACCGCCACTTCCACTTCGACCTCTTCCAACAAGGGTAACATACACCAAGTTCGGTGGATTTCCAGGTGATGATCCTGATGCCCATGTACGCACCTTTGAAATAAGTTATGCAGTGCTAAACCATCCACCCGATCCGGCATACAAGGCCATCGTATTCCAATCTACATTAGTCAATGAAGCAGCGAGGTGGTTAACAGAGTATGATATCAATCATTTTGTCACCTATGAGGCGGTAAGGGATGCATTTTTACAGAGGTTCCGATTGAAGAAGAACCCTGCCGAAATCTTTGATTACTTGCAGAACAATAGGCAGAAGCTGCACCAGACTGTGCAGGAATATGCCACATTATTTAGAACTCATTTAAGACAATTACCTCCGGCACATGCTAATTTACTGGATGATTTCATAACCTAGTGGTTCATTAATGGTTTGACCCCACAACTTAAACAAGTCATGATCATTCGCTGTGTGGGACCTATGACACTGGATGCTGTTATAGCGATGGCCCTGCAACTAGAGCATAAGGTTGGTGGATTCACCAAAGACTTAGAGTGGCTGAAAGCTAGTAGAAACGTTGCAGAAGGTCCAACTAAACAGATGTACTACACTAAGTGCAAAAATTTTGGGCATACCAGTGCTACCTGTGCCCTTAATCAGCTGTATTGCGCCATCTACAATACCACCGGACATTCCACCGAAAATTGTGCATATAACGCCAAAGTGCAGGGACATGCAACTGTAAATGCCATTATACAAGAACCAGGGCAGCCAGCTACTCACTACGTGCCACCGCAGATGCGAAACAATCAATAGCAAGGATACCAAATTTACCAGGGACAGCGGAATACCAACTTCAATGCAAATCGATGGCAGGCCAGTACATCAGCAGAGAATACTTCTCTGCCACCACCTCGATGTCACTTTTGTGCTAAGCTTGGTCACATCCGAAGATTCTATAAGGATGCAGCCGAATACGATCAAAGAAAGAAAGAGCGTCAGAACCCAATGACCAATATGGTCTATATTTCACCAGTGGAAACTCAAGCAGCAATGATTCAAACAAGATCTGATAAGCAGTTGCAACCAACAACGGAGGTGTTTGAACTTGGCATCCGTGAACAGCAGAGAATGTATAACAAGGCTAGCTAATGGACCAACAAAGAGCCTATGGTGTTCCCTGATCCAGTTCCGGTGACACGGGTTCCACTGCCAAAGGTAGGAGCGCAGGAACAAGATTGTACTCCAGTCACAGGAGAATCATCATCGGAACCAATGAAGAGTGCAATTCCAACAGATCAGGTATGGGATATTCTCTCTAAGGCCTCAATTACACTTCCCTTGGGACAGCTACTTGCCTTGGTGCCCGGAGTTCGGCAACAATTCCAGCAACAGCTTAGTCCTGGATCTCCCAGTACTCCGGCAACTACCACAATCCAACCAGAAGCTGACTCTATGGTGGATCATGCTGTCCCCTTAATTACGGTATGGCACAAGAATCACAAGATTATGCAAGTGCTAATTGATGGTGGTTCCGGTGTGAATATAGCAACTGCAGCTCTCTACAAGAAGTTAGGGTGAACCCAAATCGAGCCTGTTCAATTCTTTGTCAGAATGGCAGATCAATCCCGAGTTCATCCAGTGGGACTCGTAAGAAATATTCCGATCACTTTGCAGGGTACAACGTTTAAAATGACTTTTGTAGTCTTAGAACTACCAGAATCTAGCCTTGATTACAATCTCCCTTTTGGTCGGCCATGGTTGAAACAGGCTACGGTTATATAGGATTGGTCAGCACAAGAACTAACTTTTAAAGATAATCACCGTAAATATATTGTCAAACTTGATGCCATTCAGACTTGTGAACTCCATGCCAGACCATATGTAACAGAGCCGGTCCACATGTTGGATGGCTTATCTGACGATGAAGAAGAAGCATTTCTGAAACACAATGAAGATCTGATTTCCTTAGGTACTATAGACCTGCAATCAGTAGTGGACACCTGGAGTCCGGCAACATGTACAGTTGTTCTCGTAACCGGAGAGGCAGATACAGATGATACTGATGCTATGGATAAAGCTACTCTGCATCACCTTTTACAGTCAGCTGATGATCCGGTGAAACCTCGTCAATTCTATGTTCCGGAAGACCAATTAGTCACCTACAATTTGGGTAATGATAGTAACCCGCGTCATGTTAAGATGAAGGCTGGATTGTCTGAAGAATTTCAAGAAGATTTGATCAGACTCCTACGTGAGTTCTCTGATGTTTTTGCCTGGGATTACCGCGATATGAAAGGTCTGGATCCTCGGATCTATCAACATCGAGTCATGCTTAAACCAGAAGCAAAGCCAATTAAACAGCCCAATTACCGAATGAATCCCAACTATGCAGCACAGGTCAAAGCAGAACTTGATCGCCTATTAAAGGTAGGATTCATTGTACCCATTGAGCATGCTGAATGGATCTCACCGATCGTGATCGTACCCAAGAAAAACAAGCAACTCCGAATATGTGTAGATTACCAAAAATTGAATGCAGCCACGGTACCTGATCCATTTCCTCTTCCATTTCTTGACACAATGCTGGACAGAGTGGCTGGGCATGAGATGTATTCATTTCTCGATGGTTATAGTGGTTATAACTAGGTTTGAATGGTTGAGCCAGATATACCGAAAACAGCGTTTATTACGAATTGGGATGTTTATGCTTGTACAGTCATGTGGTTTGGGTTAAGAAATGCTCCTAGCACCTTTCAACATTGTATGCAAGAAATTTTTTCTCCCTACCTCACCTCTTTTATGCAAGTATACCTAGATGACTTTTTTTTATTTGGTAAGATTGTGGCACACCTGTATCATTTACGGTGTTGTTTTGAGAAATGCTGAGAATACCGACTCTGCTTGAACCCGACCAAATCTGTCTTTGCGGTTTCTTGTGGTAAACTCCTTGGCCATATTATTTCTACACAAGGCATACAAGTTGATCCAGACAAAGTTGCAGCTGTATTGGAAGCACCTGTGCCTACAACACCAAAAGAAGTTATGCGATTCCTGGGACAGATTCGGTGGCATGGTCGCCATTTACGGTGGTTAGCTCATCTCTCCACACCACTTAATCGACTCATGACGAGCACTCCACGACAATTTGAATGGACCCCGGAATGTCAAAGTGCCTTTGATCGTTTAAAAGAATTATTGACTCAGGCACCAATTTTGCAAACCCCGGATTGGGAACGCCCATTCCACGTCTTCGTTGATGCTTCAGACATAGCAATTGGAAGTGTTTTAATGCAGCAATCTGATAAGTGGTTCAGGTCTGTCTATTATGCAAGTCGTCAACTCGCTCCTGCTAAAAGGAATTATTCAGTCACTGAAAGAGAATGTCTCGGTTTAGTGTATTCTGTAAAGAAATTCTGGCATTATTTATTAGGTCGAAAATTCACCTTTCATGTAGATCATGTTGCGCTGGTGTATCTGGTTTGGCAGTAGCATTTAGGTGGCCACCTCGCATGTTGGGTTCTATTGTTACAAGAGTTCGATTATGAAGTGATTCATCGACCTGGCACTGCACATGCATTAGCAGATTTTCTCTCTCGATTAGATTTGGGTGAAGCTCCGGTGGGCATTGATGACACCACACCAACAATTTACATTACTGAACCAACTAGTGACAAATCTACAGAACCTATTGTGACACCTACTTACTATGATCAGTTATTAACCTTTCTTACTGATGGATGTCTTCCTCCTCAAACTTCTCTTGCTATGCGTCAAAAAATTGCAGTTTACAGTCGCAGATTCCGGTTGATTGCCGAACAGTTGTATTATATGGATCACACTAGGGTCTTGCTTTGCCGTATTCCACCACATGAAGCAAATTCTGTTATTGCTATGGCACATTCAATACCTTCCGGTGGACATTTTGCAGCAGATTTAACGCATCGAAAAATTCTGCAAAGTGGGCTCTGGTGGCCTACTATGTATAAAGATGTGACTCAATTTGTGCAGCAATGTGACACTTGTCAGCGATCTGGACAACCTTTACAACATCACTTCTTTCCTCTACAACATGTATTACCTTTAGAACCTTTTCAGAAATGGGGTCTTGATTTTATTGGACCAATCACACCTCCAGCAATCCTTAGCAACAATCACTACATTCTGACATGCACAGATTACACTACCAGATGGGCAGAAGCTTGGGCCCTACGATCCGCTACAGCTATTTCGGTGGCCAAATGCCTGATGAAAGACGTATTCCCACGTTATGGATTACCTTTGGAACTTATCACTGACCAAGGAACACACTTTGCTAATAATTTAATGTGAGTGCTCACACACACTTTTCAAATTCTGCATAAATTCAGTTCACTGTATTATCCTCGTGCTAATGGCTTAGCTGAAAGTACAAACAAAACGTTGTTGACTATGCTTCGTAAACTAATTGTGGAATCACCAGAAAGATGGGATCAGTTACTACCTGCAGTATTATGGGCATACCGAACTACATACAAAGTAGCAACCAGACTGAATCCTTTCAAGCTTGCTTATGGGCTGGAAGCAATTGCACTGATGGAACTTGTAGTACCCAGCTTACGCGTGGCTGTCACTCAGAAACTATTACCAGAGGACTCTTTGTCATTTCGGTTGGACACACTCACAGACTTGGATGAACATCGTTGGGAAAGTTTTCTAACCCTTCAAGAAGTTCAGTTGCGACAAGCACGTACCCATAATCGCTTTCTTAAAACTCCAGTTTTTACGATGGGACAGCTTGTGTTATTTTATAATGCTAAATCAAATCGTGCGGCTGGAAAATTCAAATTACGGTGGTTTGGCCCTTACCGGATTACCGAACAAGTGGGCCGAGCTACTTTTTGGTTGACTACTTTGACCGGAGTTTCTCTTTCTAAAGTGATCAATGGTTCAAAGTTGCGGCCGTATCAATACGCACCTGATTCTCGCTGACATGTTCTCCGTTTTTTTGTGTGATATTTACTTTCTTTTTATTTTTGCGTGATTAGTTAATAAGCCTGTAAATATCCTCATTTTGATATCTAATTATGATTAAAAGCCGCCATGTATTATCGATTTGCTCATGCATGCACACCATAGTTATGAGGGCTATCATCTCAACACCACACGATGATTAGTATTTTCGATCGCCTCCCGTTGCCAAGTTTCTACTTAATCTTCTTATTTTCGTTGTTAATCGCTATTGTGTCTACGTGTTTTGTGTGCTTTGTGCTTTCTGTAATCACTGTGTATTCGTGCTACTTTGCGTGCGGATCATGGAAGCTTTAGCAAATTTTGCTACCTTCTGTGATGGACTCCCTCAGGACGTGAGTGAATTCTTGTGTGTCCGAGGTTTGTCCAACTTCGCTGAATTGCCTTGGCATTCAGTGGAGTGTCATCCATATTATGCTCAAATTATTGCTGCTATTGCCGCCACACCTGCTACAGAGCAGGGTTGGCCTATTACGTGTTTGCCATCTCGTGCCGTAATCACCTTACAGTCATTTGCTGTCGCTTTCCGACTCTCTCTGGAAGGACGAGAGAATGGTCCTAACCTTCCGATCGCTACTATGATGGAATTGTTCCCAAGGCACTCATCGAATGACTATGCCATCCTCTGTCGCCCTGATCCTGAACGAACCGCCCTTTAATTTTTAGTAGCCATACTGAACTTACAGAAACGCACTTACGGGATTTCTCGCCCGTTCTACTCGATGATTGACATGGCTACTAGAGATCCTATCACTTTTTCTTCTTACTATTTCCGACGCATTCACCGTGAATGCATTGTCATTAAGCATGTTAACAAAGGAGATCTACCGCATTCCTGTCTTCCTCACATCCTAACATTTCTCTTTCCGGCCCTCCAAGCAGCGCAACCGCCTCCAAACGCTCCAATCTTATATCATGAGGAATCTGCTCAAATACTTGAAGATACCCAAGAGGATGATGAAGACCTTTTCCAGCTTCTCCGCCAAAAACGCAGACGGATAAGCCCATCTGAGAGTCAAGTACAAGGCTCCACCGCCGGACATGATGAAGAGACCTTTCATGACACAAATACTTCAATACATGTGGAGTCTTCTAGTCAATCTTCTACGGATAAGCAGCAAGACCAAAGTGTTTCTAACACCAAATCTGATGCAGTTTCTTCTCGAGAGGAGTCTCAGCATCAGTCCAAAGAAGATGTGCAAGTCATGGTTGCAGAAATTTTCGAAGAAGTGATTGCGGCAGTGGATTCTTTTGTTGCCAAAAAGGGTGCGAATACGCAGTAGCCTACTGGAATTGTATTGGTTCCCACCACTCCTATATCCATTCCGCCACCCATACCTCCGATTGAGCCCATTATCCCCATTCCACCTATTGTCCCTGAAGCACCGGATTCCTCATCCTCTTCACCTAACTATTCTCCACCCTCTTCCCATCACCTCTTGACAGCCTCTTCATCTCAACCACCTCCTCCTCTTCTGTTTCCTTCGATTCCTATGTTTACTGAGCTCGCATCCATGGGTCATATGTTGATACAACTGTCACAACAACTCCCAAAACAAATGAAGGAAGTTACTGACAATATCCACCACGAATTACAACACAAAGTGGATGTATTGGAAGCAGATATTATTCCATTACAAGAAGAAGCAGATGCCGTAAAAGCAAAAAACCACGCTTTACACGAACAGATTAAACAGCTCTAGACTAGACTTGATGAATAGGAATCGTTGATCAGCCAAAGAGATGTTGCGTTCGCTGAAATACAAGTTAAAGATGATTTATTAAGTGATGTTGATGCAGAAATTATCCCGCTAAAACAGTTAGCCCAGGATAGAGAGGATGCTCGTGTAGCATTTGGAAACTTGTTGGAAGAAACTAGAGTATAGTTGGATGAAGTTGTACAGAAAGGACAGGAGATGGCCGATTTAGCCAAGCAAACTAATAAAGAACTTCAGCTCGCAAACGCCAACCTGTTTGAAGCCAATTTTGCTCTTAAAAACTAGATGACATTGGTCGCTCAACTCCAGAAGGAAGTCACAGGAATTCAAAGAGAGCGAGATGCTTATTACCAGACCATCTAGTACCAATCACATGAATTGGAGAGAAGAGAAAAGCAGCTTGATGGTCAAGCAGAAAGATTATCTAGAATTGATAAACAAATTCAAGACATGCAGTTGAGCCATGACGCAACCCTTGCAAACGATTTTTACCTGCAAGAGGCCTTTTTGCAGACACAAGCTGAAATTTTGATGAGTCAAGTAATTGTCGCAAGTTCAGTTAGAACTGATGCTCAGCTCGTGGAACTGAGACCCTAAAAAAGATGTTGGACTCGCTGAAGCAGAAAATTTCCAGAACATTTAAGTTAGCCCGAACAATGTATATTCAGGGTATAGTAGAAGAGCCATAAATTTTGTATCACTACGGGTTCAAGTCCACCGTGCGTGCCAGTGTAAGCTGCCGGATTGGCATTTGTAATTCTCTACTTTTCGTATTCCGCACGAACCGAAAGGTCGTTGCGAAGAGTTGTAACTATTTATAATCTAATGAAAGGACGCTTTGGTAACAATCAAGAGAATCGCCAGATTGTCTGTCTGGGCGATTGCATTCTGTGACGTTGCCGGGGTGCATTGTTTGAGAATTCTGAGTATTGTTGTTTCTTGCCTCTGTTTGATTACATTAATTTGTGGGTAGTATAGTTCCATTAAGTTAGAAAACGTAAGTCTGTATTACGGTAATGAATAGCTTTGACGCGGTCTACTGTGAAAGCATTAACCTGAGTATGAACAGTAATTCTATGATAGAATGAAACAGAAGATTGATAGTAATTTGTATGTAGATTTCTGAGTATTAATGTACTACGAAGTAAATGTGTTAATTGGGAAAATTAAGTTATAGGGCCTCTGATTAGCAGACCCCTACCACCCCCAAGAACCCGAAAGAGTTTAAACGCGCCTGTGACGGCAATGCGCGTTTAACACAACTATCATTTAAAAGCTCTTGAAGCAAAGAATCTAGAACTATACCCAACAAAAATACATTTCACTGCTCATCATCCAATTTCTTACGTTGTTGTTCAGGCACTAACGGATATGCCAGATAACCAAAGATATGCAAGTGAGTAACAAATGGTTTGCAACCATGTCAAGCCTCATATGAAGTGATAGATTGCAATGCTTTAGTGGGATATTTGTTAAGCACATATGTTGCACACATAATAGCCTCAAGCCAAAAACTATGTGGTGAAGCCTGACTCTTGAGCATACACCTTGCCATCTCCATGAGTGTCAAGGGAGCACTAGATTGTGCTCTCTGACTAGACTAGACAAGATTTTGGAATTATACTTTCCATTAAAAGATCACCCATGTAGGAGAAACACCACAAGAATATGTAGTTGATACAAGAATTCCCACGACCAAGAACTGATAGGTATGGATAACTTAACTAGAGATGATACAAGAGATCCCATAACCCGGGATCGTAGTTATGAAATAAGATATCTGGATTATAAGAACTCCCTTCAGGGAGATGAACTAGATAAAAGAAATACCTCGATAAGATCTCATACTATGCGATTACAAGAGAAGACAATAGGATGTCCAAGATACTAAACTGGACAAGACTAGAAAAAGAGACAAGACTAGAACTCGAACAGGAACTTGGAAAATACTTACTTGGAGATTGTGACTCCTTGAGCTCCCAAGACTAGCATTGGTAAGATCGAGGATGAATATGGGCAAGCCCTCTTTATATAGGTGTTCAAAGGAAATTATCAAAGGTGGTTATGACCTGATGATATCATTGATGATGTTAGCAATCCAAACAAGACTTCCAAATATTAAAATTTAGCAAGTAGACAGTCAATCTTAGGGTTTTGGCATGTTCCAAACGCAATGGAAGGATTGGTTTCTCCAAATTATGAATAAATCATGAGATATAGAAGTCACATAGAATCTAAGGTTTAGGATGGTTTTGTTTATCTCTAACATCACCTCCCCCTCAAGCGACGAGTTCCACGAGGAGCTATTGTGTGAGTATGAGATCTTCTAAGACTTGAATTTTCATAGCTCTTGATCTTTGTAGATTTCTTGATATGTGGTACTCGAACATGATGATGATGGATATCCATGATGAAACTGGAAAGGGTTTGTAGTATATCTAGGGATAGAATCAAAGTTATGATTCTCGTGATGGACTATATTCCACTTTTAACTCTGATGATGATCCTTTTGATGTGGGATGGTGATTGTGGAAGTCCTAGTTCCAACTTGATTCTTCTTCTTAGGAGAATTGAATACCATTTGATCATGACCTCCAGAATAAAAGCATAATCCATCATTCATCCAATGTTTTCTTTCCTTTGGAGTAAGTCATCTGACCCTGATGTTATCCAATCACATGGGTTCTGGTTGAGTTTCTTCCACCATATATTGTTTTGGAACAGAGGTAAACTTATATTCTAGATCTCTAATAGAAGTTTTCTTCTCTTGCTTTCTCTCGAACAACCTATTATCAGACTCAATTGCTTGATTCATTAATTCATTCAAAGAATTTACCTTAGGCATGGTCAGCATGAGTTCGCGGGCATCATCATGTAAGCCCCATCGGAATTGGTTGATAAAATAATCCTCATGCCATGTGAGATCACAAATGATTTCTCTAAATTCTAATGCATAGGTAGATGCAGGCCTATTTCCTTGATGTAGCTTTCTTAGCTTTGTTTCGACAGCAGGTGAACAATTGGTATCTCCAAACAAAGATGTGAACTCTTGAACAAAGTCCTTGAAATCATACAAAATATCCATATCCTTCTGAAGGATAGGTGCAAACCATGAAAGAACATGGCCACATAATAGTTCCTATGAGTCCTACTTGAGAAGCATCATCTAGGTACCTGTCTAGTTGCATCCTTATGAATAGTTTCACTTGTTGCAAAAATCCTTGAAACTTTGATATTGTCCCATCAAAATTCTCAGGCATGCTCACTTTTGGACTTTTCTTCATCATGAGGGTACTTGAAGAAGATTGATTTCCAATGATTTGGAGCTCTTGGATTTGCCTTTGAAGTTATCTAATTACATCTTGAATATTTTGCTATTGAATCCTTTGTTGGTTTTCTCATATCTCTTGTGCTTGGTCTTGATGAAGGTAATCTTGCCAAATTGTCGAGGAGCACTAGATTGTGCTCTCTGACTAGACTAGAAAAGATTTTAGAATTATAATTCTGATTACAAGATCATCCACATAGGGGAAATAATACAAGAATATGTAGCTGATACAAGAAGTCCCTTAACCTAAAACTAATAGGTATGGATAACTCGACTAGAGATGATACAAGAGATCCTACAACTCGGGATCATAGTTATGAAACAAGATATCTGGATTACAAGAACTCCCTTTAGGGAGATGAACTAGATACAAGAAATAACTCGATAAGATCCCATAGTATGAGATTAAAACAGAACACAATAGGTTGTCCTGTTGATATATTTAGGTAGTGATGTGTGTGAACACACGAGGACCGCCAGGGCACTATTTTCCCTCTTTAAGAGGTTTTTTTCCCGCGGCTTGTATATACGCCTATTGCCCTAATGGGCTACTTATCTTTGTACATTCTCTAGTAATGCATTCAGTATTGTGTGTTGTGCTCCAAGTTTCTTCTCCTTCCTTGTGCTGTTCGCGTGCTTCCGCAGACGTCTATCTCCAACAATTGGTATCAAAGCAGGTCGTCGCTTCATCTAGGGCACTGTTGACACTCCTCCGATTGCAGTGTTAGAATCGCACGAATTTTGGTGAGCATACTCAATGTGTTTTCGAGCTCATTTCGGCCTCCGAACGCACTATTGTAGTGCTTGTGCAAGCTATTTCATCTTTTTATCAAAGGTATATACCAATTTCTATTTGCAAGTATAAGCATCTCGAAGTCTGCTACAGGTCTAGCGGAATTTGTCTGGGTAGTTCTGTTCAACTTTTTGAGATATATTCAATTTTCTACATCAAGGTATTTTTGTCACCGGCCATGGTTGAAAGCAGTGATGTATTCCGTATGTTGGCTGTTGAGGATAAGTTGGATGGTACCAAGTACCCGTTATGGGCTTATATGATGCAACATGTATTGGTCACAAAAGGACTGTGGAACATTGTGCAGGGTGTTGAAAAATATCCCCGACTACAGATATAGAAGTTGAGGCAAAAGGTGTCCAAGATGATGATATTCTGCATATTCCTATTCGTGCTACAGTTTTTGCTACACCTACTATAGAGCGAATTCATCGGGATGGCAGAGAGGCCCAGGCACATGCATTGATAGCTTTGTCTATCAAACATGCCATTATTCCTCACATTCACTCTTGCAGGACAGCTAAGGATGCTTGGGATACACTTACCACATTGTACCAAGCTAGGAATGAGGCTTGTGTTGCTTACCTTCGAAAAGAGTTGGAGAGTGAGCACATGAATGAAGGTGATTCTATGGATAGTTTTCTAACAAAGATCAAAGACTTGAAGGAACAGTTGATTTCTGTTGATAAGGTTATACCAGATAGCTCACTTGTGCAGACCGTTTTGAATGGTCTTCTTGATTCATATCAGAGTTTTGCTTCTACTCTTCGGTTAATGGTGAAAGGCAATCCAAATGCCTTGTCATTTGAGGAGTTAGTCTCTGTTCTGTTGCCAGAACATTAGTCCAAGCAGAACAGGTCCATTATGCGTGTTGCAGATCAAGCTTTCCTGGCTAGTCAGAAGGGCAAAGGAAAATGGAGCTCTTCAAGTAGTAAGCAAAAATCTGCAAATGCTGCACATTCGAAGAAGGAAGATAAAGATGAGAAGAAATCAGAAAAGCAAAAATTGTTTTGCAAGTACTGTAAAGGGAATGATCATATTATAAAGAACTATCCAAAACTGGCTGCTAAATAGGCAAAGAAGAAAGAGGCTAGAATGGTTGTTGTAGAGGCCTCTACACCAAAAATAGAGTCTTCTAATCTTGTGCAGGAAGAAGAATGGGTGTTTACTACTGTTTGCAGTTTTGACCCATCTTCTCATGGGCAGTGCATGTCTGCAGTAAACGTTAGACGTTTGGTATTTTGACAGTGGGGCGACCAAACATATTACCTCACAGCGCAGTTTCTTCTCTTCACTCGAGCCTGCCCCTACAGGGAATACTGTCACATGTGCCAACAACTCCTCTTATCCTATTATGGGAGTTGGTAAGATCATTTTGACTACTGCTGATGGTAGTTCTTTCACCTTGTCAGATGCTTTATTTGTGCCAGGGATCAAGAAGAACTTGTTATCAGTTTCTGCATTAGCCAAGATTGGCTTGGTTGTGAAATTTGTTGATGACAGGTGTATAGTTCATGATCTGTCAAATGGCGATGTGATTATTGCTTCTGGCATTTTATGTCGTGGGCTGTATAAGCACATAGACTATGAAAGATCTTTGAATGATTCGGCATGTGCGGTACATGATTCTCACGCTATGTCAAATGCTAAGCTTTGGCATGCACGCTTTGGTCATCTGAATTTTGCTAGTTTGCTACGCCTGCAGAAATCTGAAATGGTGTCCTCTTTGCCAAAAGTTGAGGCACCTGGAAAACATGTTTGTGAAGGCTATATTTTGGGAAAAATGCATCATTCCTCATTTCCAAAAGATGGTTCAGTTCGAGCTACTCAGAAATTGCATCTTGTACATAGTGATGTCTGTGGTCCTATGCAGACACCTTCTTTTGGAAATTATCTTTTCTTCATGACTTTCATTGATGATTTTTCCAGACATGCATGGGTATATCCATTGAAGGAAAATTCTGAAGTGTTCATGTGCTTCAAACAGTTTTTGGTTTTGGCTGAAAATCTGTCAACATGTAAAATGGGCACCCTCCGTTGAGATCGAGGGGGGGAATATATGTCTTCTGATTTTAATGCATTTCTGGCTGAACGTGGGATAAAACACCAGTGTACAGTGCCATATACACCTTAACAGAATGGAGTTGTTGAACGAAAGAACAGGTCACTCATGGAGATGGCGAGGTGTATGGTCAAGAGTCAGGCTTTACCACATAGTTTCTAGCTTGAGGCTGTCATGTGTGCAACATATGTACTTAACAAGTGTCCCACTAAAGCTCTACAATCTATCACTCCATATGAGGTTTGGCATGATCAAAAGCCATCTGTTGCAAATCTGCATGTTTTTGGTTGTTTGGCATATGCATTAGTGCTTGAACAACATCATAGAAAATTGGATGATGAAGCACTAAAATGTATTTTTGTTGGGTACAGTTCTGAAATTAAAGGCTATTGTCTGTATCATCCATAGACTAAACACATTCTGGTTAGCCATGATGTTGTTTTTTTGGAAGATGATATTCATTCATTGCTTTCATGTACTAAGGAGACATCTGTTAGCTCCAAAGACATGTATGGTACTTTGCTGCCTCTTTTTACAGGTGGACAGTCTAGTGTTGGTCCTAATGAGGCAACTTCTCAGCCTTTGCAGGTTTCATGTGATGATGCAGATCATCCCATTTCTGATGCAAATTTACATGATGCACTTGTTGATGAGAGAGCTGACATTGATGAGGCAAAAACTATGCCAAAATGGATGGTGCAAACTTTGCGTGATAGAAAATTAGATGCAGCTCTGCCATATCGTACTCGATCAGGCTCTCATAGTGCCTCTTTTCCATCAGATTTCTATGCTATGGCTGCATCTAGTCTCTGTGATGAAAATGAGCCTATTTCGATTGACGAAGCACAAAATTCAAAAAATTGGATGGCTGCTATGCAATCTGAATATGATGTTATAATGAATAATAGTACTTGGTCTTTATGTGACTTGCCTCCTGGCAAGAAGGCCATTGGCACTAAGTGGGTTTACAAGGTGAAGCGTAAGCCTGATGAAACAGTTGATAGGTATAAGGCTAGGCTTGTTGCAAAGGGTTATGCACAGGAAAGAGGCATTGATTTTGATGAGACCTTTGCACCTACATGCCGTATGACTACTATTCGGAGCATCTGTGCACGTGCAGCCCATCATGGTTGGAATGTACATCAATTGGACATTAAAACTGCATTTCTGAATGGCGACTTGCATGAAGAAGTGTATGTTTTTCAGACCTGTGGCTTTGTGCAAAAAGGGCATGAAAACCAGGTGTGCAGGTTAAAGAAGGCATTATATGGTTTAAAGAAAGCACCACGTGCTTGGTATGAGAAGATACATGCCAATCTGATTGCACATGGTTTTGAGAACAGTCCAACTAAAAGCACTGTTGAAGCTCAAAGTCAAGGACAAAGCATGGAAGCACATCAAAAGGTGGACACATGAGGAAAGGGAGCAAGTAGGGAGCTCCAAGAAGTGTATGTCAAATTTTCAGAAGAATCCCCTACAAAAATAGTGATTTTCATCACTAGAAACCATTGTAAATACCTTTATCTATTTTTAGTAACTCCATTTTGTTCAAGCCGAGGAGTCCTCGAGCTTGAGGAGTATTAGAAGTACCATCGTACCAATTTTCATAATTTTTAGACTTCGTTTGAGCCCTCAAATAAGCCCTGGAACCTAATTTTTAACTAGGCCGGACACTAGGTCTGGACAGGGCCAAAACTAGTCAAAAAACTATAAAAAGAGTTAGAGAGCTCATTTTTGAGGTAACTGGTGAGAGAATAGAACTTTTTTAAGAGAACTCTTTTGCAATCAAAGCTTTCCATTGTTCCTCTCTTTGATCTTACTTTGTGCGCGTGTGTGTGTATGTGTGTGCATGTTTGTGTGCTTTCACTCACGCACTTGTGCCTTCTCTTGCTCGTGGTCTTCATACCGGTCCTCACGTCTCCGCGGATTGACAAGTAAAGGAGGTGGTGCTTACGCTTGAGCTACATCAAATTTTGGCACCGTTGCCGGGGAGAGAGCTTCGAGGACGAGCGTTGTGATGGTAAGATCGTAGATTTGCGACGTTGGAAGGTAAAACAACTGTCATTTCAGTTCATTTTCTGTTTTTTCCTCTTCATCTTCATCATCATCATCATCTCCACCTTCTTCCACTCTTCTTCATAGAAAATTCTTGTTTTTTAGTGCATTTTCACCATCTTCATACCATTTTTCATGCATTATTGTGTGGGAAGGAGTTAGGAGAAGCAAGGGAGAGCAAGCGCTGTGTTTTTTTCATGATTTTCTGCTCATACGGAGCTCGCCATAGCTGGCGCTCAGAAATTTGAATTTCCCGCCAAAAAACGCGATTCTGTGATGAAAATCGCGATTCTGTGAAAATTCAAAATTTTTTGAAAAATCACGATTTTCAGTTTTCCCGCCTAAAAGTTGGTTGAAAAGAATCGCGATTCTGTGTATTTTCTCAAAAAAACACGATTCTCTGCTCAAAATCGCGATTCTCAAAAAAACACGATTCTCTGCTCAAAATCGCGATTCTCACCAATCACGATTTTCAGCAAAAACACGATTTTGTGAAAAACACGATTTTCTGCTCAAAATCGCGATTCTCACAAATCACGATTTTCAGCGAAAAATACGATTTTGAGAAAAACACGATTCTCTATGACAAAATCGCGATTTTCATGCCAAAAACACGATTTTGTGAAAAAGGCGATTCTGTGAAAACACGAATTTTTGCTCAAAATCGCGATTTTCAAAAACACGATTTTGTGCTCAACATCGCGATTTTCATGTGAAAAATACGATTCTGAGAAAACACGATTTTCATGTCAAAAACACGATTTTGTGAATCACGATTCTCTGAGTCAAAATCGCGATTTTCAGAAACACGATTTTGTGATCAACATTGCAATTCTCTGAAACACGATTTTGTGATCAACATCGCGATTCTCTAAAACACGATTTTGTGATCAACATCGCGATTTTCATAAACACGATTTTTTGCTCAAAATCGCGATTTTCAAAAAATACGATTTTGTGCTCAACATCGCGATTTTCATGTCAAAAACACGATTTTGAGAAAACACGATTTTCAGCAAAAAAATAAAAAAAAAAAAACACGATTTGGTGAATCACGATTCTCTGAGTCAAAATCGCGATTTTCAAAAATACGATTTTGTGATCAACATCGCGATTTTCAAATCACGATTTTCTGCTCAAAATCGCGATTTTCAAAAACACGATTTTGTGCTCAACATCGCGATTTTTTTTTTTTTTTTGAACTTCACAGCATCGCGATTTTCAGAAAGTTCACAAAATCGCGATTTTCTCCAAAGGTCATGTTTGCCTGTTTTGACCCCCAGGAGCCTGATTTGACATAACTTTCTCATCCAAAGTCCATTTTTTGAGCTCTATAGCTCGTTGGAAAGCTCGTTTCAAATCCTACACGATCTCAACTGTTTTTTTCAAGAATAATGCGCTGATTTTGAGATAGGATAATTTGAAGTTGACCCTCAGGTGGGACTAGGGAACCAAGGGGGCTCTAAAGAATTTTGAACCATACCAAAGGGAAAATTTGGACTCTTGACTTAAGCTTATGAACTTGAGATCTGGTAGACACTTAGGCAAGGATAAACAAAGCATTAGATCTTCTGAGGCTAGTGTCAACCATACATCCAAGTCTTGGGCACAACAACTAAGTGGTCATCTTTTACTAAGTTCAGACACAAGTGATTCAGAAATGTCTTTTAGTATGGGAAAACCTGCGGGTGGCTCAGGGACTGCCCATCTACAAACACCAGAAGGTCCCTATAAGACACAGTTGGAATATATTCGGACCAACCAATTAGGTGCTCGCATCTATGAGGATGGTCTGAGACGATCAGTGGTCCAACTCAAAAATCCAGATCAATCCTTTGGACTTGAACACCCAGTGGTCAAGTTCGAAGAGGGTTCATACATTGATAAGGAAGGAACCATGTATGTGGTCACCAACCTACCCGATAGGACTGATGAGTTTGGAAATGTCATTCCTGAGAATGAAATAGGAGACCTAGAACAAGGAAATGTAGGACAAGGACCCCAGACTCCTAGAGGTAAGTCAGTTTTGACCCGAGTGATCACTCCGGACTGGATCCCTCAAGACAACAAAAGCATAGAACTATTTTTGAATAGAGAAACAGAGGAAGCCTTTTGGAGGTTCAAGCCAGATCAACCTAGCCAATTGGGCATAGTTATCATCTATGAATTCAAAGATCCTGAGATACCAGGCAAAGTTGTCTACCTGGATAACACATCAGAGAAAATTTTCTTGGTAACAGAACATGATAGACATGCATATACTTGGAAGAATGAAATGATTTTTCCCCCACCAAGATCCAATGTTTCCGATGGCCTCCAAGGGGTAGGATCATCCCAGGCTCATGAAGCCCAGAGAGAAAGAACTAGAGAGAGACCTGAGGTAAGTTTTGCACACACCGTGGGCAGGAATAGGTCAGGACTTGAAAATGAAAGACCTGAAAGAGAGAGACATCAAGCACATAGGCAACAAAGAGATGAACAGGATTTTCCATTGCCTAGACCCCGGGAGTACCCAAGAACCCTTAGACCCATTCACGTGATCAAGGCAATGAAGAACTATTTTGATGGGACAGGGCCGAGTACAAACAAGTGCTAAGAGCCGAACAAATTGAGGACTGGTTCACCCAGTACGAGGCATTTGGTTTGACCCTTAAAGGCACTGCCTTAGCTTGGTTTCAACCATTGAGTAGAAGCAGCTATCGCGATATAGGTCAACTGCTAGACGAATTCATTGTAGAATTTTCCAAGAGTGGTATCAGGCATAACACATCGTCCCTGATCCACAGTTTCAAGCAGACACCCCAAGAAACAGTGCGACTAGCAGGTAGAAGGTTCAGACAGTACCTAGAAAGATGCCCTACTCCAGAGTTACCCACACCAGCTAAACAAGTGGCTTTGTTCTTAGATGGCTTACTGAGCACAAAATTAAGATCATATGTGTACTTGAAAGAGCCTAGATCCATAGAAGAGTGCGTGCGGACGTGCATCGACATAGAAGATAACTTGGGTGAGGAGTTGGGATTGTCCAAACTCTACAAAGATTCGGATAGTTCTACTAGTCATACTTCAAAGATCTCCACAGAAATAGAAGAGATAGCTGAGCAAGTTGCCAAGAAGCTGGGAGTCCAAAATAAACAAACACAGAGAGTCACTTCATTGAATCGGTGCTATACTTGCGGAGGTGACCACATGGCTAACGTATGCCCAATGCAAAACCAAAACATTAGAGAAAGGAATGCTCCATATTGCACTATTGAGAGAAAATACACAAACCACACGGCTCAAGATTGTCCCTACAATAGGCAGGCTGTTAGACAAAATTATCAGCAACCTTACCCACAAGGTAGGTATCAGAATCAATACCAACAGCCATATTATAGACCACAACAGCAGTATCAGGTACCATATAGGCCACAACCTATCTTGGGAAACCAACCACCAGCTCCAGCCAACGTGATTCCAGTCAAATATGCTGTGGGAGAGGAAAATCCAAATAGAGCATTGGTGCCCCTAACCCCATGGATACCAGATAATGATTCTCATGCTCATAGTTCAGACTACTCCCATGAAGGTAGTCCACATGCATATTACACAGAGTCACCTGAACATAGTGAGATTTACTCGTATCAATATGAGGCGCCACCTATGGAGCAAAATTGGGAGCCAGAATACTCCAATGTCATGCACACAAATCCTAACCCTAGGCCCCAGTTGAGACAAATGAGACCACAAGCCCCTAGAGGATCTTGTTTCAGATGTCATGGTGACCATTTCATTCGTGACTGTCCCCACCCACCATCTCCGAGCCAAGGACAGGCTATCACAATACAGGCTTTTTGTCCTGATTGTGGCAAAGA
This sequence comes from Ceratopteris richardii, assembly GCA_020310875.1. Taxonomy (NCBI): domain Eukaryota; kingdom Viridiplantae; phylum Streptophyta; class Polypodiopsida; order Polypodiales; family Pteridaceae; genus Ceratopteris; species Ceratopteris richardii. Next base: position 38,894,624 of record CM035436.1, on the reverse strand, counting down.
CCATCTCCCCAGAGATTGTCCAAGAAACCCCTCTAGTGCACCCAAGATTACACCCATTAATGTGGTAGGCTTAGTGGCAGATCCAAGTTCAAGTAGTAGCAATGTGGCTCCTATACAAGCTGTCACTAGAGCACAAGCCTTAAAACAGGATAAACCAGTAGAACAATCAGAGTCAAGTGAATCGGGAGAGCCTAGTAAGAGGAAAACAAGAACATGGAAGGATACCAGAGAGAAGGCCAATCGCAAGTGGAATAAAAAGTTATCGGAACTAGAAGAAAGCTTAAAAGAAGCGAAAACAAAAATAGAAGATATTGCATCTCAAAGCCCCTCGCATGCCGAAACTCCATCCACTCCACCTCATCCCACCCCACCACCCATTGTAAATAGACCGCAACCAGGGTCTGTTCTTGCAGATCCGACCCCAGAAGGCTTGGACATGATGTTCAAGGCCTACCAGGCTCGACTTCAAGAAGGGCCTACAACGGCAAACCTAGACAAGAGTTACCCTAGAGCAGATTTAGAGATTGAACGGATGAAAATGTGCATGAAAATGGTAGAACAAGCTCAAGCCATACTTGAGACTAGTCAAAAGTTCAATCAGACAAACTCTATCAAATCAGATTTGCATTTCCAGGGCTTACTAGAAAGATTAGAGCAATTGGTAAACAAACCACAAGTTTCTTTACCTCCACAGGCTCAACCAGTTATTGAAAGAGGAAGCTCACCACCAATGGGAGCTTATGTTCCTAATTCCACGGATCCAGGAATACCTCCTTCAATTCAACAGTACTCTCAAGAATTCTTGCGGGAAATACAAGAAGAGAAATGGGCCAAGGAGAAGGGTAATTCCCCTCCTATTCCTGAGATTGATGATCTTCATGATCAATTTCCCCAAGACATCCCATCTATTTACAAAGATGAAGCAGAACAACAAGAAGACGAAAGGTTAGATTTTGAATCTAATACCTTAGAAGAACTGCCTCAATTTCCAGGCCCATGGGAATCTGAATCTCTCCAGATTAGAGCTCCCACAATACTAGTAAGAAATGAAGACTCAGTGGTTCCAAGGAACACTGATGTCGTGAAGAACACTAAGGTTCAGTGTCATCTCACTGTAGAAGAGCTGCTCAAAGCAAAACCTGAGTTATGGAATCATGTGAAGGATCAGGTCCCAGGACTTGATTCCAACATGCCAAAAGCAGGCTCCAAGCAAAGGGTACCCGAGATACCTCTAGACAAAATAGGGGACATGTGTGAAGGTGAAGAAGGTAACACTTATCTTCCAATCACCTACCAAGGTTACACAACCAAAGCAATCATAGATTCAGGTGCTGGTGTTGCTATTGCGACCACCTCCTTGTGGAAGCAATGGGGCAAGCCCACATTAAGACCAACGAGAATGAAGCTTCAAATGGCTGATGGTCATTTTGAAAGACCTCTAGGATTGCTAGAAGGGATCACTCTAACCACTTGTGGTGTAGAGTTTGAGCACACATTTGCAATATGTGACTTTGAGAAAAATAATGTCTATGAGATGATCCTAGGAAGACCCTTCCTACGACAGTTGCAAATAGTACAGGATTGGGGAACTAACTCCTTGTACTTACAGCACTTAGGGGTCACCACCAAGGTCAATTTGAAGGATTACACCTTCAGAGATGTACCACCCCTACAGTGGAATTCTATCCACAAAGTGAAAGAAGATTCCATCTCTGTGCATTCTGAAAGTTCACCTGATCCATCATGGCTGCATGAAGATACTCATTTGTGGATGTGCAAAGTCGCAAAGGAAGAGGAAAAACGTTTAAAGGCAAGGGAAGAAGGAGCTTCACTAGAAGATAGACCAGTTAGAGACCTAGCCTACACACCGATGATCTTTCCAGATGAGGAGTTCGAACCTCATGGCTGGCCAGAAATCTTAGCCACCATGGACATTGCTGTCAATGAAGAACAATGGACACCTCATTGTGATGAGGAAGGTTATGATATCTCAGTGTTCATGTGTCAGCCCTTACTAGAAGAATGTGACCCTAGTGATGTCATAGAAGAAGAAGAGAATGACGATGATATAGAGTCCATTGTGATGGATAGTTGCTTTAACTCAGAGCAGCACTATCTAGAAGATATAGGAGTGTTCACCCAGAAAGAAGAAGAACCTCTCACAAGTATTAAAACGGTAAACTCAAAGGATGGAAGCGAAAGTAGTCAAAAGAAAAAGAAAAGAAAAGCAGTGAAACAAGAAGAGGAGGAATCATTGTTTGAAGTACCAGAAAACTTCAAGAAATATGAAGTTGACGACCGCAAAATTTTGGTACGAATGCCTAAGAGAGAGACCATCATAGGAGAATCATATGATAATAAAGAAAAGACCAAGAAGATTGTAGTGACCATTGAAGAGAACGAAGAGAGATGCACATATATAGGAGATGACCTAAGTGCAAGAGAAGAAATGGAGCTTGTAGCTCTATTAAGGGAATATAGGGATGTGTTTGCGTGGCACTATAGAGACTTGAAAGGGGTAGATCCAAGAATTTGCTCTCATACTATCCCCATGACTGCTGATGCCAAGCCCACCAAACAGAAGCCCTACACATATAATGATACCTATGCAGCCAAAATAAAAGAAGAAATTGATAGGTTGATTGAAGCTGGATTCATCTATGAGATTGAGCATACTGAATGGGTGTCCCCCATTGTAGTTGTGCCCAAGAAGAACGGAAAGTTGCGAGTGTGCATTAACCTGAAAAAAGTTAATGCCGCTACAATCAGAGATAGCTATCCGCTTCCAATCACCGAACATTTATTGGAGCGTGTTGCAGGCAAGGAAGTTTATAGCTTTCTTGATGGATTTTCAGGTTACAACCAAGTAGCCATCGCCCCAGAAGATCAACACAAGACGGCTTTTGCCACCGAATGGGGAATCTTTGCATTTCGTGTGATGCCATTTGGGCTCACCAATGCACCTGCAACATTCCAAAGGCTCATGTGTCATGTCTTCAAAGAGTTCTTACGAAAGAGCTTAGAAGTGTATGTGGATGATTTATGTGCTCATTCCCAAGAAAAAAGATTTCACATCCCTGAGCTCAGACAGATCTTCAACAAGTGTAGAGAATATCGAGTGTGTCTGAACCCAGAAAAGTGTGTGTTCATGGTGCGTCAAGGTAAAATCCTCGGTCATATTGTTTCTAAGAATGGAATCTCAACGGATGAAGATAAGGTACGAGCCATAGCGGAGTTGCCAAGGCCAAGGAATGTTAAAGAGGTACAAGCCTTTATGGGCCATTGTGGATATTACCGTAGGTTTATCCACATGTACGCGATCATAGCTAGACCCCTTTATGCCTTGTTGTCTAATTTTGAGTGGAACGACGAATGCGAGAATTCTTTCAATGAACTAAAGAAACGTTTGTGCACAGCACCAATATTGACCACTCCTGATTGGAATAAGCCATTCCATGTCCATGTGGATGCATCCAATCATGCCATAGGATGTGTGCTAGCACAACCCACAAGTGAAGGGAATTTAGATTTGCCCATAGCATATGCTAGTAGACAACTAAACCCAGCCGAAAGAAATTATACCACAACCGAGCGAGAAGGGTTAGGCATGGTATATGCTGTAAAGAAGTTTAGACACTATTTATTGGCCAACAAGTTCAAGTTTTTCACTGATCATCAAGCTTTGTTATATTTGGTCAATAAACCTTGCAATACTGGACACTTAGTAAGATGGTTCCTCTTACTAATGGAGTATGACTTTGAAGTTGTTGTCAGGAAAGGTGGAACCCACCTTCGGGCAGATCACCTTTCTCGCATTACTTCAGGAGAGTCACCACAAGGAGTGCCTGATGAACTACCTGATGCTTATCTGTTCAATTCGGAAGTTGTTCCTAAATGGGCAAATAAGTTGGTACCAGTCCTAACCTTCGGCCCTGCAAATAAGAATGTGAAAACATCACAAGAAGAAATTGTAAAATCACAAAAATATCACATATTGGCAGGAAGCATGTACAAACAAGATACTGAGGGTGTTTTAGCTTGTTGTGTCGAGGATGATGAACATAGTAGTTGGTTGCAGCAAGCTCATGAGGGATTGCTAGGAAATCACTATTCTAAACAACGAACATTGCAGAATTTGAAACGTTTAGGAGTGTATTGGCCTAGCATGGACAAAGAAATACATGAGTGGATCAAGAATTGTCCAATGTGCAGAGAGAGACCACCAGTGGAGCATGCGACCCTTTATCAAGTATCATTAATTCCAGATTGGAGTGCTCCATTGGTAGAGTTTATGAGATCGGGAAGATTACCCAAAGAGGCCAGTCTAGCAAGAAGACGAAATATGGAGCAAGAGGCTCAAGGCTATGCCTTAGTAGGAGAGAACCTATACCGAAGAGGTAAAGATGGTTATATAAGACTGTGCGTTCATGAATCAGACTATTTAAGGGTCTTAGAGACTGCACACAGTGGTGTTGCAGGTGGACATTTTGGTCCTGACCGAGTGATTAAGACCATTCTATTCTCAGGACTTTGGTGGCCCACTCTTCATATGGATGCACATACCTATGTGAAGAAATGTGATACATGCCAACGTGCACAATATCCAATTAGAAAAGACGAGATGCCTTTGCGGCCAATGATGGGAGGGCGTGCATTTTCCAAGTGGGGCATAGACTTCATAGGTCCTATTAATCCCCCTGCTAGAAACTCCCATGCAGAGTATATTATTGTAGCCACAGATTACCTTACCAAGTGGGTAGAAGTGAAAGCCACAACAAAGAATGATGCTCAGACGACGGCTAAGTTCTTATTCGAGAATGTGTTCACGAGATATGGACTACCAATAGAGTTGGTGAGCAATAGAGGCACACACTTCTTGAATGAAGTCATTGAAAATCTTCTCCAAGAATTCTTGGTGATACATAAGAAATCCGCCCCCTATCATCCACAAGCCAACGGACAAGCCGAGAGTACCAATAAGATCCTCTGTAACGTATTGACAAAACTGGTGAATAATAAACGCTCTGATTGGGACAAACAACTTCATCATGCTGTTTGGGCTTATCGAGTTGCCTACAAAACGGTACTCAACGCCACCCCATTTCAGATGGTCTTCGGACAGAACGCTGTGCTACCATTAGATTTCTTAATCCCTGCCTTAAAAGTAGCACAAGAGTATGAGTGGAATGGGCATGAATTGTCCTCTAGGATCTTTGATCTCGAACGCTTGGGTGAAACGAGGCTACGAGCGGCAGCAGGCATCTACGCTGCAAAGAAGAGGCAAAAGGCATACTTTGATGCACACATCAAGGATAAGGGATTGAAAGAGGGAGATCTAGTGTTGGTATACACACTAAAACAACATGCCCATAAGTTGGAAAAAAGAGGATATGGACCCATGATCATTAATAGAATTTCCACTAGTGGTGCAGTTCAGTTGGCCACTCTAGAAGGAGATATCTTGCCAAACTATATTAGTGGCTGCAGAGTCAAGCTATATCAAGAACCTCTTACTGAGGATATGCTAATGAGACTCAACACTGCTAAGAAGCGAAAAGAAGAAGAGTTAAGAGTGAGAGAAGAAGCACAGGTAGAGGCCAGAGAGCGTATTAGGCGAAATAAGTTAAGGCGATTAGGCCTAGATGTCAACTCAAAAGCCCCAAAATATCACATGGATATGTGTCAAAAGTCAGGCATAGCGACTTCTCAAGTCATTGACCGAAGACCCTTTGTGACCATAGAGATAGGACAAGGGAAGGGTGCAAGGACGGTGAAAGCATTGATTGACTCAGGTGCAGCAAGTAGTGCAGTTAGACTTTCCTATTGTCAAGACTTGGGGTTGAACATCAATCCCATAGAAGCTTATCTCATAGGATTGGGAGGTGTGGAAACCCCTTGTTTGGGCGAGGTGGAACTTCCCATCTACCTTCAAGATGTTCCAATGAAAGCCAAAGTGCTAGTATGTCAAGATGAGAACCTTACAGAACCACTTGTCTTGGGTCAAGATTGGATCTATGACCATGCAGTTAACTTAAACCTAAGAAGTCAAATTCTTCAAGTTTGGGTACATGAACAATGCATTACATTAGGATTAGAGAACTGCATGCTCCTAGATCATGGCACCACACACTCTCTTAGTTCTTCCAAGACTAATCATATGAAAGAAGATGTTGTATGTGTCAAAAGCTCTATGATGCAGAAGGAGTCAATCGTGGAAGACCAGGTCCGAAGGCGGGTGGATCTTTCTTCTTCTCCAAAGACTCAAGTAGCCACAGTAGTGAGCCCACCACACAAGCAAACACAACCGTTCACGACAACTGCTACATCAAATAGAAAGACACCATTCGATAAAAAAGCGGTTCCGGGCATGAAGCAGATCTGGGTACGCAAAGGAGAGCAACCACCAGCCTTAACCCCACAAATCCCATCCATGCACACTAACCAGGCCAGAAGACGAAGGAAGCAGCTCAGACAAGCTCCATCACAAGATATCCAACAAGTTTGGGTGCCTAAGAAGTTAGCTGCCGCTCAACAAGGGCAATTACAGATGTGGGTACCTAAGAAGATCCTACACCCACAACAACCTTTGTTCTCCCACATGAAAAAGGTTTCAACAAAGAGGCCAAAAAGAGAAAAGGGTAAGAACCACGTACAGAGACCAAAGGAAGATCAAATCAGCTCTTCAACATTAGTAGGAAGACATGCAAAAAGGATATGGGTTTGGAAGCCAAAAGTGCAAGTAGCCTCCACCGAACCAAAGCATCAACCACACTGGATACCACAGTTCAGAAAGCATCCAAAGAAAAAGACGCCTGAAGTGACCTCTACAGTACCAAATGATGTTCTAAAATGGACTCCAATAAGGAGGATTACATCAGTTCGAGACTCCATGGATACCTCCACCAAGGTCGGCATCAACCTCCACAAATAACATCGAAAGCCTCGAACGAGCAACAACCATGTGCTCCTTGCACAACCCTGTCTTTTGCACCATTTAGGTCATGCATTTCCAAAGTATGCATTAATATAGGGCCACATTACACGGCCGTGCATAGACACACTTGAGAATCCCATGCACAAGAGCACAGTGACATATGTCGAACATTTCTATTGATACTAACTTTGGTGTTCTTGTTTTGTGATATCCTTTTCCTCCAAAAAAAAAAAAAAAAAAAAAAAAAAAGAAGTGGGAGAGAGCTTGTTCCCAGGTTTGGCTTATGAAACATGAATGAGTCATGCTTAGTTGAAGGAGGAACTGTTGATTACTAGGCATTTATCAATTTGGATCGCAGTGTGTCTCGGCCAGCAGTGAGATTATTGCTGCCTTATCTGGTAGAGGACAAGCATTTGGCATGAACAGGGCATCTACAACTATGATTTTCTCTTACCATGGTAGGAATGAAGAGCTTGAAGGTCCGCAACTTGAGTGATGCTTAACTACCTCATGTACCAGAGCATCCAAGGAGATATCTGCAAAAGGTAGTTCTGGAGGAGAAGACTCCTGCATATGGTGAGCTAAAGAGAATATGTGAAACTCAGCTTGGTGTAGTTACCCGATGTTGCTTGCCAAGGAATATAAAGCAATTCAATTCTCAGTATTTCCTGAACCAGTATGGAACAGTAGCACTGGTGAATGGTCTATGTCAATCAGCATGGTAATCTCTTAGAAACCGGCACGTGTCCAATATTCCTCTGAGTGTCAATATAGGGAAGTGAACGTGCATGAGCCCAAGCTTAGAAATGCACATTGTGAGTGACAAATGTTGCTTTGAAAAGAGGAGAGGGGATCCACCACTCAAAAGATCTCATCAGTGGACAATCAACATGGACATTCATCAACAAGGTTCCATCCCAAAGGCCGAGTGTACAACACGAAGAGGCAAACATCCATCAACCTTCACCATGGTAAGTATCTTTACTCTGGAAACACCATAACCATGATAGTTTAGGAAACCTCTTCGTCAGCATACCCTTGAGCACTTAGCTCAAGACCCGCAATTTTTGCACCATACTTCTTCCAATGCATTTTCCAAGTCAGCATGCGTAGGGCTACATTACAAGGCCGTGCACAAGGCACATACTTTTTTCAACCCAGGCACGAACACACTTACCCATCATTCATTATGGGTTATGAGTAGTTGGCATGAATGCTCTCAACATCATCTTTAAAAGAGCTAGCAGACATCATGGGAACAACATCCATATCTCGGAAGCAAATTGAAGCCAGTAGTTGCTCCAAATCACTCTTGACAACCTCTTCTGAGCAACTTGCAGTTTTGAAAGCTCACAACGACACATTCTTGCTGGAATCCAAGGAACCAGCTCATACAACGGATGGACACCACCTCTCAAAGCACTACACAGAACAGCCCTTCCAACAAGGGTCTGTCAGGGACGACAGACTCGAGGGGGGGGGGAGTGTTGAAGCTCAAAGTCAAGGACAAAGCATGGAAGCACATCAAAAGGTGGACACATGAGGAAAGGGAGCAAGTAGGGAGCTCCAAGAAGTGTATGTCAAATTTTCAGAAGAATCCCCTACAAAAATAGTGATTTTCATCACTAGAAACCATTGTAAATACCATTATCTATTTTTAGTAACTCCATTTTGTTCAAGCCGAGGAGTCCTCGAGCTTGAGGAGTATTAGAAGTACCATCGTACCAATTTTCATAATTTTTAGACTTCGTTTGAGCCCTCAAATAAGCCCTGGAACCTAATTTTCAACTAGGCCAGACACTAGGTCTGGACAGGGCCAAAACTAGTCAAAAAACTATAAAAAGAGCTAGAGAGCTCATTTTTGAGGTAGCTGGTGAGAGAATAGAACTTTTGTAAGAGAACTCTTTTGCAATCAAAGCTTTCCATTGTTCCTCTCTTTGATCTTACTTTGTGCGCGTGTGTGTGTATGTGTGTGCATGTTTGTGTGCTTTCACTCACGCACTTGTGCCTTCTCTTGCTCGTGGTCTTCATACCGGTCCTCACGTCTCCGCGGATTGACAAGTAAAGGAGGTGGTGCTTACGCTTGAGCTACAAGCACATTATATGTTAAGCGTGCTAATGATGTGCTTGTGATCATTGTTGTCTATGTTGATGACATGCTACTCACTGGTCCTATTGAGAAGCATATTTCTGATTTTAAGGCTGATTTGCATGCCTCATTTGAGATGTCTGATTTGGGGCATTTGCATCACTATTTGGGCATTCAGTTTATGCAAGTTGATGGTGGAATGGCTTGTGTCAAATGAAATATATTGACACATTATTGCAGTGTTTTGGCCTTGAAGACTTTAAGCCTATTGCCACTCCTATGGAGATAGGTTTACGATTGAGTCTTCATGATGCTGAAGATGCATTTGATGTTGTTCTCTATCAGTAGCCTATTGGATGCTTGATTTACTTATGCATTACTTGGCCAAATATTCAGTTTGTTGTCTCACAGATGAGCAGGTTTATGCATTGCCCAAGAGTCAAGCATTGGTAGGCGGTTAAGCGAATCTTTTGCTACTTGAGTGGTACTCGGCTACTTGAGTTGTTTTAGTGAGGGGATCACTACCGCTAGATTTGCATGTTTTTTTTTACTCTGATTGGGCTAGTTGCTATGACACTCGTGTGCCCACTAGTGGCTTTTGCTTCATGCTTGGTAGCTCATGTATATCTTGGTTGAGCAGGAAGCAGCCTATTGTGGCCACTTCCAGTTGTGAGGCTGAGTATAGGGCAGCTTTCACAGCGACTGTTGAGTGTGTGTGGCTCAGACGCCTAATGGCTTATTTGGGTGTTTGTCAGTCTTCTGCCACCACCATCTTCACTGACAGTCAGAGCACATTGGCAATTACGAGGAACCCTGTGTTCCATGCTCGCACTAAGCACATTGAGGTGCATTATCACTATGTCAGGGAGAGGTTCTCTGCTTGGGAGATCAGCTTGGCATATGTGCCCACGCAGGAGAACATTGCAGACCTTTTCACAAAGGCTCTGTCTAGGGAGAAGTTTGAAGATTTCCGCAAAGCTTTGGACTTAATTCCTTTTGTGGAGTGATTTCCACATAGCTTGGCACTTCCTTATACATGAGTGCTAACTCCTTGTTCACTGCATCACTCCAAGGGTGGGTTTGTTGATATATTTAGGTAGTGATGTGTGTGAACACACTAGGACCATCGGAGCACTTTTTTCCCTCTTTAGGAGGTTTTTCCCCCCGGCTTGTATATACACCTATTGCCCTAATGGGCTACTTATCTTTGTACATTCTCTAGTAATACATTCGGTATTGTGTGTTGTGCTCCAAGTTTTTTCTCCTTCCTTGTGATGTTCACATGCTTCCACAGGCGTCTATCTCCAACATGTCTAAGATACTATACTAGACAAGACTAGAACAAGGCATAAGACTAGAACTCAAACAGGAGATTGGAAATTGCTTGGAGATCGTGACTCGTTGAGCTCCTGAGACTGGCATTGGCAAGATTAAGGATGTATATGGTCAATACCTCCTTATATAGGTGTTCAAGGGCGGTTATCAAAGGTAGTTATGACTTCATGATGTAAGCAATCCGAACATGATCTCCAGATGTCACAATTTAGCAAGTAGATAGTAGATCGTAGGATTTTAGCATACTTCAGACGCAATGGAAGCATTAGTTTCTCCAAATTTTGAACCAATCATGAGATATAGAAGTCACATAGAATTTGAGGTTCAGGATGGCTTTGTTTATCCCTCACAATGAGTTAATTGTTCTTCCTTTCAGTAAATCCATTGTATTGAGGTGTATAAGGCACTATATATCGATGTTTTATCCCACGTTCAGCCAAAAATGCATTAAAATTAGAAGATATATATTCCCTTACTCAATCAAAATGGAGGGTATCCATTTTACATGATAGATTTTTAGCCAAAACCAAAAACTATTCGAAGCATATAAACACTTTGGAATTTGCTTTCAGTGCATATACTATGCATTCCTAGAAATATCATCAATGAATGTCACAAAGTAGAGATAGTTCCCAAAAAGAAGGTGTTTGCATAGGATCACAGACATCACTATGGACAAGCTGCAGTTTTTGAGTAGCTTAAACTGAACTATCTTTTGGGAAGGAGGAATGCTATATTTTGCCAAAAATATAGCCTTCATAGACATGTTTACCAGCTGCCTCAATTTTGGGCAAAGAGGACACCATTTCAAATTTCTACAGGCATAACAAACTAGCAAGAAGAGCACCAAAGTGTGCATGCCAAAGCTTTGCATCTGACATAGCTAGAGAATCATGTACTACACATGTTGAATCATTCACAGATTCTTCATAGTCTATGGGCTTATACAGCCCATGATATAAAATACCAGAAGCAATAATGACATCGTCATTTGATAGGTCATGAATTGTATATCTGTCATCATCAAATTTCACAACCAAGAAGATCTTTGCTATTGCTGAAAATGATAACATATTTTTCTTGATCCCTGGCACAAATAAAGATCTGACAATGTAAAAGAAATACCATTAGCAATAGTCAAAATGATCTTACCAACTTCCATAACAGGATAAGAGGAGTTGTTGGTGCATGTGATAGTATTCCCTATAAGGGCAGGCTCAACTGAAGTGAAAAAATTATGCTGCGAGGTAATATATTTGGTTGGCCCACTATCAAAATACCAAACATCTGAGTCTACTGCAGACATACACTGTTCATGAGAAGATGGGTCATAACTGCAAACAATGGTAAATGCCCATTCTTCATTCTGCACAAGATTGGCAGACTCTATTTTAGGTGTAAAGGCCTCTACAACAACCATTCTTGCCTCTTTCTTCTTTGCCTCTTTTGCAATCAGTTTGGATAAATAATTATGATATGATCATTTCCTTTACAATATTTGCAAAATAGTTTTTTCTTTTCTTTTTCTTCTCGTCTCTGTCATCTTTCTTTGATTGTGCAAAATTAGTATATTTTTGCTTGCTAGTAGATGAGCTCTATTTACATTTTCCCTTTTGATTAGCAAGGAAAGCTTGATCTTCAATATGCATAATGGACATGTTCTGCCTAAACTGACCTTCTTGCAATAGAATAGAGATAACCTCCTCAAATGTTAAGGCATTTGGATTGGCTTTCGCCATCAATCGAAGAGTAGAAGCAAAACTTTGATATGAATCTGGAAGATCATTCAAACAGTCTGCACAAGTGAATTGCCAAGCAAGATTTCATCAGCAAAAATCAACTGCTCCTTCAAATCTTTGGTCTTTGTCAAAAAAAAACTATCCATGGAATTTCCTTCATTCATATGCTCACTCTCCAATGGTTTTTGGAGGTAAGCAATATGAGCCTCATTCCTTGCCTGGTATAAAGTGGTACATGTATCCCAAGCATCTTTGCTATTCTACAAGAGCAAATGTGAGGAATAATGGCACGTTTGATATAAAAGGCTATCAATGCATGTGCCTCTGCATCTTGCCATCCTAAAGAAGTTGTTCTACAGTAGGTGCAGTAGGAACCACAACACAAACAAGAACTTGAAGAATATCACCATCTTCAATGCCTTTTGCATCACCTTCAGCAACTGTCATCTTCAATGTGATCTACATCACCTTTACAGTATTTGCAAAAAAAAATCTGCTTTTTTGTTTTCTTCTCATCTCTATCATCTTTCTTTGATTGTGCAAAATTACCAGATTTTTGCTTACTAGTAGATGAGCTCAATTTACCATTGTGCTTCTGACTAGCCAAGAAATCTTGATTTGCAACACGCATAATGAACGTGTTCTGCCTAGACTGATCTTCCTGCAATAGAACATAGATGAAGTCCTCAAATCTTAAGGCATTGGGATTGCCTTTCATCATCAACCAAAGAGTAGAGGCAAAAATCTGATATGAATCTGGAAGATTATTCAGAACAGTCTGCACAAGTGAATTGTCAAGCAAGATTTCATCAGTAGAAATCAACTGCTTCTTCAAATATTAAATCTTTTTCAAGTGTAAGTGTATCCCAAACATCCTTTTCTATTCCACAAGAGCAAATGTGAGGAATGATGGCACGTTTGACAGACAAGGCTATCAATGCATGTGCATGTGCACCTCTGCCATCCCAATAAAGTTTCTCTACATTAGGTGTAGTTGGAACCGTAGCATGAACAAGAACTTGACGAATATCACCATCTCCAACCCCATCTACATCACCTTCAGCAACTGTGTTTGCAGATATAATAGGATGTTTTTCAACAGCTTGCATAATATTCATAGTCCTTTTGCAACCAATACATGATGCATCATATAAGCCCATAACGGGTAATTGGTACTATCCAACTTATCCTCAACAACCAATATATGGAATACATCACTATTTTCAACCATGCCCATTGACTAACATACCCGGATGTAGAAAAATGATTGTATCTCAAAGAGTTGAATAGAACTACCCTACCGAGTTTTGCTAAACATGTAGAAGACTTTGAGGAGCTTATACTCACAAACAAAAACTTGTAATATATATTTTGCACAAAAAGATGAAATTACATGCATAAGCACCACAATAGTGGTTTGGAGGCCCCTAGCTAAAATCGTGATTTTGACACTCATAACGAAGCTATTTTGAACTCCTAATCATCTTGAATATGCTCACCAAATTTCTTACGATTCTGAGATTGTGATCTGGGGGTGTCGACGATGCCTTAGATGAAGCGATAGCTTGCTCTGATACCAATTATTCGAGTTTGAGGTCTATGGAAGCACACAAAAAAGACAAGGAAGAAGAAGAAGAAGCTTGGAGCATAACACACAATACTAAATGTATTACCGAGAGAATATTCGAAGATAAGTGACCCGTTAGGGTTATAGGAATATATACAAGCCGAGGGAAAAAAACCTCTTGAAGAGAGAAAAAAGTACCCCGGAGGTCCTAGTGTGTTCACACACATCAGTAGCTAAATATATCAACATGAGGAACGAGAAGAAGCTTCGAGCACAACATTGAGTGCATTATTAAGTGAATGTACAAAAGATAAGTACCCCGGTTATAGACATATATATAAGCTGAGAGAAAGAAACATCTTAAAAAGAGAAAAAAGTGTGTCAGAAGTCTTGAGTGTGTTCACACACATCACTACCAAAATATACTAACAAATCCCTCTTGGGTGTGATACGGGTGAGCAAGGGGTTGAAACTCATGTATAAAGAAGTGTCAACCATTGTGGATTAAGATCAATCCAGAAAGGAGACTAAGCCCAAAGCTTCGAACTTCTCACAAAGCATAGCCTTTGTAAAAAGGTCTTCAATGTTATCTTGTATGGGAACATATGGCAAAAGAGGATCTCTCTTTGAGATGATGATAGTGCATCTCAATGTGCTTAATGTTAGCATGGAACATTGGGTTCCTTGAAACTTACAATGCGCTCAACTATTAGTAAATATGGCAATGATAGAAGTTTGACCAATACCTAAATCATCCACAAGACATTGAACCCATACACAATCAATAGTAGATTATGAAAGCTATCTTATAATCAGTCTCATAATTAGAAGTGACCATAGAAGTTTGTTTCTTGCTCAACCAAGATATGCATGAGTTATTAAGCATGGAGCTAAAACCACTCATGCATATACAAATGTCATGATAGTTGGTCCAATGTGAGTAAAAAAAGCCATGTAAATTTGGCAATATTTATTTCTCCTTCACATTAAACAACAAAGTTGATTGATATCAAGTAAGGAGTGAAAGATACACTTGATTGTTTTTCGATGCTTAACTCCTGGGTTATGCATAAATCTGTTTATATAAGAGATAATAAACTAATTATTAGGCCAAGTGATGCACACACGCGCACACACACACACACACACACACACACACATATATATATATATATATATATATATATATATATATATATATATATATATATATATATATATATATATATATATATATATATATATATATATATATATATATATATGAAGCATCCAACAATTTATTCGTAGAGTTCAACATCAAATGTACTTCTAGCATCATGAAGATTCAATTGTAAACTTGTTTCCATGGGAGTGTAATAAGTTTATAACCTTGAAGGTTAAAACATTGAAACAAAATATCAATATATTTAGTTTGATATAAGATGATTTTACCATCACCTTTCATTAATTGAATGTTCAAATAATAATGTAGATGCTTTAGTTTTGATATCTCAAAAGCGGTATGCAAATCAACTTTAAAATCTAAAATATTTTTTTCATTAAGATAAGTGAGTAGCATATCATCTACATAAACAACAATGATAAGATGTACATCATCTACATACTTTATGTATAATGTTCTTTCAATTGGAATATTTTGAGATCCATGTGCTAAGTAGGCATATGTTGGCATACAAAGCAACAGAGGAGTCATGCACAATACGGCAACAAGGCCAGATCATTTTTTCCCATGGATTATGTACAACTCAAGTGATTTTAATCACTACACAAACATTGTAAATCCCGTTTTTGGTAGATTAGACTCCATTTTGTGCAAGCCGAGGAGTCCTCGAGCTTGAGGAGTACTAGAAGCACCATCGTACCAATTTTCATAATTTTTAGACTTCGTTTGAGCCCTCAAATAAGCCCTGGAACCTAATTTTTAACTAGGCCAGACACTAGGTCTGGACAGGGCCAAAACTAGTCTACAAACTATAAAAAGAGCTAGAGAGCTCATTTTTGGGGTTAGATTGTTTGTGAATTGAGCTTATGTAAGAGACCTTTTGATTAATGCAAAGAACTCCATTGTTCCTCTCCTTGTTCTTGCCTTGTGTGCGCGTGTGTGTGTATGTGTGTGCATGCTTGTGTGCTTCTCACTCACGCATTTGTGCCTTCACTTGCTCATAGTCTTCATACTAGTCCTCACGTCTCCACGGATTGACAATTATGAGGTGAATCTTCTCACGTTGGTACTCACCATTGTGCTAGAGTGACACCAAATTTGGCGCCGTTGCCGGGGAGAGAGCTTCGAGGACGAGCGTGTGATGCTAAGACGTCGAGTTGAGACATTGGAGTTATAGGTAACATCCTCCCTTCTCTTAATTTTTCTTCATTTTTTCCTTACTTTCGCATCACCATCATCATCTCCACCATCTCCCACCTCCATCTCCATCTCCACAAAAAAATTTCAGTTTTTTGGTCATATTACACCCCCCACCTCATTTCCCTCATTTCATTGTGAGAGAGAGCGAGAGAGAGCTTGCATGCTATCTGTTTTTGGTGTGTTTTTGAGCTTTTGTTGCAGGAACTTGCTGTACCACCTCCTCCAGCAGTGTGCGCAAGTATGACAGGCTCTGCACAGGTCCCGGGACGACGACCTCTGTCTGTCGCGACAGACAGAAAATCTTAAAATTTTGTGAATGCATGATTAGCACAGTAACCTACACCTTGAGGGCACTCTAGATCACTAGAAGTTTCTCAAAAATTTGCGTTTTTTCAGTCTATCGCGACAGACACCGTCTATCGCGACAGACACTGTCTATCGCGAGAGACACCGTCTATCGCGACAGACAGAGACCCACGACAGATCGAAATTTTGTGACAGACACCGTCTATCGCGACAGACAGAAATTCCACGATAGACACCGTCTATCGCGACAGACACCGTCTATCACGACAGACACCGTCTATCGCGACAGACACCGTCTATCGCGACAGACCGAAATTTCGCGACAGACATCGTCTATCGCGACAGACAGAAATTCCACGATAGACACCGTCTATCGCGACAGACACCGTCTATCGCGACAGACCGAAATTTCGCGACAGACATCGTCTATCGCGACAGACAGAAATTCCACGATAGACACGGTCTATCGCGACAGACACCGTCTATCGCGACAGACAGAAATTTCGCGACAGACACCGTCTATCGCGACAGACACCGTCTATCGCGATAGACAGACATTTTCGGCAAAAATTAAGGGGTAAATTTTTGGACATTTAGGCTAAATTTTGGGCACATTTGCACTCTCAAATACTCATACAATTACAAAGGCCTTAGAAAAACGCATTAAAACCCCTGAAAGGTTCTGTTTGTCTAGTTAACCCCCTAAACCCTGAACGGTCATAACTTTTTCATATGAAATTCATTTTTTGAGCTCTAGGGCTTGTCGGAAAGCTCATGGCATATACTACACGCCCTCAACTGTTTTTTATAAGAATAACGCGTTGATTTTCAGATAGGATATTTGGAAGTTGACACACAGAGGGGTAGGAACACCAAGGGAGCTCTAGAGGAAATTTCTAGCAATACAAAAGGGGGAACAAGGGTCATTAAAAGAATGTCTGAAATAAATTGTCTGTCAATTGAAAGGTCAACTTGGAGCTAATTTTGAAACTGATGCAGGAATATTGAGAAGCAATTGAGAGCGTCCAAGCAAGGGTTTTGCGCAAGCGAGAATCAACTTCTCGAGCACTAAAGAGCAAGGTTCAACAAGAAAGGTCGGAATACTCTCAACTCCTCTTCGTCAATTCCTAGCTTAGGCTAAGAACGATTAGAAGTAGGAGTAAGTCAGGGCGACGATAGGCCACTATCAAGTTGAAGACCACCTAAAAACCCAAGTTCAAGCTAAAAATCTAATCTCTGTACTGTCGGTAACATAAAGGAAAAGAACATAACGTGGAACGATCAACCTAAAAGCACGAAGAACATTCAAGTATTCCTGACGACGTAATATCAGACAAGACCTTAAACACGATAAAATAACTAAAAAGAACTAAGCGACTAATATAAAGTAACCAGCAACGAGGTTGTACTCTGGGCAAAGAACTGTGCTACTTAGATAGGCATATGAACCTTAGATCAGGATGACATCTAGTAAGGGAGAGACAAAGCCTCAGATCTTCAGAGGCCAGTGTTAACCACACTGCTAGGTCTTGGGCCCAGCAGTTGAGCCACCACTCGTACTACCCTAGCTCTGAGACCAGTGAGTCAGAGATGTCTCAAGGCATGGACAGACCTACGGGAAGTTCAGGTGTGCCTTACTTGTACAGGGTAGAAGGCCCTTACAAAACACAGTTGGAATACCTTAGGACCAACCGATTAGGTGCTAGCATCTATGAGGACGGCCTAGGAAGATCCGTGGTCCAGATTAAAAACCCTGACCAGTCCATAGGACTAGAGCACCCAGCTGTCAAGTTTGAAAATGGTGCATACCTGGACAAAGAAGGAACCATATACGTAGTCACCAGTCACCCAGATCGGACAGATGAATTTGGAAATGTAATCTCAGAAGCGGACTTAGGTGACTTGGAACAAGGAAACATGGGAGTAGAACCTAGAACACCCCGAGGCAAATCTCTTCTCACTAGGATTATCACACCTGAGTGGGTTCCCCAAGACAACAAGTGCATAGATTTGCTTCTCAATCGAGAAACTGACGAAGCCTTTTGGAGGTATAAACCTGATCAACCAACTGATATAGGAACAATCATGATCTATGAGTTTAAGGATCCTGATAGCCCAGGTAGAGTGACCTACTTAGATCACACTTCGGAGAGGATCTTTGTGGTTACAGAAAATGATAGGCATGCTTACACTTGGAAGGGTGAATTCGTTTTCCCCCAACCAAAAGCGAATGTATCCTATGGTCACCCTGGAGCTGGAACATCCCAAGCTCATGGAACTCAAAGAGACAGAAGTAGAGATAGACCAGAAGTAAGCTTTGCCAATCCAGTGGGTAGAGAAAGAACGAGGACGGAGACGAATAGGGTAGAACCTGAGGTGCTTAGAGCTCAAAGGAACCAAAGAAATATGGATGGATTCCGTCTGCCGAGACCTAGAGAGCACGCAAGAACTCTGAGACCGACTCAGCTAGTTAAGTCCATGAAGAATTACTTTGATGGCACAGGAGATCCCTATGATCATGTGGCGGAGTTCAAGCAAGTCTTGAGAGCTGAACAAGTGGAGGATCTATTCACGCAGTACAATGCCTTTGGTCTAACCCTTAGGAACACAGCACTTACATGGTTTCAGCCATTGGATGAGCGCCAGTTCAGGAGCATAGACCAACTCCTAGAAGCATTTATTATTGAATTCTCCAAGAGTGGCATAAGACACAACACCTCCTCACTGATTCACAGCTTCAAGCAAACCCCTCAAGAGACTGTGAGACTTGAAGGAAGAAGATTCAGGCAATACCTTGAAAGATGTCCTGTTTCGGAGCTACCCACATCTGCCAAACAAGTAGCCTTATTCCTTGATGGATTGCTGAGTACGAAATTGAGATCCTATGTGTATCTGAAAGACCCTAGGACTATAGAAGAGTGTGTACGCATGTGCATTGACATTGAAGATAACCTAGGGGAAGAACTAGAGCTTTCCAAAATCTACAAAGATTCAGATAGTGCATCTAGTCACTCTTCCACGCAATCCACATCAATTGAGGAACTCGCAGAGAAAGTAGCTCAGAAATTAGGGGTAACTAGTAAACAAATCCCAAGGTTTGCCCCTGTGAGAAGGTGCTACACTTGTGGTGGTGACCACATGGCGAATGTCTGCCCCATTATGGCTCAGCCCCAAGTAAATCCTAGTAGCCAGTACTGCACCATAGAACGGAGATACACCAATCACACCGCACAAGATTGCCCATACAACAAGCAGGCAGTTAGGCAACCCCACCCTCATCCATACCCTCAGCAGGGAAGATACCAGAACCCGTACCCTCCACCACCATATGGTAGGCCACAACAAAATTTCCAACCTCAATATCAAAACCAACAAAGGCCTTAGCCTGTGCTAGCACAACAACCCCCAGCCCCAGCTAATGTGATTCCGGTAAAGTATACTGCTGCAGAAGAGAACCTGAATAGAGCTATAGTCCCTGTAACATCCTTGCTTTCTGAAAGTGACCCGAGTGACCATAGCTTTGATTCTACACATGTTGATAGCCCCCAGGCCTACTACATGCAGTCTCTTGAGCATGGTGAGTCCTATTATAGCGAAGAGACAAACGAACCTAGTTGGGAGTCAGATTACACGAACGTCATGTATGCAAACCCCAATCCTAGGCCTCAATCTAGGCAAGTAAGACCTCCATTCCCAAGAGGACCGTGCTACAGATGCCAAGGAGATCACTTCATTCGTGATTGCCCCTTACCTCCACTTACACAAAACCAGTCAGTGACGATCCGAGGCTTCTGCCAAGATTGTGGAAAAGAGCATCTCTTACGAGATTGCCCAAAGAACCCCAATAATATGCCAAAAATCACGCCCATCAACGTTATTGAGTTAGTGGTAGATTCCAGCGGAAGTGTTACTTCCACTGCACCCGTACAGGTAGTCACGAGAGCTCAAGCAGTGCAGCAAAACCAAGGGGTAGACAAGGAAAAGAGCCCAGACGCTAGCGATACTGAGAGCCAAAATAAAAAGAGAACAAGAGCTTGGAGAGATAGCCGCGAACGCATGAAGAGGCAATGGGCAAAGAAGATGAGTGAACTTGAGGAAAGTTTACGAGAAACCAAGGCTAAAATCATAGAGATCACATCTCAACCGCACTCTCACACATTCCCACCGCTACCATCCCCATCACCCTCCATCCCTCCACCCTCTAAGACACCCCACGTAACCCACCCACCACCCCAAACAGGATCAGTATTAGCTGATCCCACTCCTGAAGACATAGACATGATGCTTAAAGCATATCAGGCCAGAATCCAAGAAGGGCCAAACGTCACGGATCATGACAAGTGCTATCCCAGAGCTGACCTAGAGATAGAAAGAACCAAGCTGTGCGCGAAAATGGTCGCATTGGCTCAGACTATGTTTGAAGCCAGTCGCCTTTTCAATTACTCGGGCTCAGCCAAGACGCAATTACACTTGGATGGATTCCTAGAGAAGTTAGAGGGAATAATTGCAAGATCTGCCAAGGAAGAAAAAAATCAAGAAAAAGATAAAGCAAGCAAAAACATGAACCATCCCCCATCAGAAGTTGATGTGGCCAATTCCACTAAACCAGACAACTTCCCCTCCTTAGAAAGAATAGAGAGGCTAATTGCACAATCAGAAAAGGAACCTGCCCCTCAAAGAAAGGAAAGGGCAAGAGAACGGATAAGCCAGCCTCTTCAGGAAGCCCATGTGCCTCCTCAAGAAGCTTATCTTCCCTCCCAAAAGGCAGATGGGCCTCCCTCGAAAGCTCACGTACCTCCACAGGTTGCCTACATTCCTTCTCAGGGAGCGTATGAGCCTGTTCGGAAAAGTAATAGAATGAGTAACCCTCCCCAGGAAGCTTGTGCGCTAGCCATCTATGAGAACGAGGAGAGAGCCAACGATAGAATAAGCCCTCCTTCCCAGGTTGCTTATGCGCCTAATTCTACGGAGCCAGATACTTCTTCTTCTATGAATCGGTTTGCACCAGACTTCCTACGAGAGATTCAAGAAGACAAATGGGATAACGAAAGTGAAGTCGCCCCTCCCTTTGAACTTGTGGATGATGCACACGACCAATTCCCACAAGACATCCCATCTATTTACGGGGAACATGAGAGTACTCAGTCTCATGAGAGATTGGACTTTGAGTCTAATTCCATACAGGAGCTACCCCACTTCACAGGCCCATGGGAAGCAAAGTCCACATGTATGAGAGCACCCACAGTCATGGTAAGGGACGACGACTCAGTCATACCTAGGAACACAGAGGTAGTGAAGAACACTAACGTGCAGTGTAATCTCAAGTTAGAAGAGCTACTCAAGGTTAGACCTGAATTATGGAAACATGTAGCCAAACAAGTACCGGAGATAGCAAAACCTCGTTCCCAGGTAGGATCCCATAGGACAGTGCCAGAAATTCCCTTGGATAAGATAGGAGATATGTGTGAAGGTGAAGAAGGGAACACCTATCTTCCCATCACCTACCAGGAGTACACCACCAAGGCAATTTTGGACTCAGGTGCAGGAGTTGCAATTGCCACTACTTCCCTATGGAAGCGTTGGGGCAAGCCGGCACTCAGGCCGACGAGAATGAAATTGCAAATGGCCGATGGTCATATAGAGAGGCCCTTGGGATTGCTAGAAGGCATAACTCTCTCCACTTGTGGTGTTGAGTTTGAGCATAGCTTTGCTATATGTGACTTCAGCAAAAATCATGCCTATGAGATGATTTTGGGAAGACCATTTATGCGACAGTTGCAAGTGGTACAGGATTGGGGAACCAACTCCTTGTATTTGCAACACTTGGGTGTTACCACCAAAGTCAATCTCAAGGATTATTCTCATAGAGATGTCCCTCCTATCCAATGGAATCCCATCCATAGAGCTAAAGATGATACAGAATCGGTGCATTCCATAGGGTCTGGATCCTCATGGATGCATGAAGACACCCACATATGGATGTGCAAGGTAGCAGTAGAAGAAGAGAAGAGAGAGAAAGCCAGAGAGGTAGGTGCGAAAGAAACCCATAGATCAATCCAAGACCCAGCCTATGCACCTGTAGTTTTTCCAGACGAAGAATTTGAGCCTCACGGTTGGGCAGAAAATTTAGCAACAATGGACGTAGCCATCAATGAAGAACAATGGACTCCTCACTGTGATGAGGATGGCTATGACATTTCAGTCTTCTCCATAGAGCCAATCATGGGAGAGGCAGTTCTAGAAGAATGCGAACCTAGCCCTGACGCATTTGAGGATGCAAGTGACTCCGATCTAGAGTCAATCATTATGGACCCACCATTTGCATCAGATGAAGAATACTTCCATGAAGTAGAATTTCAACCCCAGAGGCATGGAGAGGTTACAACTAATGTAAGATTAGCAACACATGTGACCCCGAAGGAAGAAGGAAAGAAACGAAAGAAGAGAGAAGCCTTACCAGAAGAGGAAGAATCTTTGTTTGAGGTCCCAGAAAATTTTAAGAAGTATGAGATAGATGACAGGAGAGTCATGATAAGAATGCCTAAACGAGAGGCACAATCAGGAGAGGCCTATGATAACAAAGAAACCACCAAGAAGATAGTAGTGGCCCTAGAAGAAGGAGAGGAGAGATGCACGTATATAGGCCATGACCTGACAGAAGAAGAAGAGCACGAATTGATTGCCTTGCTAAGAGAATACAGAGATGTATTCGCTTGGAGTTACAAGGATTTGAAAGGTGTTGACCCGGACATATGCTCACACACCATCCCTATGACTTCAGATGCCAAACCCTCTAAGCAAAAGCCCTATACTTATAACGATAATTACGCTGCTAAGATCTAAGAAGAGATAGATAGATTGGTTGAAGCTGGATTTATCTATGAAATTGAGCACACTGAATGGGTATCCCCCATCGTAGTGGTGCCCAAGAAGAATGGCAAGCTGCGTGTGTGCATTAACTTGAAAAAGGTTAATGCAGCCACAATTCGAGATAACTATCCGCTTCCCATCACAGAACATCTCTTAGAAAGAGTGGCAGGCAAGGAAGTGTACAGCTTCCTTGATGGATTTTCGGGCTACAATCAAGTAGCCATAGCTCCAGAGGATCAGCATAAGACAGCCTTTGCCACAGAATGGGGCATTTTTGCTTTTAGAGTAATGCCATTTGGGCTTACCAATGCAGCAGCTACCTTCCAGAGGCTGATGTGCCATGTATTTAAAGAGTTCCTGAGGAAAAACTTAGAAGTCTATGTTGATGATCTTTGTGCTCATTCCAACATTAGACAAACCCATATCCCTGAACTCAGACAAATCTTTGACAAATGTAGAGAATATCAAGTCTGCCTGAACCCAGAAAAGTGCGTTTTTATGGTCAGGCAAGGCAAGATTCTAGGACACATAGTGTCCAAGAATGGCATATCTACTGACGAGGAGAAAGTGAGAGCCATAGCAGAGCTACCTAGGCCAAAGAATGTCAAGGAAGTACAAGCTTTCATGGGGCATTGTGGTTACTACCGAAGATTCATTCACATGTATGCTGTAATTGCAAAGCCCATGTACGGACTTCTGACTAACTTTGAGTGGACGGATGAATGTGAGAATTCCTTCCAGGAGCTTAAACGAAGATTATGTTCAGCACCAATCTTGACCACACCAGATTGGAATAAGCCATTCCATGTTCATGTGGATGCATCCAATTATGCTATTGGATGTGTGCTTGCACAACCTACTGGTGAAGATAATATGGATCTTCCAATTGCCTATGCCAGTAGACAATTGAATGCGGCTGAACGGAATTACACCACTACAGAGCGAGAAGGATTAGGCATGGTATATGCAGTTAAGAAATTTAGACACTATTTGCTTGCAAATAAGTTTAAATTTTTTACTGATCATCAGGCATTGCTATACCTCGTAAACAAGCCATGCAATACAGGAAGATTAGTGAGATGGTTTCTCTTGCTAATGGAATATGATGTTGAGGTTGTGGTAAGGAAAGGGAAGACTCACTTGAGAGCAGATCACCTCTCTAGGCTCACATCGGGAGAAGCCCCACAAGGAGTATCGGATGATCTTCCTGATGCTTACTTGTTTAATTTGGAAGTTATACCGCAGTGGGCTAAGCAATTGGTGCCAGTATTGACGTACGGGCCTAACCATCCAGTGGTAAACACACGGAATAGAGAGGTTGTAAAAGCCCAAAAGTACCACATCATGGCAGGAAGCATGTACAAGCACACAGATCAAGGGATCTTGGCTTGTTGCGTAGAAGAGGATGAGTACGCTAAATGGTTGCAATTAGCACATGTGGGTGCGTTAGAGCAACACCATTCAAAGCAACGAACTTTACAGACTCTAAAGAGATTCGGAGTGCATTGGCCAACTATGGAAGCGGATGTCCAAAAGTTGTGCAAGGAATGCCCAATCTGTTGCACAAAACCACCAGTGGAACACGCCACTCTGTATCGAGTATCCATTGTGCCAGATTGGAGTGAACCACTAGTATCCTTCCTGAGGACAAACACATTCCCCCCAGACATGACGCTGGCTAGGAAAAGGAGTTTAGAACAAGAAGCCCAGGATTACTCACTCATAGGTGATAATCTATATAAGCGTGGTAAAGATGGTTACCTGAGGTTATGTGTCCATGAAAGTGAATATCTCAAGATCTTGGAAACTGCTCACCAAGGTGTAGCAGGAGGACACTTTGGACCAGATCCGGTGATCAAGGCAATACTATTTGCGGGCTTCTGGTGGCCTACCCTTCACATGGATGCACATACCTACGTGAAACGGTGTGATGTCTGTCAGAGGACGCAGTATCCTATACGCAAAGATGAGATGCCACTGAAACCTATGATGGGTGGACGTGCATTCTCTAAGTAGGGAATAGACTTCGTAGGTCCTATTAATCCCCCAGCTAAAGGTTCTCATGCGGAATACATCATTGTTGCGACAGATTATCTCACCAAGTGGGTAGAGGTAAAGGCTACGACAAAGAACGATGCTCAGACAACTGCTAAATCCTTGTTTGAGAATGTATTCACGAGATATGGGCTACCTATAGAGCTTGTAAGTGATAGAGGCACTCATTTCTTGAACGAAGTGATTGAAAATCTACTCCAAGAATTCTTGGTAATACACAAGAAGTCTGCCCCCTATCACCCTCAAGCTAATGGACAAGCCGAGAGCACTAATAAGATCTTATGCAATGTACTGACGAAATTAGTGAACACTAAACGCTCTGATTGGGACAAACAGCTACACCATGTTGTTTGGGCATATCGAGTTGCCTACAAAACGGTACTCCAAGCCACCCCCTTTCAGATGGTATTCGGCCAAAACGCTGTGCTACCCTTGGACTTCCTGATTCCTACATTAAGAGTAGCACAAGAGCACGAATGGACGGGTCATGAGCTCTCCTCTAGAATTTTTGACCTTGAACGATTAGGAGAAACAAGACTGAGAGCAGAAGGCATATTTCGATGCCCATGTGAAGGATAAAGGCTTGAAAGGAGGAGATCTAGTCTTAGTCTATACACTGAAACAACACGCGAGGAAGCTAGAAAAGAGAGGCTATGGACCTATGATTATCAATCGGATCTCCACGAGTGGAGCAGTACAATTAGCCACGTTAGAGGGTGATGTTCTCCCTAACTATATTAGCGGATGCAGAGTCAAGTTGTATCAGGAACCCCTCATGGAGGAAATGCTGAGCCGACTCAACACTGCTACGAAACGCAAAGAGGAAGAAAAGAGAATTAGAGAAGAAGCTCAAGCAGAAGCTTTAGAACGCATCAGAAGGATGAAATTACGAAGGCAAGGTAGAGAGCAGCCCAGGACAAATGACTATGCAGATCAAGGATATCATATGGCAATGTGTGCAGTCGCAGGAACCAGCTCACATAGGATAACTGATCGACGTCCTTTCGTAACCCTAGATATAGGACAAGGAAAAAGTGCAAGGACCGTAAGAGCCTTGATTGACTCAGGTGCAGCCACTAGTGCTGTTAGAGTGTCTTACTGTCAAGAGTTACAGTTAACTGTCAATCCTGTGGAAGCATATCTCACAGGATTGGGAGGCGTGGAAACCCCTTGCATGGGCGAGGTGGAACTTCCCCTCTACATTCATGATGAGGCAATGACAGTTAAAGTACTGGTGTGTCAAGATGAGGATCTCACTGAACCTCTAGTCTTGGGTCAAGATTGGATCTATGACCAAGCAATTAACTTAAACCTAAGAAGTGGACTTCTCCAGGTTTGGGTCAATCATAGTCAAGTTACAGTAGAATTAGACAATGGAGCACTCAAGGAACTAGGAAAGGCACAGACTCCTGGTCCTTCCAGGGGTACACATGAAGATGACCATGCTGTTCTTGTTCAAACCCATGTGTTGCAGAGGAATGATATTTGCGAAAAAGGAGTCAGGGATGCAATGGAACTCCCTTCTTTTCCAAAGGCCAGACGGAGGCAGCAACCAAAGGTGGATCAAAGGCAGAAGAAGCAGAGTACTACCTATGTCCGTGATCCAAAGTACCTGCGCAGCAGGATGGCCCAAAAAGTAAACCAAGTGTGGGTGCGGAAAGGCGAACACCCGGTTGCACTCACGACAACTACACGGGCAAAGCTTCTTACTAGTAACCAACAACGTGACGCCACTAAGAAGTCTGTCAAAAATTCTTCTGCTAAAGTGAAATCCATTTGGGTGCCCAAAAAGTCGATGAAGGCTAGCCCACAATCAAGACAAATTTGGGTGCCTAAGGCTTGCTTGAGGGCACAAGTAGCTACGCCAAGGCCACAACCTATGCAGCATAACCCAACTACGCGTACAGCCCGTATTCACTCGTTCTCAACACTCAGGAACATACCAAGAACCAAGAGCACGCATGTAATCACTTGTAAATGGGTCCCTAAAAGGCCTCATGTTCAAGCTGATACACCTATAATGTTCTCTAGCACCCGAAACCAAAGGAAAAACCCATCCACTGCATTTGGCAGCTTAAGACCTGTAATAAACCCCCGATCCCAATTTGTAAATTCACCCCCACTTACTAACGGCATTAGTCTCCTAGGAATACACAAACATTAACTACACACACTGTCGTCGTGCACTTACTAACCACTAACTCACCATCTACCTCATGTTAATGTTGTAACGGGGACAACAACGGATTTATTCTGTCCATTACGATGTTAACACATGATTCTATATTCTCACAGAATCAGAAGGCAAGAAGTAAAATGGCAGAAGCGACAGGTTCGGGCTCACAAGTAGGGATACTTACTGCAGGAATTGATGTGGATAGTCTACCTGTGGATGCGCCACCAACTGAACGACCAGTGGAGCTGCAGCACCTTCAGCAAATCTCGGTGCCGGATCCACCTACAGGGATCACGGAAAGAGTCCATGCCAATTCTCATTGGTTCAATGGCATGCCAGGTCCATTAGGTGAGGCCAAGTATATCTGGGAGTCTAAGTGCGAATATGACAGATCATGGGTTCGATTCCAATTTTTCTCCAAGGAGTTTAAGACTTTACAGAACATCGAGGATCTCCAGACTATATGGCAACGAGCAGGGTTGGCAGAATATTTTGAAGCCCCACTACCTAAACCCGATCTCCTCCGATGTTACTATTTGGTCTCCACATTACAAGCTAATGAAGAAAAGGACAAACCCGGATCATTTGTTCTTCCCTCATTGCTGGGCAACAACGAGTTGAAGAGGTTTGAACTTACTGTGGAGTTGGTAAGCGACGCTTTGAATATGCATGGCACGCATGTACCCTCTGAAAAGGATGCTCTTGTTCCCACTAACATGAAGGATAGGAAACTATTGAAGCTTAAAGACATGGCAGCACTCACCCCAAATGTGTCCATCCCTCTCCGCATGTGCATGCAACATTTCGCCTTTCCCGGCCAAGACCGATTCACACAACCACACAAGAAGATCTGGTTCGCTCTCTACTTAGCGGAAGCAGGTGCGTTACCCATTAAGCTACCAGTATGGATTATAGATCAGTTGTGTGAAGCAAACAAACGGGCTTCTAGGAAATTAGTGGTGAACGGATGCTGTGCAATCACACGCATTATTTACCGGTGCCTAGCATACGATGTCCCCATTGAACGTGCCTTAACTTGGGCACAATTACAAATGTTTAAAAGGCTCAAGACGTCCACCCATCAATCCAAGCGCATGAGGGGTGCGATCCCTTGTGTCCAGACAAGGGAAGTCCTGACTACTCTTGAGGCATCACCACTAAGGGAGGCCACTGTACCTCCCTTTACCATCAGGATACCCAGGTCGGAATCTGACACTACGACACAAGCTACCCCATCGGCTCCTCCTGTTCCACCTGAATTCGAATTTGCTGCCACTGGAGATACTGAAGGACTGGACCCCCAGGACTTCGAAGCATTCCTACAAAGCACACAATTCTCTGATGTGGAATTTTATTCAGAGGCAGAGGAGCAGGGCACATCCTCACGAAGAAGAAGAAAGTCTACAGACGGTCGACATGTACATTGGAGTGACGCTCAGCAAAGTCAACAACAAGGACACCCAGAAGAAGAAGGTGCGTATGAAGAGGAGACCACTGAAGCCCCAGCCTATACAGCAGAACTCCGAAGGCTGTATCAGATCATGGAAAGAGTGCGATCGCAACAACTACTCACTAAACAGAGTAGCAGAGTACTCATGACTCAGTTGTTGGAAGAAGCGGGAGTTGACTCAGAGTACAGGGAAGGTCTCTTATTGATGGCAGAAACATATGGAGTAGTAGAAGCAGTGCGCACTGCCATTCAGAGGCCTCCAGTTCAATATGACCCACGAAGATTCCAGACACGACCTCGCTCAGGTAAGAATATCCAAATTCCCATTACAGTTGCAGAAGAGCCAACTACTACATCTGAAACTATCAGGACAACCTCCCAAACAGCTAGCCAACAGCACCCAGCCACCCATGAGGAGCCCACCGAACCACTACCACCCACACCCCGACCATCACCTCCTAGAACGGAAACAGTGGAAACCACATCGACCACTCAACCCACTGACCCAACCTTCATCTTCCGTACTCCCATCTCTAGTGCCACCTTATTCTCTACCACTGACAACCCAATCTTCGAAGCAAACCCCATCACTACACAATCCACCGAACCCCTCCTAGAGCCTGCCCTAGGGCAACCATCCCCCATGCCCTCAGCCATGGGTCATCCTGACCCTAGATCCACATTCATGGGCTTCCCTGCTACCACGCAACCCTTCTAGCCCTCCTCAAATTTACGACCTCAACCCCCGACATCTCTCTCTCCATTTCTACAATCCCTCCATAACCTCCTTGCTAGAGCTTTTCAACCAGGGTCTCAACCATTTCCGGTCTTTTCAGCTCCCCACCCCACTTCGCATCTATTCACCACTTCCACACACACACCACCTACCATCCCAATGTATATGGCAGACCCCACACTCACACCCACTCCTGAGGGTATGGACATTTCACCACCCACGGCACCTCCACCCACGGTTTCACCTCCTCCCATTCCCCCTCCACCAATTTCATTCACACACACAACTTCTGTAGACACATCATTCACTGTCTCCCTTCCCCAATTCCCTTCCCATGCATCTCCCACTGTAAACACCACCCACTAATCTATAGGAAATGCATTGGACACCATGTTGGCTTGTATATCAAATTTAAGGACATATTACATTCAGCTCCAGCAACAAAACGAACGCCTGCATGAGCACTCAGAGACACTACAGCACCGCCTGGCGGCACTAGAAGAGGAGAATGCTCGCCTCCACACACAGTTCCAAACTCTCCAAGAAGCTCACAGCATATTGGAGGTACAGTTACAGAACGTAGATCAGGAAGCGGTGCAGGTGGTAGAAGGTCACCTACGGACACAGCTGGAACGCAACTCAAAACTTCAGCGAAATATGGCACTACTCAAACGCCATCTTGTGGCTGCTCAGGAAGAGAATAGACGCCTGCAAATACAAAATCAAGAGAACCTGGAGGCAGCTATTGAGAGCACACCGGGGGCACCCATCAGCCCATCCAAGTTTCAAGCAGTGACCCCCGATAATATCAAGATTATATTGGAAGACTATGCCATGCTGCTTGAAGCACATGATAAACTATCGGAGGAGCTGGGACAATTGAAGCAGGAACGCCAACAAGGACCAACAGCAGCCCCTCCAACCACCCCCTCTACGGCTTCACTTCTCACAGACGCAGAGGCCATAAAAGATCTCCAGAAACAGGTCACTGAATTGCAAACACGCCTACTACAATATGAGAGACCATCTTCCCCTCCAGAGGCTCCCACGGACGAAGAAGTTGTGCAAATTCCTGTGGAACAAACGTTTGACGAAGAATACGATCCGCAACCATTCCCAGGAGGCCAATAAACAGAAGAAGCACAGGACACATTCGAGGCACCACGGCCCCCATGGTTACGTCAAGTGGAGGAAATCGGGAGTTCGCACGAAGAGCGCACAGTAGTGCAAAATCAGGCCATGAGAGTCATAGAGGAAACTGTGTTACAATCGGCTTACTTTAAGAACCTGTCATCGAGACGCCTGATTCTATCATCTGAACTCCAATACAGGCCGTATTATATTATCTTGGCTGATTATAATGCAGAAATACAAAGAGTCACGGGTCAGATTCCTACCTTTGCGACCCAATTTCAACCCGAAGACCTTTCTCCAGAGGTGCAAAAAGGCAAAATTCGTCAACCAACATGGCGGCAGAAACTTCTAGAGACATATCCAGAAATGCTACGCACATGGAACAACGCGCCTTTACACCTCCTGTACAATCCATGCTACGGTCCAGTCCCCCGCCGCAGGTCGTGGAAGGCATTCAATATCAAGGTACAGAACAACGCGCAATGCAAGGAATGGCTGAACTACCCGTACATTGCGCCACCACAGGGACCACCGTCGGTAGCATATATGATGGGAACCATTCGCCACTGGATGCCGCGCTTGAAGCCCATGCAAGATGTAGCAGCGCAAATGATGCTTAAAATCTTAGATATGATGCAAGTAGTCCTGAAGACCTTTAGAAATGCAGCCGCACCACAGGTACGTCTCTCGGGGTTTAGCAATGGAAATTACGACTTGGTGTATGACATGAGCACCACCCCCAGTATTCGTGTGGCTTACGCTTTGCATGCACGCATCAAATACCTCCCTGCCTGCTACAAACAGACCTTCGAAGAAATGTTCAGATCAGGTTTCTGGGAGTATCACTCGGAGATTTTCGCACCAAAGCCAACACATCTGCTCCAACTGTTTGCTTGTGAACAAGCAATGTATTCAGAGTACTACACCACCCCGCAACGAGAGACCCCTGGTGCAATAAATTGGGATGCATTGGAAGCTGATCTAGCAAGAGGCTTAAGGATAGGAGAACATGAACTGGCCACCAATGTCATCCAATATTACATCGACCACCCGAGAGAACAAAGGTCTGTCAGGGGCGACAGACGCTAGGAAGGGGGGAGTGTTGGCATACAAAGCAACAGAGGAGTCATGCACAATACGGCAACAAGGCCAGATCATTTTTTCCCATGGATTATGTACAACTCAAGTGATTTTAATCACTACAAAAACATTGTAAATCCCGTTTTTGGTAGATTAGACTCCATTTTGTGGAAGCCGAGGAGTCCTCGAGCTTGAGGAGTACTAGAAGCACCATCGTACCAATTTTCATAATTTTTAGACTTCGTTTGAGCCCTCAAATAAGCCCTGGAACCTAATTTTTAACTAGGTCAGACACTAGGTCTGGACAGGGCCAAAACTAGTCTACAAACTATAAAAAGAGCTAGAGAGCTCATTTTTGGGGTTAGATTGTTTGTGAATTGAGCTTATGTAAGAGACCTTTTGATTAATGCAAAGAACTCCATTGTTCCTCTCCTTGTTCTTGCCTTGTGTGCGCGTGTGTGTGTATGTGTGTGCATGCTTGTGTGCTTCTCACTCACGCATTTGTGCCTTCACTTGCTCATAGTCTTCATACTAGTCCTCACGTCTCCACGGATTGACAATTATGAGGTGAATCTTCTCACGTTGCTACTCACCATTGTGCTAGAGTGACAGCATATATTTCTCATACCAGGAAATTGGTCTTTGCTTCAATCCATACAATGTCTGATTCAACTTGATTATTGCTGAAACATATATGCTTCTTCATGCAAATCATCATTCAAAAATGTACTTCTAATGTCCAATTGATATACATTCCAATCATTATGAGATGCACTTACATAAATGCTACAAATGGCTTTCACGGGACATCCAAAAGAATAGGTCTCATCGAAATCAATGTCCTTCTCTTGAGCATAATTGTTGACTATAATCCTAGCATTATAAGGATCAATACTATGATTGAACTTGCATTTTATCTTATATATCTATTTACAATCGATGGTTAATTTCCAAGGAGGCGAATCTCAAAAAGTCTAAGTACCATTCTTCCTAATAGCATCGTATTCTGATTAAGTAGTAGTCATCTAATTCTTTGAATTATGTGCTTCATTAAAAGAGATAACTATTCTCCTCACAAAGACTAGAATCAACCATTTCCGAACGAATTGATGCAAAACGAGCAATAGGATCATAAATATGTATGATATGACAAAGGTGTATTTAATTTGCTATCTTTCAAAGCTTGCACAAACTATTTAGGCACAATGTTAATCTCTTCAATGCCAACTCTCTCATCAATAAGTGTATCATGTATATCAACATCAAAAATAAAATGATCTATATGTCCATTGGAAACCTACATAGGTGAGAAATTGCCTCACTAGAAGATACACTTAGTTGCCTACCATGAGCAAAGACAACATATGTTCATACACATCTTTTGATATAATTGGTGTCTCTTTTGTGCATGGACATAGGGATTGAAGTGTATCCTCCACAAATATTACATCTTGACTAATCAAAATATCTTTAGTTGATGGATAATACAAATCATAACCATTACTTTGAGAGCTATATCTAGTGAAAATACATTTCACAACTTTATCATCTAATTTTCTATATTGTTGCACAGGCATTAATACATATGCAAAACAACCAAAACCATGTAGATGAGAAGCATCATATGACTTGTGACCATGCCAAGCCTCATAAGGAGTGATAGATGGCAATGCATTAGTGGGATACTTTGTTAAGTATATATATTGCATATGTAACAATCTCAAGCAAGAAGCTATATGATAAAGCTTGACTTTGGATCATACACATCATTGTTTCCACGAGAATTGTTTTTCCTCTCAAAAATTTCATTGTTTTGAGGTGTATATGGCACTGTACATTGGTAGTTTATCCCATGCTTATATAGAAATGCATTAAACTCAGAGAACATACTCCTCCCCTCAATTAGAACAAAGAGTGTCCATTTTACATGTTGAAAATTTTTAGTCATAGCTAGATATTATTTGAAGCACATAAAGACTTTAGACTTTGCTTTCAATGGAGATATCCATGAATGCTTGGAGAAATAATCTATAGAGGTCACAAAGCAAAGATAATTTCAAAAAGAAAGTGTTTTTATTGGACTTCATACATTATTGTGAACAAGTTACGATTTTTGTTTAACTCTTACTGTACCATCTTTGGCAAATGGAGAATGCTGTATTTCATAAAATACCAAATATTTGAGTCTGTTGTAGACATATATTGTTCATGAGAAGATGAATCTTAAATACTATGGAGCATTATCTAACTAGATAGGAAAAGATTTTGGAAATATCATTTTGATTACAAGATAACCCACATAGGGGAAATAATAAAAGATTATACAACTCTTACAAGAAGTTCCACAATGCGAGATTGATCTTCACTCCTTTGTCTTTGATTGTAGTTGTAGTAGCCTCTTATACCTCTAGCACTTGATCTTCATGTTCCTCTTGTGTTGAAGGAGCCACTTGAAGTCCATTGATCATCACTCCTTCTTCCTCAACCTCTATTTGAACTTCTTCTACCACATCTCCTCCATGACCATGAGAGAAACAAGCTGATCAAAGTCTGCTAATTCTCCTCTAACATAAACTGAAGTAATGAATGGTTTCCATCTCTCATCTTCCTTGAGTCCATTGAGAGTATGTGCAACCAAGTCGTCGTCCTCCACATGAGCTTGAATTTATCCTAGTTGATCTGCAATCTCTTTAACCTTCAACAAGTATTCATTGATCGATGTCCTTGTATCTTTCTTTATGCTGTTCAACTCATTTTTGAGTTGAATCTTCCTTGCTCTTGTACTTCTAGCATACAACCTTTCCAATGCAAGCCTTAACATCCCTACTTGTGTCTAGATCTTGTATGTGTCCTACCATTGAATCTTGAATATTTTGTGATAAAATGAATATAACCCTTTTGTCTCTTTCATTCCAAAGTTTAAACTCCCTCAATTAATGATGATTTGGATCCTTTGGTAATATAGGTTTGATATCTATTCCATCAATCAAACCATACAAGCCTCTACCTTACAAGTATGTTGTGATTCTAAATCGCCATGCTTGATAGTTGTTCTTATCAAGCTTCTCTATTTGTGCATGTTGATCACCCATTGTGTAAATACTAAACGTACTCCTTTAACCCTCCTTTTGGATACATGTGATAAGAAGAAGTATGATATTTACCTTTGTAATAAAGTTTATGCACCTTTCTTTGCTTGGATGTTGCTTGAGATGCTTCCCTGCTATCTCGTTCTACCTCTGTGTAGTGTTGATGATGAAACTTTGCTCCAGTAGCTTCAAATTCTTCATCAAGGTATTAAAACCTTCTCAAATCTTCAATTCCTTGATGTGATACCAATGTTGGAGTTTATTGACCTCCAAAGTGTAGCTAGAAGTAGGTGGAACCCCCTAGGAACTAGTTGCTTTCTTTCAAACTTATGCATAGAAAAGCAGTCATGCTTGCAGAGCTTATTGTTCTATGATCACTTACAATTTTTTGAAAATATTTTAAGAACATATACTAGACACAAATAGCTTTCTAATGATCCAAAGAGCACTCAAGCTGGATAAAAAAGCAAGGAGATATGACCTCTGCAATTTTGAGGTTTAATGAAGACCTTCAGCAGAGGTGAACTCGAGAACACACACTACGTGCAAAGAGTACTGCTATTAGGTCACAAATCTAATGATTATGAAAATTAAGAATATGAAAGTAGAGACTAAGATCTTTCAAACGAGACATCAAACATGTAATTTGGATATATAATGAGGAAGCTACAAGCTCTGCAATCTCTATATACAAAACTACAGCAGTGTAGAGATACACATATGACTCTCTTGGACTACCCAACAAGATCATGAATTTTGTGTCCTTCACACGAAGTTCATATAATTTTCTCATCAGATTGACTTTATTTGATGCCATTTCTTTTTCATAAGTGTTGCATAACTTCTTCTGAAACTCCATTGCACTTTCATGGTCCAATAGTCTAAGGTACACATTATTTGCAAAGTGCGATCAAATGGTCAATCTAGCCATTTCATCTAAACCATCCGAATCATCATCCATATCAACATAATTTTTTGAGATTCCATTGACTAGCTTGTAAAAAACTCATAAAACTATGAGTACTGACTTGTAAACCTGCATAGTAAATCACTCACTCCATTGCATATAACCACTTAACCAAAAGAGGCCAACTAGGCTTATTGAGCACCTATGAACAAGAAGCATACGTCTCGTATGGCTAGGCTAGGTGAGTCTTCCACGTGCATCATCAAAGACACCCAAACATCTGGGTGCCTCCTAGCTATGAAAACCTCATCATGACCCTCTTTATCAATGGCAAAGGTTTTATGCAAAAATCTAACAACTATATTAATGACCACATGGGTGTACATAAGGTGTATCCACAAAAGCATACATGTGAAGAGAGATGGTGGATGCAATCCAAAGATAAGTAGGTGCTGCTACAACCAGCTTCACACCAGCCAACTGAGACTTTAGAGTTGATTAGTAGACTCTTTGAGCTTCCTAAATCCACCAAAATATCAGCCAAGTACTTTGGAACATGTATCCCAAAAGTTTAAGTGAAGACAGACTAGTTGCGAAATGACTAGCTCCCAAAACTTGCTATTTTTGGACATACACCTGTTGGAAAAAATGAACAATGCTCTCAACCTGGTAGAAATTAGATAAATTCCTTTTGGGCATAGCAAATAGACTTAGCAAGCTTCCCAAACCAAGTTAAAACACTTCAAATGATGGACTGAGCATTGAGAAGAAGATTCATCAATTTTTGGAACATGCCCACCATTCTTGGGGCTCTGCAGGAGATAGACTAGTGAGCAGTAAAATGCCGATATCTCCAAACTCTTAATTCAATGAATTTATATGCAGAAAGAAGACAGTAAGAGCTATCCAACACACGTTAAAACACTGAAAAAGGTTCGTAGAACTCGAGATATGACCTTTTGAAGTTACTGCTCTGAGTGAGTATAGCAAAGAACAAAACAGAGAAGTAGATGATGATAAATGTATAGATTCACATATGATTACAACCACATTGGCAATGAATATTTGCACAATGGGAGTAGAATGATAGAGCTATGGATTAAGCTCTTCAATCTCTACAAAATGACATGAAGTGGTCACGTACAAGGGTTGCTAATCGCCTCTTCCTTCTTGCTCTTTTTATAGCTATTCTTGGAGGGAGTTTTGAATTCGAATTCGAATGGCTCCACCTAAAAGTGATCCCCAAAGTTAGGAGATATTCCCTCAGCTCAAAAATTCATGGTTTTAGGTAGTTAGAGCCACAACTTTGCGTTTACATCATGGATGAGGTAAGCCATCTTTTTCCTTTTTTCTTTTTTTCAACTACAAGAGATAAAATGTACTCTTTTACAAGAGGTGTTCACATGACTACACATGTGACTTACAAATGATCATAGTATCAAGTATATCAAGCATGTAGGCTTGGGTAAAATGCACCAACAGCTCCCCCTCAAGCCTAACATGCTTGGCCTCCAAATAAGTCTTCAATTGTCCTTGATTTCCTGCAAGCCAATCATCAACTTGAATCTACTTAACTTTGTACCATCAAGAGCTTTCGTCAACATGTCTGCACATTGCATATCTGTAGAGACATAGGATAGTTGAATATCCTTGCTCATTAGCTTCTCCCTTACATAATGGTAGTGGACTTCAATATGCTTGGTTCTAGCATGGTATACCGGATTAGCTGCTAGATGTAGTGAGCTTGTGTTGTCACCAAAAATGTGAGGTGTTGAAGAATGAAGTCCAAGATCTGTGTACAAATACTTTAATCACATGATTTCTTGAGTTGCATTAGCCAAACCTCTATATTCAGCTTCGGTAGAATATAATGCCACGATTGGTTGCTTCTTTGATGACCAAGAAATGATTTTTGAACTTGCAAATGATATATACCCGGATGTGCTTCTTCTATCATCTCTAGATCCAGCCCAATCTGCATCTGAGTAGACCTTTAGCTCAATATCTGAAGTAAATGAATAAAACAAACCTTCATTCATGGTCCCCTTTAGGTACTTGAGGACTCTCTTGGCCGCTTCCATATGTGGTCTTCTTGGCTTATGCATAAACTGACTCAATATGCTAATACTATAGCATATATCCACCCTTGTGAGTGTTGCATAGTTCAAACTTCCAACCAAGCTTTGATAGCTTGTGATGTCTTCAATTGGCTCTCCTTCATAAGCACTAAGCTTATGTTTTTGCTCCATAGGTGTACCTGCACACTTGGTATTTTCCATCTTGAACTTGACGAGCATGTCATGGACATACTTCCTTTGTGTGATGTATATACCTGAATCTGTGTAGATCAACTCCAATACAAGAAAGTAAGTGAGTGGTCCAAGATCACTTATTTTGAACTCCTCCTTATTTGACTCTTTACCTGTTTGATTCCTTCAAGATCATTGCCTGTGATAATAATATCATCAACATACACACATAAATAGATCACTTCAGATCCATTCCTCTTTATGAACAAAGAGGTATCCGCCTTGCTAGCTTTGAATCCTTGGTCCTGCAAATAAGTCACCAATCTGAAATTACAAGCTCTTGGAGCTTGCTTCAATCCATACAAAGCTTTTTTTAGTTTGCATACATAGTTAGGATGATGTGCATCCTCATATCCAGGAGGTTGTGCCATATACACTTCCTCAAAAATCCATCCATTCAAGAAAGCATTCTTTACATCAAGTTGATAGAGATTCCAATTTCTAGATGTAGCATAGGCATTTTTGCGACAGGAGAGAAAGTCTCCTCATAATCAACACCATGGGTTTGAGCAAACCCTTTAGCAACTAACCTTGCTTTGTGTCTATTTATACTTCCATCTGGATTCCTCTTGATTTTGTATATCCATCGAGATCCAATTACCTTCATAGATGGCTTGTTAGGTACAAGCTCCCAAGTGTCGTTTTCCTTCAGGGCTTCCATTTCTTCATCCATTGCATCTCTCCAAGCTTTCTTGCTTTGTGCTTCTTCGAATGTGGTAGGCTCTTCATTGGTTGAATCCTTTGCAATGTAGATTGAGTGCTTGGTGACCAAAGAAGTATCATAACCAAACCTCTCAGGTTTCTTCTTCTCCCTTGAAGCCCTTCTAAGTGGTTGATGTGAGCTCTCGGGTCCATATGTAGCATCTGCATCTTTGTTTTACCTTTGTTCTTCCATAGCTTTAGTCTTTCCAAGTCTTCTAGGTCAATCTCTGAATCACTTCCTTCAATCTGCTTTGGCTCCTTTGGTTGAAGTGATGGAAAATCTTCATCCAAGTCATAAGGCAGCTTCACTTTCCTGTCATCATCAAACCATGATTTTTTTTCATCAAAAATTACATCTCTACTAACAGAAAATCCTTTATTGGTTGGATTGTACAATCTATATCCTTTTTGGTTTTGATCATAACCTATGAATACACACTTCTCTGCCTTGGGATCCAATTTCCCTCTTAGTTGAGAAGGAATGTGAGCATAGGCTAGGCATCCAAAGATTTAACAATGCTCTAGACTAGGTCTTTGTCCATTCCACACTTCATATGGAGTGGTTCCATCTAGTGACTTACATGGAAGTCGATTTATGAGATATGTGGCTGTAGACACAGCCTCTGCCCATAGGTAGTTTGGCAATCCCTTTTCGTTGAGCATGGACCTTGCAGCTTCGACAATAGCTCTGTTCCTCCTCTCTGCGACACCATTGAGTTCGGGTGTATACCTTGTAGTGACTTCCCTTTTAATGCCTCTTTCATGCAAGAAGGCATCAAATTCAGAAGAGAAGTATTCTCCTCCACCATCTTATCTGAGTCTTTTCAAAGTCCTACCTATTTGGTTTTCAACAAGAGCAATATACTTCTTAAAGCAACTAAACAATTCATCCTTGTGCTTCATGAAAAACAGAATGGTCCACCTGCTACAATCATCTATGAAAGACACATAATATCTTGAGCCTGATATAAATGCCTCCTTACTTGGACCCCACACATCCGTATGCATCCAAAGGATTTTGATACATATATCCTTTCTTATTGAAAGGTTGTCTATGAGCCTTGCCGAGTTGACAAGCTTCACACTTATAAATCACGTGTTGCCTTGTGATATTAGGCAAACCAAGTACGCTTTGGTCCCTACAAATTTGTTTGAGTGTCCTCTCACCAATGTGAAAAAGCCTTTTGTGCCATATCTCCAACTCTGTTAGAGTTTGAGATCCATAGCTAAACAAAGCTATGTTCTTTGTATCTTCCACTTCAAAAGTGAAAAGCCTTCCTGTCTTTTCTCCTTTGGCAATCATAAGCCTTGCCTTGGGTCTTCAACATATGCTCCAAATCGTTGAATCTAACCTGCAATCCTTTTTCAACAATATGTCCAACACTTATTAATTTTTTGGTAATTGTAGGGACATACAAGACTTTGCTTAAGAGGTTCATATTCCCATCTGATGTCTTCACATTACCTATCTTCTCCACTGAGTGCTTTGTGTCATCTCCTGTCTGCACTTCATGCTTGTTATGAGGATCTTCCAAATCAGAAAGTAAAGCCACATTTCCTGCTACATGGTTTGAGCATCCCAAATCAATGTAAAATATGTGATCATCATCCTTACCCTTCTTCATTGATAGATTCATAATCAATAATGAATCTTCTTGACTTTGGTCCTCTGCATAGTTATTGTAATCTCTTCTTCCTCTATGGCCACTTTGATAGTTGTTGTTGTTGTAATTGTTGTTGTAGTAGTTGTTGTTGTATGTTGGAAGCAGTCAGAGGCACAGACGACGTGGAAGCATGTAAAGACGGAGCAGGGAGCCAGTCTGATCATTTTTTCAAACAACTATGTTTTTATTACCTCTTCAAACATCCAACAGTGATTTTCATCACTCTTGTAACATATGTAATATAGACAAAATCCCATTTTCTAATTCATAGCTCCATTTTGTGCAAGCTGAGGAGTCCTCGAGCTTGAGGAGCTTAGGTAGAATGCGCGTACCAATTTTCGTTATTTTTAGACACCGTTTACCCTTCCAAATAGCATCTAGGACCTATTTTTTAACTAGGCCGGTCACTAGATGTGAAACCGGTCAAAACTAGTCTAGAAACTATAAAAAGAGCTAGAGAGCTCATTTTTGAGGTTGGTTAGTGGTGGCTAGTGTGAGCTTAGAGCTAGTTTGAGCTTGTAATAGTGTTCTTGAGTAATAGAGCTAATTTCTCACCTTCCATTGTGTCTTGCTTGTCTCTTCATTGTGTGTGTGTATGTGTGTGTGCATCTTTGTGCTTCTCACCTTCACTCTCACTTCATCTCGCATTCACGATCTTCATATCACTCCTACCTCTTCCGCGGATTGACATTAAGGAGGTGAAGTTTCTTAACGTGGTTCTCACCATTGTGCTAGAGCAACACCAAATTTGGCGCCGTTGCCGGGGATCGAGTCTAGGACGAATGTGTGATGGTAAGAGTATAGCAAGAAGTGGCGTTGGAAGGTAAAAATTTCAGTTTTTGTTGTTGTTTTTACTTAGTTTTTAGTGTTTTTCACCTCCCCCACACTCCATCTTCATCATCGCATCATCATCTTCATCTCCAAAAAAATCAGAAAATTCACCATATCCACCCATTCACCTCATTTCCCCTCATTTGTGCATGCGAGAGAGCAAGAGAGAACTTTTGTGCTTGTGTGTGCTTGTGTTTTCTTGAGTTTTCTTGCAGGTACAGAGCTCCAGTGCATCAGGAAAGCTTGGAAAAGGTAAAATTTTACTCTCTGTCAAAGATCTGCCGAGTGTGGCGGACCATCGCGATGGTCTGCAACCTTCGGAATTCTTAGTAGGCGACCACACCACGAGGTAGGCGACCCTTGCGCATCTACGAATCCACAGGCGCATCTCAAAAATTCATACTTTGGTGGACCATCGCGATTGGCTCAGACCATCGCGATTGTGTCGCACCATCGCGATAGGCTCACGCCATCGCGACGGCTCGGCCGGACCATCGCGACGGTTCACTTGAGCCATCGCGACGGTCCACTTGGACCATCGTGATTGTTCAGCTGACTTCGGACCATCGCGATTGGCCCATGCCATCGCCACGACAGTGCCACGTGTCAAGATAGACCATCGCGACGGTTCATTTTTCGGACCATCGCGACAGCCCAAAATCGGACCATCGCGATTGGCTCACGCCATCGCACTTGTGACTATCACAATGGTTCACTTCGGACCATCGCGATTGTCCACCT
Source organism: Ceratopteris richardii (assembly GCA_020310875.1). Lineage (NCBI taxonomy): Eukaryota > Viridiplantae > Streptophyta > Polypodiopsida > Polypodiales > Pteridaceae > Ceratopteris > Ceratopteris richardii. Next base: position 38,852,545 of record CM035436.1, on the reverse strand, counting down.
TTGACCGTTGACCCGCGCCATCGCGATTGTCCGCCTGATCGGGCCATCGCGACGGTTCGACCTCACGCCATCGCGATCGTTCACTTCGGGCCATCGCGATGGTTCACCTTTTCGCACCATCGCGATTGTCCAAATTTCACGCCATCGCGATCGTTCACTTCGGGCCATCGCGACGGTTCACCTTTTCGCACCATCGCGATTGTCCAAATTCCACGCCATCGCGACGGTTCGCTTGGACCATCGCGACGGTCCCAGACCATTGCGATTGTGCACCCCCATCGCAAATTTAGGGTTCCATTTTTTGACCAATTTTGGGGGTATTTTTGAGAAATTTTTGGACCATTAGACTCATAGGAGACCCCTTAGCTCATATTTGAAGGAAAACCTGATTGTCAGTTTTTACCCCCCAGGGCCTGAACGCTCATAACTTTTTCATCCGAAGTCCGTTTTTTGAGCTTAATAGCTCGTTAGAAAGCTCGTGACGAGTACTACGTGACCTCAACTTTTTTTTTTTCATAAAGAATACATCTATTTTTGGATAAGCTAATTTGAGGTTCACCTAGTTTGGGACTAGGAAGCCAGGGGGCAAGTATTGAAATTTTGGGCAAAAGAGAAGGGACTTAAAAGGTGTATATACTCAAGTACTTGATCATCCAATTGTGAATTGGTCTAATATTGAATTTTTTCAGGTCTAGCAAGGGCAATCGAAGTCAACCAAGGCAAGGTAGTGAAGGGCATAAAGCTTGGGAAGCGCGGCTTCTTGGGCATCAGAGCAACCAGAAAAGCTGACTTGAGGTTGGAAGATTACTTAACCCCCTCAGTCAATTCTGAGCTTAGGCTAAACGGTAGTTGTGGATTAAAGACGATAGGAAAGCCTCAAGTACAAGAGACTAAAAGTTTTCAAGTCTAAGACTTAAAGTAAAGGTGTGTGACACGAAAACCTAAAGGAAAGAACGTAAGTCTGACGGAACGAGAACTCAAAGTACCACGGAAAGTCGAATTCCTGACGCATACATTAAGACAAGAATCTAAAGAAATTTAAAAAGAATCAAGAAAGTAATAACAAAGAACCATTGACGATCTAAGTGTGTAATTGAGTGTGCAAGGAAGAAAATTAATGAACCTTAGATCAGGGAGACACATAGGTAAGTCGGACCGACGAAGCCTTAGATCGTCAGAGGCAAGTGTAAGAACTACTGCACGATTGTGGGCTCAACAATTGAATAGTAATTACCCCTATGAGAGCTCAGATACTAGCGAATCAGAAATGGCATTTAGCACAGAAAGACCAGAAGGAGGGTCTAATGTAGCATATTTAGAAAAACCTGAAGGACCCTATAGAACACAATTAGAGTTTCTCCGAACCAACCGATTAGGTGCTCGCATCTATGAGGATGGTTTGCGAAGGCAAGTGGTGCAAATGCACAACCCTGATCAACCCATTGGATTGGAAAGACCAGTGGTGAAATTTGAGAGAGACGCTTACATAGACAAAGAAGGAACCATGTACGTCCTAAGTACGCAGCCAAACAACACCAATGAGTTTGGCGTGATTCAACCAGATATGGAAGCAAAATCTCAAGGAAAGGAACCATTAGAAGAGCCTAGAACACCTAGAGGGAAATCTGTACTAACACGAGTACTAATCCCAGAATGGATCCCTCAGGACAACAGAAGCATAGAGTTGTTTGTAAACAAAGAAACAGATGAAGCCTTTTGGAGATACAAGACCGAAATACTTAGTGAGGTAGGTATCATCACTATATACGAGTTCAAGGACCCGGATACACCTGGAAAGGTTGTATACCTGGATGAGACTTCAGAAAGAGTCTTTGTGGTGCCTGACCGTGCTAAAAACACACACACATGGAGAGGTGAATTGGTATTCCCTCCATCTAGAACGAACATGAATACAAGTCAACAAGGGGCAGGAACATCAGCAACCCATGGAAATCAAAGAGACGGAAATAAAGAGAGACCGGAAGTAAGCTTTAATCACCCCATAGGAAGAGATAGAACAACCACGGACACTAATAGAGCGGATAGACAAAGAGATCATGGAATACCAGGTGGTAGAGGTGATTTTCCTCTACCTAGACCACGTGAACACGCAAGAGTATTGAGACCCACTCAATTAGTAAAATCAATGAAAAATTATTTTGATGGGACAGGAGATCCCTATGACCATGTTGCAGAATTCAAGCAAGTACTAAGAGCAGAACAAGTCGAGGACATGTTCACTTAATACAATGCATTTGGACTAACATTAAAGAATACCGCTTTAACTTGGTTCCAACCATTGCAACAAAGGCAATTTAGAGACATCCATCACTTTTTAGAGTCATTCATCACTGAATTCTCTAAAAGTGGGATTAGACATGACACGTCTTCATTGATTCATAGCTTTAAACACACCCCTCAGGAAACAATTAGACTGGCAGGACGTAGGTTCAGACAATATGTCGAACGATGTCCAATGCAAGAGCTACCCTCACAAGCCAAACAAGTATCACTATTCCTAGATGGCTTGTTGAGCGCTAAACTACGCTCCTATGTGTACCTAAAGGAACCCAGAACGCTAGAGGAGTGTGTAAGAATATGTATAGACATCGAGGACAACCTAGGAGATGAATTAGAACTCTCAAAGGTCTATAAGGACTCAGATTGTTCTTCTCTAGCATCCACAAAATTGTCTAATTCGATAGAGGACCTAGCAGAAAAAGTGGCCCAAAAACTAGGAGTTTTTAGTAAACAGGTGCCCAAGCTACCAACTAATGTACGTTGTTACACTTGTGGTGGAAATCATTTGGCAAACGTGTGTCCCAATGCACCACAACCTCAAGCCAACCCTAGTGGCCAATATTGTACAATTGAGAGAAGATACACGAATCATACGGCTCAGGACTGCCCATACAACAAACAAACCGTGAGACAGAACTACCCACAAACATACCAGCAGCCAGGTAGGTATCAAGGCCAATACAATGCTCAGCCTTATTACTATAGGCCTCCTCAGAACTACCCATACCAGGCTCAACAGAGACCTCAACCTGTTTTAGCTCAGCAACCACCCCCACCAGCGAATGTCATCTCAGTCAAATACGCTGCTGCAGAAGAGAACCTAAGTAGGGCCTTAGTGCCTTCTTCACCCTTGATCACAGAAAGTGACCCGAACTCAAACAGTTTTGACTCTACTCGTGTAACTAGTCCACCCGCTTATTACACGGAGTCACCAGAACATGTGGAGACATATCATTATGATAGTCCACCAATGGAACCTAGTTGGGAGCCAGACTATGCTAATGTGATGTACGCAAACCCAAACCCACGGCCCCAATTGAGACAACAGAGACCACAGGGCCCTAGAGGACCATGCTTTAGGTGCCAAGGAGATCACTTCATAAAGGATTGTCCACATCCCCCAATAGCAAGGCAATCACAGTACTATAACATACAAGGCTTTTGTGCCGATTGTGGCAAAGAGCACATAATCAAAGATTGTCCTAAGAACCCAGTTAACACTTCGAATGTGACACCGATCAACGTGATAGGTATTGTAAACAACGCAGATGGATCCAACCCTACATACGTGCCTATCCAAGCTATAACCAGAGCCCAGGTGCTCTTACAAAACCAACAGCTTAATCAAGAGAAAGTAGCCGGAACTAGTGAAGTTGCAGAATCTAGCAGTAAAAAGACAAAATCTTGGAAAGATTCTAGAGAAAGAATCAAGAGAAAGTGGAGTAAAAAGATAACTGAGTTGGAAGGAAGTCTAAAAGAGTCGAGAGCCAAAATACAAGAATTGACTTCACAAGAATTAAACCAAGAAAACCCAGCTCAAAAATCAGGATCAGTTTTGGCGGAACCCATACCAGAAGATCTAGACATGATGTTTCGTGCATATCAGGCTAGAATAAAAGAGGGACCTCAAGTAACGGAAATGAGTAAAAACTACCCTCGAGCCGATCTAGAAATTGAGAGAACTAAACTTTGCATGAAGATGGTAGAGTTAGCACAAGCTTTGTTCGAAGCCTCTAGATATCTTAATTGGAATAACATGGCAAAACCGGAACTACACTTTCAAGGACTAATGGAGAGGCTAGAACACTTGATAGAAAGCAAAGAGAAAAAGGATCAGCATAGGAACCCTATTGTCACAGAGACACAGGAAAGGAATGCACCATCCCTGTCTCAAGTACCCAATACAGAAAGTCAAGACAATTTGTCTTCCATACATAGGTACTCACATGAATTTTTGAGGGTGTTGGAACTCAAGGTCAAGCACAAGCATGAAAGCACATCAGAAAGGTGGACACACACAAGAAGAAGGAGCACGTAGGGAGCTCCATGAAGTAACTGTCAACTTTTCATAAGAATCCCCTACAAAAATAGTGATTTCCATCACTAAAATCATTGTAAATACCATTTTCTATTTTGGTAGCTCCATTTTGTGCAAGCCGAGGAGTCCTCGAGCTTTAGGAGCATTAGAAGTACCATCGTACCAAATTTCATAATTTTTAGACTCTGTTTGAGCCCTCAAATAAGCCCTGGAACCTAATTTTTAACTAGGCCAGACACTAGGTCTGGACAGGGCCAAAACTAGTCAAAAAACTATAAAAAGAGCTAGAGAGCTCATTTTTGGGGGGGGCTTCTTGTAGATTTCAGTTTTGTAATAGATTTCCTTTTGTAATCAAAATCCTTCCATTGTTCCTCTCTTTGATCTTACTTTGTGCGCGTGTGTGTGTATGTGTGTGCATGTTTGTGTGCTTTCACTCACGCACTTGTGCCTTCACTTGCTCGTGGTCTTCATACCGGTCCTCACGTCTCCGCGGATTGACAAGTAAAGGAGGTGGTGCTTACGCTTGAGCTACACCAAATTTTGGCGCCGTTGCCGGGGAGAGAGCTTCGAGGACGAGTGTTGTGATGGTAAGATCGTAGATTTGCGACGTTGGAAGGTAAAAAAACTATCATTTCAGTTCATTTTCTGTTTTTTCCTCTTCATCTTCATCATCATCATCATCTCCACCTTCTTCCATCTTCTTCTTCATAGAAATTTCTTGTTTTTTAGTGCATTTTCACCATTTTCATACCATTTTTCATGCATTATTGTGTGGGAAGGAGTTAGGAGGTGCAAGGGAGAGCAAGCGCTGCATTTTTTTCATGATTTTCTGCTCATACAGAGCTCGCCATAGCCGGCGCTCAGAAATTTGAATTTCCCGCCAAAAAACGCGATTCTGTGATGAAAATCGCGATTCTGTGGAAATTCAAAATTTTTTGAAAAATCACGATTTTCAGTTTCCCGCCTAAAAGTTGGTTGAAAAGAATCGCGATTCTGTGTTTTTCTCAAAAAACACGTTTCTCTGCTCAAAATCGCGATTTTCAAAAAACACGATTCTCTGCTCAAAATCGCGATTTTCAAAAAAACACGATTCTCTGCTCAAAATCGCGATTTTCAAAAACACGATTTTGTGCTCAACATCGCGATTTTCATGTGAAAATACGATTTTCAAAAAAACACGATTCTCTGCTCAAAATCGCGATTCTCATCAATCACGATTTTCTGAAAAAAACACGATTTTGTGAAAAAACACGATTTTGTCATCACGATTCTCTGAGTCAAAATCGCGATTTTCAAAAATACGATTTTGTGCTCAACATCGCGATTTTCATCTCAAAAAAACACGATTCTCTGCTCAAAATCGCGATTCTCACCAATCACGATTTTCAGCAAAAACACGATTTTGTGAAAAAAGCGATTCTGTGAAAACACGATTTTTTGCTCAAAATCGCGATTTTCAAAAACACGATTTTGTGCTCAACATCGCGATTTTCATGTGAAAAATACGATTTTCAAAAAACACGATTCTCTGCTCAAAATCGCGATTCTCACCAATCACGATTTTCAGCAAAAACACGATTTTGTGAAAAACACGACTTTCTGCTCAAAATCGCGATTCTCACAAATCACGATTTTCAGCCAAAAATACGATTTTGAGAAAAACACGATTCTGTGGGACAAAATCGCGATTTTCAAGTCAAAAACACGATTTTGAGAAAACACGAATTTTTGTTCAAAATCGCGATTTTCAGTTCACGATTTTCTGCTCAAAATCGCGATTTTCTGCTCAAAATCGCGATTTTCATGTCAAAAACACGATTCTGAGAAAACACGATTTTCAGTCAAAAACACGATTTTGTGAATCACGATTCTCTGAGTCAAAATCGCGATTTTCAGAAACACGATTTTGTGATCAACATCGCGATTCTCTGAAACACGATTTTGTGATCAACATCGCGATTCTCTGAAACACGATTTTGTGATCAACATCGCGATTCTCTGAAACACGATTTTGTGATCAACATCGCGATTCTCTGAAACACAAGTTTGTGATCAACATCGCGATTTTCTGAAACACGATTTTGTGATCAACATCGCGATTTTCTGAAACACGATTTTGTGATCAACATCGCGATTCTCTGAAACACGATTTTGTGATCAACATCGCGATTCTCTAAAACACGATTTTGTGATCAAAATCGCGATTTTCAAATCACGATCTTCTGCTCAAAATCGCGATTTTCAAAAACACGATTTTGTGCTCAACATCGCGATTTTCTGAGTTCACAAAATCGCGATTCTCTGAAAGTTCACAAAATCGCGATTCTCTGAAAGTTCACAAAATCGCGATTTTCTCCAAAGGTCCTGTTTGCCTGTTTTGACCCCCAGGAGCCTGATTTGACATAACTTTCTCATCCAAAGTCCATTTTTTGAGCTCTATAGCTTGTTGGAAAGCTCATTTCAAATCCTACACGATCTCAACTGTTTTTTTCAAGAATAATGCATTGATTTTGAGATAGGATAATTTGAAGTTGACCCTCAAGTGGGACTAGGAAACCAGGGGGGCTCCCAAGGATTTTTGAGCAATACAAAGGGGGAGAAATTTGTGTCATGGGAAAGAAAAAAGCAAAAGATAGAAGAAAAGGGGCTAAGGTTGAAAAAAAGGAGGGGGATAAACATGAAATACATGAGATAATATCACATAAAGATGAAACATCTAGAGAAAAATTGCAAGCAGTCAAGGAAAAGGAGGAAATGTCTAGGGGGGTCGGATCCATATTTGCAACAAGAGAATATCACAATATGTTGGTGGATATAAGAATAGGATATGAATGTAGAAGGTTGAGTGCATATATCAATCCTCATTGTGAGTGGAATTTGATTCATATTGACTTCTTGACCATTATTTTTGAGAACATACAACCAACAACTCATTCTTCTATCCTCATGGATGATGAACATTATGAATGCATGGGTCAAGTTGTGTTGCCAGTTATGGTGGGTGATATGCAATTTTCGGAAACATTCTTTGTCATGGATTGCATAGATGAAGACTTGATCATTGGCACCCAAAGGTTCATTACACAAAATCATCAAGAAATTGAGGTGCCTTCTCCACCTATTATCAGTGCTTCTACATATATGTCTATGGAACATCTTAATGACTATCCACCTTAATGAGAAAATTTTTCTTTCTACTCATGTTTTCGAATCTGATCCTTCTTTGAGTAAATCACAGGAAACCTTAGAGAATGGAGATATGGAGGACTCCAAGTGTTTGGGGGATGTGGAAGGACCCTCTCTTCCTGTAAATTTGGATTCCCCTCATGAAGCCATAAGTAGGGATGATCTGCACTCAGATGGTCAAGAAGGAGATGATCAACCACTGTTGTGTATCACTGATGTGGAAAAGGAGGTCGACTCTAGGGTGAATCATGACAATCCATCACCCATTTGTACACCTAGGGATTCTATGTGTAATAAGGACAAATGTCTCGATGAATCTCTAGATCAATCTCAAACCACACAGCCCATTGATCCCTTGCATGAGTCTGATGTAGGTATAGAAGATCAACCCTTGTTGCACTTCCCATGTAAAGATGAGTTTTGTCAAAAAACTCACATAGAAGGCCCAAAAGACCCTTACATCAAGAAACAGGAATCACATTTTTTTGGTAATGTCAAGCAAATTTGGGTGGCCAAGAAATTACTTAGAGCCCAACCCAATCGCACTATGATATGGGTACCAAAGAAAGCCCTGGCACAAAATCAGTCCCCTCACACTAGACTTCAAAATCTATGGTCTAGGCCTACCACGACTTATCCTCAAGAAAGACCACTTCCAATCAAAGGATCCCAAGCAGTCAAGCCTAAGCTCAGACAAAATCCAAGGAGGGACTTTAAGGCACCAACCTGCACAACAAAGACACTAAGGCGAGGTAAAGAACTGAATCAAGCACAGAGCTCCAATACAGATCAAAGAACCTCTTCTGCAAGGATAAGGGTTTGGAAGACAAAAGTACCGATAGCATCCACCAAAATAAAGAACCAGCCACGATGGATCAAACCCTCAGGAGATCATTCAAACACGAAGTGGCCAAAGGTGATCTCTACCCAGTTGCAGACTGTTCTCAAATGGATCCCGATAAGGAGGAATGATCAGTTGTCCTCTCGAGATACAATGGATACCTCCAACAAAGATGGCATCAATATCTGCAAATAACATTGAAAACCTCGACGAGCGACAACCATGTGTCCTTTGCACAACCCTGTCTTATGCACCATTCAGGTCATGCATTTCCCAAGTATGCATCATTATAGGGCCACATTACACGGTCGTGCATAGACACACTTGAGAATCCCAAGCACAAGAGCACATTGACATATGTCAAATTTTTTCTACTGATACTAACTTTTGTGTTCTTGTTTTGTGATAATTCTTCCCACAAAAAAAAAAAAAAAAAAAAAAAAAAAACGAGGAAGAACTTATTCCCAGGTTTCGCTCATGGAACATGAATGAGTCATGCTTAGTTGAAGATTGAACCATCGATTACTGGGAATTTATCAGTTTGGATAGAAGTGTGTCTTGGCTTGCAGATGATTTAATTGCTGCCTTATCTCATAAATGTCAAGAACGTAGCATGAGCAGGGCATCCACAACTATGGTTTCCTCTTACTATGGTGGGAGTGAAGAGCTTGAAGGTCCACAACTTGAGTGATGCTTAACTACTGTATGTACCAGAGCAGCCAAGGAGATATCTGCAAAAGGTAGTTCTGGAGGAGAAGACTCCTATATATGGTAAGCTAAAGAGAATATGTGAAACTCAGCTTGGTGTAGTTACCCGATGTTGCTTGCCAAAGAATATAAAGCAATTCAATTCTCAATATTTCCTGAACCAGTATGGAACAGTAGCACTGGTGAATGGTCTATGTCAATCAGCATGGTAATCTCTTAGAAACCGGCACGTGTCCAATATTCCTCTGAGTGTCAATATAGGGAAGTGAACGTGCATGAGCCCAAGCTCAGCAATGCACACTGTTAGTGACAAACGTTGCTTTGAAAAGAGGAAAGGGGATTCACCACTCAAAAGATCTCATCAGTGGACAATCAACATGGACATTCATCAACAAGGTTCCATCCCAAAGGCCGGAGTACATCACGAAGGGACAAAGCATCCATCAACCTTCTCCATGGTAAGTATCTTTACTCTGGAAACCGCATAACCATGATAGTTTAGGAAACCTCTTCGTCAGCATACCCTTGAGCACTTAGCTCAAGACCTGCAATTTTTGCACCATACTTCTTCCAATGCATTTTCCAAGTAAGCATGCATAGGGCTACATTACAAGGCCGTGCACAAGGCACATACTTTTTTCAACCCAGGCACGAACACACTTACCCATCATTCATTATGGGTTATGAGTGGTTGGCATGACTGCTCTCAACATCATCTTTGGAAGAGCTAGCGGTTGGGAACAACATCCATACCTAGGAAGCAATTCGAAGCTAGTAGTTGCTCTAACTCGATCTTGACAACCTCTTTTGAGCAACTCGCGATTTTTGAGAGCTCACAACGACGCATTCATGCTGCAATTCATGAAAGAAGCACATACCAAGGGACGACGACTTGTAAAGGCTTGGAGTGACACATGAAGAACCGGACAACCAACACTACCAATTTGGAAGATAGACGGCTCTCGTTCATACAGAATGGATACTACCTCTCAAAGCACTACATGGAACAACCACTACAACAAGGGTCTGTCAGGGACGACAGACTCGAGAGGGGGGGGGAGTGTTGGAACTCAAGGTTAAGCACAAGCATGAAAGCACATCAGAAAGGTGGACACACACAAGAAGAAGGAGCACGTAAGGAGCTCCATGAAGTAACTGTCAACTTTTCATAAGAATCCCCTACAAAAATAGTGATTTCCATCACTAAAATCATTGTAAATACCATTTTCTATTTTGGTAGCTCCATTTTCTGCAAGCCGAGGAGTCCTCGAGCTTGAGGAGCATTAGAAGTACCATCGTACCAAATTTCATAATTTTTAGACTCTGTTTGAGCCCTCAAATAAGCCCTGGAACCTAATTTTTAACTAGGCCGGACACTAGGTCTGGACAGGGCCAAAACTAGTCAAAAAACTATAAAAAGAGCTAGAGAGCTCATTTTTGGGGGGGGCTTCTTGTAGATTTCAGTTTTGTAATAGATTTCCTTTTGTAATCAAAATCCTTCCATTGTTCCTCTCTTTGATCTTACTTTGTGCGCGTGTGTGTGTATGTGTGTGCATGTTTGTGTGCTTTCACTCACGCACTTGTGCCTTCACTTGCTCGTGGTCTTCATACCGGTCCTCACGTCTCCGCGGATTGACAAGTAAAGGAGGTGGTGCTTACGCTTGAGCTACAGAGGGAAATCCAAGAAGAGAAATGGAGAAAAGAACAAGGAACTCATCCTCCTATTCAAGAAATAGACGACTTGCAGGAACAATTTCCCCAAGACATCCCCTCTATATATGATGATGCAGAGGTGGAACAACTGAGTGAACCCATAGGATTTGAATCTAATTCTTTACAAGAATTACCTCAGTTCACAGGACCTTGGGAAGCAAAGTCTATCAGTATGAGAGCACCCACGATAATAGTGAGGAATGAAGAATCAGTGATCCCTAGGAACACGGAAGTGATCAAGAACACTAAAGTACAGTGTAATCTCACTCTGGAGGAATTGTTAAAGGTAAAACCAGAATTGTGGAAGCACGTAGCAAATCAATTCCCTGAGCTTGCTACCACACCCTCTCAGATAGGATCACATAAGAAGGTACCAGAGATACCCGTGGAAAAGATTGGAGACGTAAGCGAAGGAGAGGAAGGTAACACATATCTTCCAATAACCCATCAGGGCTACACCACGAAAGCCATCTTAGATTCAGGAGCCGGAGTAGCCATCGCTACCACCGCTTTGTGGAAACGTTGGGGTAAGCCAGCACTCAGACCCACCAAGATGAAACTACAAATGGCTGATGGACACATAGAAAAACCATTAGGCTTACTAGAAGGCATATCTCTCAACACTTGTGGTGTAGAATTTGAGCATACTTTCGCCATTTGTGACTTTGCAAAAAATCGTGCTTATGAGATGATATTGGGACGACCATTCATGCGTCAGTTGCAAATTGTACAAGATTGGGGAACTAATTCTTTGTACTTGCAACATCTAGGAGTAACTACTAAAGTCAATCTTAAAGACTATTCACATAGAGATGTACCCCCAATACAATGGAATACCATCCATAAGACACCAGTAGAGACGGAATCCGTGCACTCATTAGAATCAGATCCTTCTTGGTTGCATGAGGATACTCATTTATGGATGTGTAAAGTAGCTAAACAAGAGGAAGAAAGATTAGAAGCCAGGACCTTAGGTGCAGAACTGTTGGTGCATGACAATCATCAATTGAAGGATTATGGAGAAATGAAGTCAAGAAGTCAAAAGGAGAACAAATTCAGATGGTTGAAGGAAGGGCATATTCAGAAAATCCAAAGACATGTACACATATGTACATTAGCTGACTTATATCTTTGTTTAGTCATACATTTGTATATATTCATCTATAAATATGTTGGAAAATGTCGGGCAAGAAGAGCAGAAGAGATTTTGAGAATAGGGAGAGAGAAATTAGTGTCATTAGACACATGAAGAGTGAGTGAATTGTCCATCCTCACTTAGATGTAAATTTTCTGAGAAATCGAAAAATTTTGCGCCCGATATTTTGCTGTCTGCTCCCTCTGTGTTTAATCTTTTGAGAAATCCTTTTGCACGTATCTAAGTCCATAGCTAATCTATCTATGGCTAGAATTTGAGAGGTTAATTGTAATCAGGCTGTGAGAATTTTGATTAGGAACATTCATATGTAAGAATGTTCTAACAGTCGAGAAATCTGGCGCACATTTCATCTTTAATGAAATGATCATTGCTCAGTCTACAGTGTAAAGTTTTACACAAGTGAGGGCTTAAAATCTAAGTTGGAAGGTAAGCTATCTATGGCTAAAAGATCTTGATCAAACGGGATTTACTTTGGGAGAACCAGTGCTAAGAAGTTGCAGGTGTCAAAGTCGCTATTGCAGAGAAGCACTTTCAGACATAGGTAAAGTGTTTCACACATTTCTCAGTGTATGGTTAATCTTTTTGAGAGATTTAACTTGGCAAAGTTGCGCAACCTTAAGGCGAAGTGTTGTGCAAAGTTTTATCAAAAACTTTACAGGATTGATTAGTCAATGAGTGACTAATCTGCAGCAGACTTTTCAGAAAAGTTGAATTTTTCAGAACTTTCAATATTTCTGATAATTTGATGAATGATTTCTAAGTTTGGTGGAGTCTAAGGTTAACCTTGATATAGAAGTGATCTAACTTCAAGGTTAACTTGTTCTTTTGGAGATTAACACTCTCCATCAGTGGTATCAGAGCAGGTTGTGTCAAAATTGAAGTGAAAAAGACTCCGACTATTGCAGAAGTACAAATCTTTACATCTTGAAGGTGCAGAAGGATAAAGGTTGAAGAAAACTTGAAGGAAGACATACAAAGAGTATCAAAAGGATCAGAAGGAGCAACAATCGAAGTAAAGGTACATTCATTATCTGTAAAGGTTAAAGTTTTGAGACTACAGGTGAATCAAAGATGGGAGATAGTCTCCAAATTGAAAAGCTGGATAGAGAGAACTATCCTGCATGGTCTATGAGGATGGAAGCTCATCTTATGAGCAAAGATCTGATAGGATACATCACAGGAGATGAAGAAAAGCCAGAATTCAGAGATCCTAGTGTTCCAACTAGGGAGGAGCTTGCAGATTTGAAGAATTGGATGAAGAAGGATGCTCAAGCAAGAAGCATCATCTACATGGCAGTCAATGACTATTTGCTTCCTCACATTAGAGGACTTGAGAGTGCTTGTGACATTTGGAATGCTTTGGAAGAACATTTCCAAAATACAACCAAGTCAAGGAAGGCTTCACTATGGGCAGAGTTTACAACCTTCAAGAAGAAGGCCTCACAATCAATCTCTGATTATGTGACAAAGATGAAGGACATTGCAGATTCTTTAGGTGCAGTTGATGAAGACATTGAAGAAGACAAATTGGTAAGACAAATACTCACAGGGCTAAGAGGAGATGAGAAGTGGAAGCCTTTCATTTTATCTACAGAACTTTCATTAGATCACTTTACTCCTGATTTGAATCAATTGTTAGGACATATGCTAACTTTTGAGAATGATATCAAAGGAGATGTTGATAAGAGTGCAGGTCATGCAATGTATTCTAAAGACAAGAAGAAAGCCAACAAAGGAAAGCAACAATCAGGTGAAGAAGAAGGTACTTCAAACCAAGCAAACTTCATGAGAGGAAGAGGAAATGGCAGAAGTAGAGGAAGAGGCAGAAACAACAAAGAGAATGCAAGAGCTTGTTGGATATGTGGTAAGACCAATCATCTATCTCATGATTGTTGGCACAATAATCAAAACAATGGTAATTATCAGAACTTTAATCAAAGAGCAAGAGGTGGTAGATTTCAGAGAGGAAATTTCAGAGGTAGAGGTGGTAGGAATTCTTTTGGAAGAGGTGGAGGAAGAAGCTTCCAAAATCAATCCTATAATAACACCTACTACAACTATGCATCAGATCAAAAGGAGGATTCGACTCTCATTATGAATACATGTGAAACCTCACATGAGGACATGAGAGTGTTCTATATTGATTCAGGATGTAGTAATCACTTAAGTGGAAATATTGCTTTGATGACTGACCTAGATCATAATGCAATTAATCATACAGTGCAGACAGGTGATAATACAAAGCATAAGGTAAAGTCAATTGGTTCAGTCAAAGCTAAGGATGGGAGCACTCTTCTGAGTAAGGTACTCTATGTTCCCACAATTCCAAAGAATTTGATCAGTGTAGGTCAAATTGTGGAAAAAGGATATGAGGTAAGGTTTACAAATGATGGAGTTTATGTGGAAGACCCTAGTCAAGGGTATAAACAAGTTATTGCAGGAAAGAAAGAAGGAAGGCTTTTCACATTGAAGGTACAAGGAAATGTTGGACATGCTATGTTCACTTATGGAGAGCAGAAGGTGTCAGAATTGGATCTTTGGCACAAAAGACTTGGACACTTTAATGAAAGAGGTATCAAAGAAATGATTAACAATGATTCAGTGCTTGGAATGCCTAACATTGCAGGTCAACACATGACATACAGATGTGAGGCATGTCAATTAGGTAAGGCTCATAAGCAATCCTATTCCAAGCATGGGTTTATGTATTCAGAAAGACTTGAATTGGTGCATACAGATGTGTGGGGTCCTTCAAAGGACTTTAGTATAAATGGTTCAAGATATTATGTCATATATGTTGATGATGCTACCAGGTGGATCACAATTTATGTGATTAAGGAAAAGTCAGAAGTGTTTAATACATTTAAACACTATCATGCATATGCAGAAAGGATTACAGGTCAAAAATTGAGGAGACTAAGGTCAGATGGAGGGGGAGAGTATTTTTCAAATGAGTTCAATGATTATTTGTGGAATGCAGGTATAAAGAGAGAAGTCACTTGCAGGTACTCTCCTCAACAAAATGGGGTAGCAGAAAGAAGGAATAGGACACTTGTTGAATTTGCAAGGTCCATGATGAAAGAGAAGAATTGCCCAAATTATTTGTGGGCTGAGGCTGTTAATACAGCTACATATTTGGTTAATAGATTGCCTTGTAAAGCTTTGCAGGGTATGACACCATATGAAGCTTGGTGGGGTAAGAAACCTACCTTGGATCATTGCAGAATATTTGGATGCTTGGCATATGCATATGTGCCATCTCAATTGAGGCATAAGTTGGAGCCTAAGGCAGAGAAGTATGTATTCATTGGTTATGATGATAAGCAAATGGGATACAGGTTGTGGAGTCCATCCACAAAGCAATTTATTGTATCCAAGGATGTTACATTTGATGAGCAAGGTACTTGGTATGCAGGTAAATATAATGTACATGCAGATGATGAAGAAGTGGGGGATCAAAGGAAAGGTAAAGCAAAGGTTCAGTTATTTGATGAAAGTGAGAGTAATGAAGTGCAGGTTGAAGTTGAAGAGAGGCCAAGGTTTGATCCAGAATGTGATGAACCAGAAACTTCAAGAAGTGCAGAAGTTAGGAGGTCATCTAGGCACAAATGGCAACCTACAAGGTATAGCTATGACACTTCATTCTTAACTACTAAAGATTATGCTTATTTGGTAAAAGCAGATGAAGACCCTTCTACATATGAAGAAGCCAAAGGGAAGAAGAATTGGGAAGATGCTATGCAAGAGGAGTATGATGCATTGATAGAAAATCAAACATGGGATTTGGTTCCTAAACCTAATAGCCAGAAAATCATTGGTTGTAAGTGGGTTTACAAGACTAAAAGATTTGCAGATGGAAGTGTGTCTAGGTACAAAGCTAGACTTGTTGTGAAAGGGTATGCACAGACATATGGAGTGGACTATGATGAGACTTATAGTCCTGTGGCAAAGATGACAACCATCAGGACACTCATTGCAATTGCTGCTTGTAAAGGTTGGAAGTTGTCTCAATTAGATGTTAAAAATGCTTTCTTGAATGGTTACATTTCAGATGAAGTCTACATGGAGCAACCAGATGGGTTCAAAGATCAAGTGAGTCCAAATTATGTGTGTAAGCTCAAGAGAGCTTTGTATGGGTTGAAACAAGCCCCAAGGGCTTGGAATTATAGGCTTGTGAAATTCTTGAATGATCTTGGATTTCAAGCAACAAAGGCAGATAGTAGCTTGCTAGTCAAAGCAAGTGAAGATGGGTTCATTTATGTGTGTATTTATGTTGATGACATAATACTTACAGGAACAGATGATAAGGGGATACAAATGATCAAGAAGCAGATGGAGAAAGAGTTCAAAATCAGTGATTTGGGGAACCTATCATTCTTCTTGGGAATGGAGATCTCTTATACTCAACATGGAGTATATGTGACCCAAGAAAGATATCTTAAAAATTTGCTAACCAAATTTAAAATGGAAGATTGCAGGGTTGCACCTACACCTTTGGAAGTGAACCATAAATTGTCTAGGTTTGGAGGAGAAGAGTGCAGAGATATGAAACTCTATCAAAGTTTGGTTGGTAGCTTGATTTATGCTACATTGACAAGGCCTGACTTGTCATATGCAGTTGGTGTGCTTTCACAATTCATGCATTGTCCTAGAAAGGAACATTGGATTGCAGGACAAAGAGTACTTAGGTACATCAAGGGTACACTCAAAGAAGGGTTGTACTATGGGTTTACTTCAGATACAAGAATCAAGATATATAGTGATGCAGATTGGGCAGGTAATGTTGATGATAGAAGATCAACACATGGATACTTGTGCTATGTAGGAGACAAATTGATTTCATGGTGTTCCAAGAAGCAACATACAGTTGCTTTTAGTGGAGTCTAAGGTTAACCTTGATATAGAAGTGATCTAACTTCAAGGTTAACTTGTTCTTTTGGAGATTAACACTCTCCATCAAGAACAACATCCACGAACCCTTCAAGATCCAGCATATGCACCTGTAGTATTCCCAGACGAAGAGTTTGAACCCCATGGTTGGGCAGAAATACTAGCAACCATGGATGTAGCCATCAATGAAGAACAATGGACACCCCACTGTGACGAGGATGGCTATGACATTTCAGTTTTTACGATAGAGCCAATCCTGTGCGATGCAATTTTAGAAGAGTGTGAACCTAACACTGATGCATTTGAGGATGCAAGCGATTTTGATTTAGAATCAATTATCATGGACCCACCCTATGCATCAGAAGAAGAATATTTTTTCGAGGTAGAGACTCACACTCAGAGACACGAGGAAATTACGAACGAGGTAAGGTTAGCCACTCAAGTGACTACTAAAAGTGAAGGCAAGAAAAGAAAGAAGAAAGAAACCATGTCAGAAAAAGAAGAATCTTTATTTGAAGTACCTGATAACTTCAAGAAATACGAAATCGAAGATAGAAGAATCATGGTACGAATGCCTAATAGAAAGGTGAATGATGGACAAGTATATGATAACCGAGAGAAAACCAAGAAAGTAATAGTTGCCATAGAAGGAGAAGAAGAAAAATGCACATATATAGGGCACAATTTGACAACTGAAGAAGAAGAAGAGCTAGTTGCCCTATTGCGCGAATATAGAGATGTTTTTGCGTGGAGTTACAAAGATTTGAAAGGAGTAGATCCAGATATATGTTCTCATAGAATCCCTATGACTCCAGATGCAAAACCGACAAAACAGAAACCGTACACGTATAATGATAACTACGCTGCGAAGATTAAAGAGGAGATAGATCGCTTGATAGAAGCAGGATTCATTTACGAAATTGAGCATACCGAATGGGTATCCCCCATTGTGGTTGTGCCCAAGAAGAATGGAAAATTGCGTGTGTGCATTAACCTTAAAAAAGTTAATGCTGCCACGATTAGAGACAGTTATCCTCTTCCTATCACGGAACACTTATTGGAAAGAGTTGCGGGCAAGGAAGTTTACAGCTTTCTTGATGGTTTTTCAGGCTATAATCAAGTAGCCATCGCTCCAGAAGATCAGCACAAGACGGCTTTTGCCACAGAATGGGGCATATTTGCATTTCGTGTGATGCCATTTGGCTTAACAAATGCACCCGCCACTTTCCAGCGACTCATGTGTCATGTTTTTAAGGAATTTTTACGCAAGAGCTTGGAAGTTTATGTCGATGACTTATGTGCACATTCAAATGTAAGACAGACACATATCCCAGAGTTAGGACAAATATTTGACAAATGTCGAGAATATCAGGTTTGTTTGAACCCAGAAAAATGCGTTTTCATGGTCAGACAAGGCAAAATTCTAGGACACATTGTGTCAAAAAATGGAATCTCTACGGATGAGGAAAAAGTGAAGGTAATTGCGGATCTACCTAGACCAACTAATGTGAAAGAGGTACAGGCATTTATGGGCCATTGCGGTTATTATAGGAGATTCATACACATGTATGCAATCATAGCCAAGCCTTTGTACTCTCTTTTAACCAATTTTGAATGGACAGATGAATGTGAAAATTCATTCAATGAACTTAAACGACGCTTGTGCTCAGCACCTATATTGACAACCCCAGATTGGAGTAAGCCATTCCATGTACATGTGGATGCATCCAATTACGCCATAGGATGTGTGTTAGCACAACCCACGAATGAAGGTAACATAGATCTCCCCATAGCTTACGCGAGCAGACAATTGAACGCAGCAGAAAGAAATTACACCACGACGGAACGAGAGGGATTAGGGATGATCTACGCGGTAAAGAAGTTTAGGCACTACTTGTTGGCCAACAAATTCAAGTTCTTTACAGATCATCAAGCCCTATTGTACCTAGTCAACAAACCATGTAACACCGGACGATTGGTACGTTGGTTTCTATTACTCATGGAGTATGATTTTGAAGTGGTAGTCTGGAAAGGAAAGACGCATCTTAGAGCAGACCACCTTTCAAGATTAACCTCAGGAGAAGCTCCTCAAGGAGTAGCGGATGAATTATCAGATGCATACTTGTTTAACCTTGAGATAGCACCAGAATGGGCTAAGACTATAGTCCCTATTCTGACATACGGACCCAAGAATCCTAGGATAAAGATCAAAGAAGGAGAGATTACCAAGTCTCAGAGGTACCAAATCATGGCAAGAAGCATATATAAACAGGATAATCAAAAGATTATTGCTTGTTGTGTAGAGGAATCAGAACATGCGAATTGGTTGCAATTAGCACACATAGGTGCACTAAAGAAACATTATTCAAAACATCGAACACTACAGACTCTGCAAAGACTAGGAGTATATTGGCCTTCTATGCAGATGTCTACAAGTTGTGTAAAGAATGCCAGGTGTGTTGTGAAAGACCACCAGTAGAGCATGCTACATTGTATCACGTGTCTCTCACACCAGACTGGAGTGAACCTTTAGTGACATACTTGAGGGCGAACACATTCCCTCAAGGAATGACCTTAGCTCGACAACGTAGTCTAGAGCAGGAAGCTCACGACTATTCACTTATTGGCGATAATCTATACAAAAGAGGACGAGATGGATCTCTAAGACAATGTGTTCATGACAGCGATTATCTGAGCATACTAGAGACTGCACACCAAGGTGTTGCAGGAGGTCATTTTGGACCCGATAGGATAGTCAAAGCCATTCTCTTTGCAGGATTATGGTGGCCCACTCTTCACATGGATGCACATACCTATGTAAAGAGATGTGATGTGTGCCAAAGAACTCAGTTTCCTACTCGCAGAGATGAAATGCCATTGAAACCCATGATGGGCGGACGTGCATTTTCAAAGTGGGGTATAGATTTTGTAGGACCCATTAACCCCCCTGCAAAAGGTACACATGCGGAATACATTATTGTTGCCACAGATTATCTAACCAAATGGGTAGAGGCAAAAGCCACAAAAAAGAATGATGCTCACACGACTGCAAAATTCTTATTTGAAAATGTCTTTACAAGATATGGACTGCCTATAGAGTTAGTGAGCGATCGAGGCACTCACTTTCTAAACCAAGTCATTGAATATTTGTTACAGGATTTTATGGTGATTCACAAGAAATCCGCACCATATCATCCTCAGGCCAATGGTCAGGCTGAAAGCACTAACAAGATACTTTGTAACGTACTGACGAAACTCGTGAACAACAAATGTTCAGATTGGGACAAACAGTTACACCACGCTGTTTGGGCATATCGAGTGGCCTACAAGACCGTACTCAATGCAACTCCCTTTCAGATGGTTTTTGGTCAGAATGCATTGCTTCCTTTGGACTTCTTGATACCGACCCTTAAGGTTGCACAAGAACATCAGTGGACCGGCCATGAATTATCAGCGAGAATAATGGACTTGGAACGATTAGGAGAAACCAGGCTGAAAGCAGCAGCAGGAATATACGTAGCGAAGAAGCGACAGAAAGCATATTTTGATGCACATGTGAAAGATAAAGGTTTAAAAGAAGGAGATTTAGTTCTAGTGTATACGCTGAAACAGCACGCACGGAAGTTAGAAAAGCGAGGTTATGGACCTATGATCATTAACAGACTTTCGACAAGTGGAGCAGTACAGTTAGCCACCTTAGAAGGAGATATAATGCCTAATTACATTAGTGGCTGTAGAGTCAGGTTATATCAAGAACCTCTTACTGAGGATATGCTTAGACGACTCACATTGGCAAAGAAGCGTAAGGAGGAAGAAAACAGAATACGAGCTGAAGCTCAGGCAGAAGCCATGGAACGCATTAAGCGCATGAAGCTAAGAAGACAAGGACTAGGGAGAGAACATTATAACCATCTGGAAACATCACCCAGATATCCCATGGCCATGTGTCAAGTAAAGTCAACCACTCATCCTAGCATAGTGGACAGGAGACCATTCATTACAGTTAGGCTAGAGCACGGCAACCCTTGCCAAGAACTCAGGGCTTTAATTGACTCAGGTGCTGCGACTAGTGCGATTAGATGGTCCCACTATAAGGATTCAGGAATAGAAATGCGGCCAATTGAGGCATACCTCATAGGGCTAGGAGGCATGGAAACCCCTTGCATGGGTGAGGTGGACCTTCCTATCCTCATTAACGATGTGACCATGACAGTAAAACTACTAGTGTGCCATGATGATGACCTGATAGAACCCCTAATCCTTGGCCAAGATTGGCTATACGATCACTCAGTGGACCTAAATCTTAGACAAGGCTCCTTACAGATTGGAACCTTAGAGCAGAAGCGAGTGATACCGCTTGACTTCCCTAATTGCATTCCGATTGAGGTTTGTAACCCTAGACCCTATGAAATACATGCGACGGAAGACCGGAAGATCTTTGATCAGCTCAGTCACGTTACGTCTACACCAACCCACTCGGGCTTGGCTATGGACAGTTGTCAATCAGAAGGACGACAGGAGATCTTCCTTGGGGCTTCCTGCAAACTAGAAGGGGCAGCTACCCAACCGCTAGGGCAGATGGACACAATCAACGGTCAGGTGGGTTGCATCAGCGACCAAATGAGCACAACACCCTGCGGTGCTCATCCTTCCAAACTTGTTGCGGACTGGCCTAGATTAAAGTTAAAGAACGAATCACTTCCTAATGGGCAGGTCACGCAAGTGTTGGATCTCCCTTCTTTTCCAAAGCAGAGCGTCCATCCGACCTCTCAACCTCAACCACAACAGAGTCAACCACGACGAAGGAACCCAGACCGACGGCAGTATCAGAAGACACAACAAGGAAAGCAGTCTAGGCCACCCAAAGGAAGCGGCACCAGACAAATATGGGTGCCAAAAGGACAAAAAGCACCGAAGAACTCCAACCAAGCAGAGATTGACAAGAAAAAGGCAGGGTAGAAACAGAATGAGTATCCACCATCCCCTCGACCTTCTTCTACAGGTCCGAGCATTCGACAAATTTGGATCGCCAAGAAATACCTTACCCATAGACCCACACCCACGCAGATTTGGGTACCCAAACCATGTATCATAGCTCAACCCTTAAGCCATGTAATATATACCCCTCACAAATCTTTCCATCCCTCAATACCACCACACCCGATACTACCTTTTGCCCCTCAGCAGAAACCCACCACCCACTCAAAGACTCTTAGGAAATGGATACCGAAGCGTGTCCAACCGTCTTCCCCTAACCCATTGTCTAACAAAACTACCCCCCGACTAACATACAACCTTGTAATAAATCACTAACCTTTAAACCTTGTATAAATTCACCCACCATCATCACACATCACTCATAATCTCATCTCATCAAGAAATGTATGCATAATCTGAAACGTGTAGGTGTCTAGAGACCTGCACTAGTGCTGCAAGAAGCATTGCATCCATCACATCACAGCACTTGGCTACACGGGTTACGCATCAGTTATGGAAAGGGATTGCGGTCTCACTTTAATGGGATCATAATTAATTTCCATGCTAATGTGTTAATCTTTTGTAGCAGATCTTTCTCATTAGCGCATCAGTCATCATGCAAACCGACGAAGGACCATCAGAAGCAGGCCCCAGCGTAGCTGCAGTGCCCCTCAATGTTTTACGAGCAGAATCCCACCCGACTGCTCCACCGCCAGAATTCCAAGGATTTCCAGGGCCCATGCCGATTGATAACCCACCTATGGGCTACACAGAAAAGATACACCGTAACTCTCACTGGTTTCAGGGACTTGCAGGACCCTTAGCGGACGCGGATTTTATATTTGAATCTAATTTGACGTTTGATGACCGCACTTGGGGAAAATACCAATTCTTCTCCAGAGAGTTCGAAGGCCTACAGAACACTCAGGACTTAACTCATGTTTGGGCCAGAGCCGGCTTCACGGAGTATTTCAGTGATCCTCTGCCCAAACCTGACTTTTATAGGTGTTATTATTTAATCACTACTTTGCTGGCCTCAGAGAATAAGGATATCCCAGGAACTTTTATTTTGCCTTCTTTAGTGGATGATCCACCTTACAAAAGATTTTATCTTTCGAAGGATTTAATCAGAGCTGCCATCAAGATTCATGGAACCCACACGCCCACAGATCGAGAAAGATTAGTTCCAGACCCTATGAAACGTGGGGATGTCACTAAGTGGGAGGAGATCTCAGCAATTACACCTGAGCTGTCAAAGCCGCTACGGATATGCATGCAACATTTTGCATTCCCCGCTCAGGACAGATTCACCATGCCACATAAAAGAATATGGTTTGGATTGTACTTAGCATGTACTGGACCTCAGACTGTCGATCTGGCGAGTTGGATCATTGATCAAATGTATTTGGCACAACACAGATGGGAACGAAAGAAAGCGCTTAATGGGTGTTGTGCGCTGACAAGAATTGTTTATATGTGCTTGGCTTATGACTTGCCAATTGAACGTGCATTAACAGGAGAAGAGCTGAAGGCATTCAAAGGAACGACAAAGAAAGCCAGGAAGCCCAGCAGAGCACGGGCAGGTAAGCGCATGAGAGGCACTATTCCTTGCCTTCAAGTGCCAGAGTCACCATCACCACAACCCTCCCCAGAGCAATCACCGACAGAAGCTGCTCCCACAGTACAACCCATTCGAATAAGATTATCTCGGCCAGTGGAAACGGAGGGTACTACTAGTACTACCGCACCTCAAGCAGCTACAACCACAGAACCCACCACCACGCCAGCAGAAGCTCCCACCACTATTGGTGCGGAAGCCTTTTCTTTTCCAATGCCACATATGGAGGTGGACCCAATACACACCACTTTTGACTTCGAAATGCATGATGTGCTGTCCAGCGAATTTCAGTTCTCCGAAGGACAAATGTTCTCTCAAGAATATGAACGCCCTAGCTACCCTACAACACCACGTGATCCACCACATGGGCCGGTAGTATCTAGCTCTGATGACGAAAGAACAGCCACCAATGACGACGAAGGTGATGACGAAGCCAGCCTGGGCACTCACGAGTCCCAAGAACAGGAACAGACAGATGGCCAAGGCCAACAAACCGATGCACACGGTGACACCAGCACGCATGAAGAGGAGACTTTCGAAGCAGCAGCTTACACGCTGGCAATCAAGAAATTATATCGTACGATGGAGAAAGTCTGGGCACGGAAGAAATTGACTGAAGAAGAGAGCCAAACCATAATCGAACAAGAACTCATCTCCGGAGGATTTGAAGAAGTCTACATCAGAGGGTTTAGAGAACTGGTCAAATCCATCGGCCCGGTCGAAGCACTGAGATATTTACAAAGGAAGCCACTTCCCCAATATGACCCTCGCAGAGTTCGCCTGTTATCGAAGCCCGGTGAATATATTCGAGTTCCGATAGGTGCTCAATCATCCCACCAGGCGCAAGATGCACGCCTACGTCCGGAAAGATCCATCACCGAAGAAGCTATCCTAGTCGACTCCCCACCACGTACTACCGTTGTACATACTACCACTATCCTTGAAATAACATCCACACCATCTACTCCTCTCTCACCTCATGTTTCACCAATCCATCCTGTATCCCCCGCACACCCACCTGCTCCTCCCACATCCACACCAGTCCACGGCAACATAGCCAAAGCCTTTGCCCTGCCCATTCATGCCACCATGCCCGCACCCACCCCACCTCGTCTACGTGTTAACCCCTTCATCCCTTCATCCTTCCCATCCTTTCCCCCACCTTTAAGACACCCTTTCACCTTTCTAACCCCACTAACCTTCTCACCAGTTTCACCTCCCCAACCCACTATAACCCCTATTTCCCCTTTTCACCAAGCTGCTCCAGCCATCCCCCTGTAAATTACTCTACATTTGTAAATCCCGTCTTCACACCTACACAACCACCCACATACACACCGCTTTTCACAGTCACCGCACTTGACACGTCCAGTGACATGGACATCTCACCACCCACCGCACCATCACCCACTCCACTCACAGCACCATCATATTTAGGTACGTCACAATTTTCCACGATCACCACTGCATCCACCTTCCCAACCCCATTCCCCATTCCCGCTGCATCTACTTCCACTGCATCCTCACTTAGCACTCCATTACTATTATCGCCAACCATAGACACTGCACTTCAACAAATGTTCACATGCATGACACAAGTACGAGATGAGTTTGCATCTCTTGGCAACAATTATCAACAGCTGCAGAGGACGACAAATGAATTACAGTCGCAGCTTAATTCATTATCAATCGAGAATGCCTCTTTAAATACGCGATACCAAGAACTAAGAGAGGCATATCATAAGCTAGAGCTAGAAAGTGAAGAGAAAACAAAAGAAGCCACTGCTGATCTGGACAACCTGCTTCGAGCCCAAACAATTAGGAACGCGACGCTGACCAGGAACATGGGCTTACTCAGGAGGCACCTAGCCGCAGCAAAAGAGGAGAACCAGAGACTCCAAGAGCAGAATAGAGAGAATTTGGAAGCGGCATTGGACCATCCAGAACAACCCTTAAGTCCTAGCAGATTCAAGGCAATCCCATCCGAATCGATGCAGATGTTGCTAGAGGATCACGTGAGATTGCTAGAGGACTATGATCGAATGAACGAAGAGCATCAGAAGTTAAAAGAAGATCACAAGTTACTACAGCTCAGAGAACCGGCAACACAACAAGTACCAGTAGAACCAGAACTACTAGCACCGGTGGACCCTGCTCTTCAAATCTTAGAGGAACTCAACGCATTACGGGCCCAGGTAGCCACTCTCCAATCACGCATAGATGTATACGAAGCACCACCACGGCCTGACTCCCCACCGGAGATCCCAGCTGACGACGAGAACATAACCATTCCGGTGGAGGAAACGTTTGAAGAAGCATACGAGCCAATACCCATCCCAGGCGGACAAGTCACGGCCGAAGGCCAGATGACCTATGAACTTCCTACCCCCGCGTGGATGAAAACGATTGAGGAACTTGGAACGACACATTCAGCCAGAGTAGAGGCACAGTTACAGACCATGGCCATGATTGAAGAGAGAATCTTACAATCCCCCTTCTTTGCTCATTTGGCCCCCCGACGCTATATATGTGGGCATGAGCTGCAGTATAAACCGTACTTCATGTTAATGCCTGAATATCAGCTAGCTATAGAGAAAGAAACCGGCATGAAACCCACGCATGCTACACAATTCGAGCCGGCGGACTTGCCACCAAATGTGCAAAGAGGAGAGATCCATCAACCTGATTGGCGCAAAGATCTACTCCAGAAGTACCCAGAAATGATGAGCACATGGGTGAAAGCGCCTTTACATTTAAAGTATAATCCTTGCTGGGGACCAGTACCACGACGCCGCTCCTGGACAGCCTTCGCTATTAAGGTCCAAAACAATAGGCAGTGTCAGGATTGGTTGAATTACCCCTACTTCAAGCCGCCCACCGAGTTACCCACTGTTGGCTATATGATGGCTACAATCCGTCACTGGCTCCCTCGCCTGAAGCATATGGATGATATCGCAGCGCATATGACTGTCAAAATTTTTGACATGATGCAAATGGTATTTAAAGTCTTCCGACGCGTCAAGGCACCGCATGTAAACACCCCGGGATTTGAGCATGGTAACTTTGATCTAGTATATGACATGAGCACAA
This sequence comes from Ceratopteris richardii, assembly GCA_020310875.1. Classification (NCBI taxonomy): domain Eukaryota; kingdom Viridiplantae; phylum Streptophyta; class Polypodiopsida; order Polypodiales; family Pteridaceae; genus Ceratopteris; species Ceratopteris richardii. The sequence goes on along the minus strand of CM035436.1, from coordinate 38,826,027 downwards.
CGCCATCGCTCCGGGTGTGTTATGCCTGGCACTGTAGAATAAAATACCTACCGGCGTGCTACAAGCAGACATTTGAAGAGATGTTCACCACCGGATTTTGGGAATACCATTCCGAGGTATTCATAAGCAGGCCCAACATTTATTGCAACTATTTGCCTGTGAGCGAATGGTTTATTCCACGCACTATCAACTCCCGCCACCCGACGAACCGCAACCAATCGACTGGGAGAAACTCGAGGCTGATCTGGCCCGAGGCATTCATATTTCGGAGCACACCCTCGCTCAAGACCTCCTACAAAACTACCTCCGGCAGACCTCACAACAAGGTTCTGTCAGGGACGACAGAAGCGAGAGGGAGGGGGGTGTTGGAAGCAGTCAGAGGCACAGACGACGTGGAAGCATGTAAAGACGGAGCAGGGAGCCAGTCGGATCATTTTTTCAAACAACTATGTTTTTATTACCTCTTCAAACATCCAACAGTGATTTTCATCACTCTTGTAACATATGTAATATAGACAAAATCCCATTTTCTAATTCATAGCTCCATTTTGTGCAAGTTGAGGAGTCCTCGAGCTTGAGGAGCTTAGGTAGAATGCGCGTACCAATTTTCGTTATTTTTAGACACCGTTTATCCTTCCAAATAGCATCTAGGACCTATTTTTTAACTAGGCCGGTCACTAGATGTGAAACCGGTCAAAACTAGTCTAGAAACTATAAAAAGAGCTAGAGAGCTCATTTTTGAGGTTGGTTAGTGGTGGCTAGTGTGAGCTTAGAGCTAGTTTGAGCTTGTAATAGTGTTCTTGAGTAATAGAGCTAATTTCTCACCTTCCATTGTGTCTTGCTTGTCTCTTCATTGTGTGTGTGTATGTGTGTGCATCTTTGTGCTTCTCACCTTCACTCTCACTTCATCTCACATTCACGATCTTCATATCACTCCTACCTCTTCCACGGATTGACATTAAGGAGGTGAAGTTTCTTAACGTGGTTCTCACCATTGTGCTAGAGCAACATTGTAGCCTCCATTGTACCTGCCTCTATTTGATCCATAGCCACCTCTATTGAATCCTCTTCCTCTTGAGTTCCTCGGGTTCCTAAAACATTCTTCAGTAGTATGATTAGATAAGCCACATATATTGCAAGGTTGAGATGATTGGAATCTCCCCCTGCCTTGCTTTCCACCTCTGCCTCTTCCTCTATCTACAAAGTTTGCTTGGAAAGATCTACCTTCATCTTCATTCTTCCTATTCTTTGACTTGTCCTTGACCTTAGCTTTATCAGAATATAAGGCAGAAGTTCGATTACCTCTTGAGGACTCACCACCTTCGCTAATCTTTGCTTCATGAGTGAAGAGTTGGCCCATGAGTGTGTTGAGGTCGGGTACATGCATATCCATGTATAAATCCATGGCTGTTGTGAATGACTCCCACTTGTCGTCTGTTTTGATTCCATTTATGATTTGTCTAATGATTTGCTCCTCTTCAATTACCTCTCCAATGCTTCCAAGTTGGTCGGAAATCTCCTTCATCTTTGTGACATAATCAGTCACATTTTGCTTCGGGCTTTTCTTCATTGTTGTGAACTCCATCCACAATTGGTTCTTCCTTGCTCGAGTGTTGGAAGAGAAGAAAGAAGCAAGTGCATTCCAGGTCTCTCTTGATGTCTTGCATCCCTTGACATGAGGTAAAAGAAAATCAGAGATTGAATTTAGAATATAGGACCTTGCAAGTGCATCCTTCGAACACCAATTTGAAAGTCCTTCCACTTCTTCATGTGATGGTTGCCCTTTGTTCCTCATGGTTGGCATTGCTTCATCTCCAGATATGAATCCATATAGATTCCTCCCTTGAAGGTAAGCCTCCATCCTTAGAGACCATGCCGGGTAGTTGTTTCGATCCAATTTGTCAATTGTTGATGGAAATCCATCTCCCATGTTGCTTGACTATGCTCTGATACCACTGAGAAGAGAGATGGTGGATGCAATCCAAAGGAGAATTGTTAGTTAGGTATTGCATGTTACATTCAAATGACTTATCAATTATGTTGTTTGTTTAGAATGAATTGGGACAAGACTGTAACTCCCATGGATGAGATTGAGCTTGAGTGGCCTTGCACTACAGAGATTACAGCTCTCAATGCCAAGGTTAGAGGCATGGAGGATACTCTTCAGATGATCCTCAAAGCAAGTAAGACATTAGGGAAAAAAATGAACCCTGCATGGGCCTTTTAGATTAAGGAGTGATTAGGAACTGACCAATGAGAAGAGGGTGGTGGCCACAGTCTACTCCCTTAATCACATAGGCTAGGCATAGGCTTCCCTTGTTTTTGAATGGTCAAACATGGAAAAACCAGGTACAATAGTGGGTTTCCTTTTGAAAATGGTTTTGAGAAGCCCGAATTTTATTGTGAACCGTTTGATTAGGATTGTTTTCAAAGGCTTAGATTGTATCCTTCTTGAGGAAGGCGCAATTGCTTCTGCACCCTTGGATAAGACCTTCCATCGAACAGAATCCATAGAAGATAGTCAAGTTTGAGCACCTTTGAATGTGTTCCATTAGATGCTCTCTTCATCGAACGTCTACAGATCATCTGCTGAATCGAAAAGGCGTCATTTTGTGTGGACCATAGGATGAGGAGATGGATCGGATGACTTCTATTAACTGCACAAAAGAGATCAACGTCAAATCCGGTTGAACGTCGGATCTTCTAAGATCTTTCTTACAAAGCTTGAGCGAAAAAAATCCGGAGAATCTACATATTGTCATGCATGTCAGACGACGCAAACTCTCATGCTTGATACCTTTTGATCTTGGCCATTGAATTGAAGGATCCAATGGCCCAAAACATTTTATTTTCAAATTTGAAACTCAATATCCTATCAATCAAGATTTTATTTCAAAATACCACTAGTGGTTTTATAAGCCCTCTTAATCCCCTAGATTAAGCTTTTTAATTCCTAAAAATTAGGAATCCTTACAAGGCCCATGCAGGGTTCACTTTTTCCCATAACGAAACCAGAGGTGTTGCGAAAAAGAAAATTTCTTCACAAATATTGACCTTCAAGGAGTTTACAACCTTGTCAGGATCAGAGAAGGAGACGAATGGAAGACAATATTTCGAACAAGGTATGGCCATTTTGAATATGTAGTTATACCATTTGGTCTCACAAATGCTCTAGTTATCTTCTAACATATGATGAATGATATCTTTCAAGAGTGCTTGGATGATTTTATTGTAATATACGTTGACGGTATCTTGATATTCTCCAAAAATCTAGAGGATTATGAATGTCATGTAAAGATAGTCCTAGAGAAACTAAGTGAAAAAGGATTATATGCGAAATTAGAGAAGTGCTCTTTCCATTAGACAGACGTGGAATTTTTAGGGTACATTGTATTAGATAAAAGAATTTTTATGGACCCTAAGAAGATAGGGATAATCCTTGATTGGCAACCACCTTTGAGTGTTCGAGATATCACAATATTTTCTAGGGTTCGCAAATTTTTAGAGGATATTCATCAGATATTACTCCAAAATAGTGACACCCCTTACCAAGCTTAGAGGAAACACAAAATTCCCATGGAATGAAGATGCACAGAAAGCCTTTCAGACCCTGAAATCATCATTCACTAGTGCTCTAATTCTAGTTCACCCTGACTCTACCAAGTCTTTTTTCTTAGATATAGATGCATCAGACTTTGCCTTGAGGGTGATCCTATCCCAACATGGGGATGATGGATACCTACATCCTGTTGCATATCATTCAAGGAAATTCTCTCCTCTAGAAATTAACTATGAAATCCATGATAAAGAGCTTCTTGCAATCGTAGATGCATTTGATACCTGGTGTCACCATCTAGAAGGAGCAGCTCATAAAGTTATTGTATACATAGATCATAAAAATTTAGAGTACTTTATGACTACCCACGTCCTCAATAGAAGGCAATCTTGATGGAGTAACTTTCTATCCAAGTTCGATTTTTTCATCATGTATCGTCTAGGATGCCAGCAATGTCAGTCAGATGCCTTGTCGAGAAGATCTTATCTTGCACCGAAGAAAGGCAAAGAGGGTTTTGATCAGCAAGAGAGTGTTTTACTCAAGCCTGAATATCTCCAGCTAGCAGCTATCTCTTCAACCCATCAAGAAGATCCACCTTTGATCCATTTGGTTTGTGAGACTTTACCCAATGATGAATTGTTTTGTAACGTCAGGAAGAAAATTCAAAAAGGGAAACTTCATGAAGTAAACGAGTTCCAAGAAAATAATGGGTTACTATTCTACAAGAATCCATTGTACATCCCTCTAGGAAAGCCCAAGATCCAAGTACTTTAACAACATCATGACAACCTTGTAGCAGGACATTTTGGAGTGAATAAAACAATAGAACACATATCTAGAGATTTTTTATGGCCCCAAATGTGAAAGGAAGTCAAAGAATATATCCGAACCTATGATACTTGCAATAGATCTAAGGTACCGTAACATAAACCTCATGGCCTCTTGCAATCCTTACCTATTTGAGAAAGGGCATGGTCTTCATTATCTATGGACTTTTTCACAGATGTACTAAGTTCAGATAAATATGATGCCATTATAGTGGATCAATTTACAAAGATGGTACACTTCATTCCAACTACGAAGACAATCAAAGGTGCAACCACTGCGATCTCAGGTACAAATTTAGGCTTCACAGACTACTTGATGACATTCTCAGTGATCGAGGTCCAAAGTTCATATCCAGCTTCTGGAATAGTCTATGCAAGCTCTTTGGTGTTCAAGCTAAATTATCTACAACCAATCATCCACAAATTGATGGACAAACAAAATAGGTTAATCAAGTCCTAGTACACTATCTCTGTTGTACCATAAACTATCATCAAAATGATTGGTTTGAGCTTTTATTCTTGTAGAGCTTTCCGATTAATAACAGTGTTTATACATCTACCAAGCAGACTCCCTTCTTTGCAAATTACGGACAACATCAGGGGATAGATATACAACTCTCAAATCATGTCAAGAACCTAATTGCCAGAGATAAGGCCCGGTACTTCATGGACATTCATACAGAACTCAACGAAGAGATCCATAAAGCTCAAAAGTAGTATAAGTATTGTTGGGGATGTAAGGGCCATGTGACCGTACCCCCATATTCATATATATATATATATATATATATATATATATATATATATATATATATATATATATATATATATATATATATATATATATATATATATATATATATATATAGAGAGAGAGAGAGAGAGAGCATTGCCTCAAGAGAGATCATTATGTGGGTTTGAGGCTTCCACACATCTGTGCATGTTTCTTCTCTCCTCGCTCTCGCTTCATCTCCTCCTTGCTCCTCTTATTTTGCACATCAAAGCCCTTCATTGGTATTAGAGCATTTTGAAGGCTTGTGTGCAAGAAGCTTCAATGGAAGCTTAGGTCACAAGAGGTGAAAGTGCAGGTCGGCACCTCTTAACAACAATTTAATATTTTGGTCATAACTCGAGCTAAAAAGCTTGTATTGATGCTTTTTAAAGTTTTGTGTGTGGCTAATACAGTGAACTACAACTTTGTAGAAGGGCGTAGAACCTAGTTTGGAGTGCTACAATGCTAAAAATTCAAAAAATGCAGACTGGTGTTGAAGACGAATCTATAATTAGTTGGACAGTAGGTTGTGTTTTGGCTATAAGTTAAGTTTTACAAATCAGAATGAGATGATTCGACTTTTTATTCATAGCTTGGAATAGTCTCTACAACTTTGTAGAAGAACACAGATCCATATTCCGAGCGTAAGATCATTGAAATTGCAAAATACAAAGCAAGAGTGTTGTAGGTGAAGGTAAAATTGATAGCTAATGCTTATTTTGTGCATATCTTGAGCTACGCACCTCTGATTGAGGTGTTCTTTATCTCGTTATGTAGCTAAGAATGAGTTCTTGAAGTTGAAAGCAAAAGTTCAGATTGAGAGGTTATCACCTCTGAAACAGCAAAACATAGAGCAGCATATTTTCACTAAAAGAAGCCTAGTTGCTTTTGGAGTTTCATTTTGTTATGAAAATTCTTCGAGAGAGGTTTTTTGGTGTGCAAGCTCTTATTTTTAGACCTTCAAAGCATTTTCCATGTATGATCATTGTGGTAGCTCCTCCATACAAGAGTAGAGCATGATCTTATCACGTATTTGGCATGTGAGATGACATTGTGATATACCTTCTTTCTTAGGTTTACGTCATTGTAATTTGATCACGGCATTGTCAGTGGATGTATAGTGGATTTGTGGTCTCTATCTCATTTATGCCACTTGGTTATGGATTTAATTGCCGGTTGCACATGCTCTTGTGAGGGTTGATTTTGGATCTTGAATGGTACTTGTATCTTTGTTTTCTTTGCAAGTACATGATCCAGATTGGAGCCTCAGTTGCACATCTGTTTGTCACCTTGATTATCTATTCTATTAGCATATGGTCATTGATTGATATCTATTTGTCAATATGATTCTTGGCATATGTGGATAGTGATTCCCACATGGTTATTTTGGTTCTAGAGTCCATTTTACAAAGGAGATGCTGTCGAAATTTTGACAGCTTTCATGCTAGAGGAGAATTATAGTGGATCTTGAAGCTTGTGTGATAGCTTTGTATTGTTGCTTATCTCCATTCACTTGGACTTGGTCACAAGTTATTTGTGACAGGTTGGATCATTTTGCAGGATTTATTCTTGAGTGAGAGGTGTATTGCCATTATATTGATGTGTATTACCATCAATTTTTTGGCATATATATTTACCATTATCCTTGATTGGATCAGTAATAGGTGGTGACAAGTTACTCATTGTTCTTTTGCTATTGATTATCTTGTTTGATTGCTCAGTTTACAGGGGATACTCTATCAAAATTTTTCCAAGATTCTTTCATATCTACTTGATTAGTTTGGAGACTTGGTGAGTAGGCTTATGCTCATGGTTTTATGTGCATGCATGGTTATGGTACAAGTAGTTCACATGGTTTCTTCTCCAATGAGACATTTATGATGTGAGTTATGCATATGGATATGCAGGTGTAATCTCATTGAGGATAGAGTATTGTTTCTAGTCTCTTGTTATACTTATGGTCTCTTGGATTGCGAACATGGTGTCTTCTCGATTTAATGGCATTGACTTTTCGAGATGGAAAGATCAGATGTGACATATATTGGTTCGTGTAGGGTTACACATGTATGTGCATAGAGATGCATAGAGGCCTCGTGACATGCCCGACCACGTTTGGATGGATATGGATGTGTTGGCTAGCTCCACTATCCGGTTACAGCTTATGGATTCTATATATGAGCATGTTATGTATGAGGAGACGAGTAGTGCATTATGGCAGGGACTACATGATATGTATACAAGTCCATTGACTCATGTGAGACATAGATCACATCGACAGCTTCGATGTTAGCATTGTGGCTGTGAGGGCCATATTTGACGACATTGCTTTAGACAGATGCAATGAAGAGGTCAGAGATTTGCACGTGATGCAAATTAGGTAGTGATTTTGGGAGAGTTTATGGCAGTTGATTATGCCAGTGATGGTGATATCACTTTCTCCTATGGATCATCTCAGGATTCCTCTTGTTCATTGGATAGCACACATATGGCGTGGTTGCTTGATGCATTAGTCAGTTTTCATGTTACTCCACATCGCGAGTGTTTTTATCGATTCTCATATGAGAGTCATGGATGTGTGCACTTGCCTAATGGTACGGCATATGACATTGAGGGGTGCACGAGATGTATGCCTTATGCTAGCTAGTGTCATGGACAAAGAAGGAAACCATCCTGAACCTCAGATTCCATGTGAATCCTATATCTCATGATTGGTTCAGAATTAGGAGAAACCAATGCTTCCATTGAGTCTGGAATGTGCGAAAATCCTAAGATCGACTGTTTACTTGCTCGATTCTGATATTTGGAGGTCCCATTTTGGATTGATGATATTATGATGATATCATCATTTCGTAACCGCCATAGATCACCACCTTTGAAAACCTATAAAAGGAGGGCTTCACCACATTCATTCTCAGTCTTGCCAATGCCACTCTTGGGAGCTCAAGGGGTTGCGATCTCCAAGTAAGTACTCTCCAAGTTCTAGTTCCAGTTCTTGTCTTGTTCCTTGTTCCATTCTTGTTTAGTCTAGTTCTTGAACATCTTGTCTTGTCCTCTTGTAATCTCGTAGTACGAGATCTTGTAGAGTTATTTCTTGTATCTAGTTCATCTCCCAGAAGGGAGTTCTTGTAATCCAGATATCTTGTTCCATACTTACGATTCGGGGTTGTGGGATCTCCTGTATCATCTCTAGTCCAGTTTTCCATATCTATCGGTCCCGGGTTGTGGGCCATATTGTATCAGTTTCATATTCTTGTATCTTTTTCCCTACGTGGGTGTCCTTGTAATCATAAGTGTATTCTGAAATCTTGTCTGGTGTAGTCAGAGAGCAAAATCTAGTGCCCCCCTGACATTTTGGCAAGACTACCTTCATCAAGACCAAGAACCATGGAGATTATTCGAGAAGAATTTTTTTGTGCACTTAAAGTAATTCAACAACAAGTCCAAGAGATACAAGAAAACCAACAAAGGATTCAACAACAAAGTATTCAAGATGTAATCACAGAACTTCAAAGGCAAATCCAAGAGTTGCATATCATTGTAAGCCAATCTTCTTCAAGTATCCCCATGACAACTAACATGAAGAAAAGTCCAAAAGTGAGCATGCCTAAGAAATTTAATGGGACAAGATCAAAGTTTCGAGGATTTGTGCAACAAATGAAACTATTCATAAGCATGCAACCAGATAGGTATCCAGATGATGCTTCCCAAGTAGGACTCATAGGAACTCTATTATGTGGTCCTGCTCTTTCATGGTATGCACCTATCCTTGAGAAGGATATGGATATTTTACATGATTTCAAGGCCTTTATTCGAGAGTTCACATCTTCATTTGGAGATACCAATTGTTTACGTGTTACTGAAACAAAGCTAAGGAAGCTACATCAAGGAAATAGGCATGTGTCTACCTATGCATCAGAATTCGGACAAATCATTTGTGATCTCACATGGCATGAGGATTATTTTATCAACCAACTTTGATGGGGCTTACGTGATGATGTCAAGGGCCTCATGTTAACCATGCCCAAGGTAAATACTTTGAATGAATTCATGAATCAAGCAATTGAGTGTGACAATAGGTTTTTTGAGAGAAAGCAAGAGAAGAAGATTTCTGTTCATGATCGAGAATACAAGTTTACCTCAGTTCCTCAACAATATATATTGGAAGAATCTCAACCAGAACCCATGCAGTTGGATAACATTAACGTCAGACGACTTATACAAAAGGAAAGAAAACATCGGAAAGACGATGGATTATGCTTTTATTGTGGAGATCATGATCATATGGTATTCAAATGTCCTAACAAGAAGAAGAAAGTTAGAATTAGGACTTCTACAATCACCATCCCACATCAAAAGTATCATCATCAGAATCAAAAGAGGAGCACTACCCATCATGAGAATCATGGCCTTGATTCTACACCTAGATATAATACAAACCCTTTCCAGTTTCATCATGGATATCCATCATCATCATGTTCCAGTACCACATATCAAGAACTCTACAAAGACCAAGAGCTATGAAGATTCAAGATCTAGAAGATCTCACAGTCAGATAACCGCTCCTCGTGGAACTCATCATTTGAGGGGGAGGTGATGTCATGGACAAAGAACGAAACCATCCTCAACCTCAGATTCCATGTGAATCCTATATCTCACGATTCGTTCAGAATTAGGAGAAATCAATGCTTCCATTGAGTTCGAAACGTGTCAAAACCCTAAGATCGACTGTTTTCTTGCTCAATTCTGATATTCGAAGGTCCCATTTTGGATTGATGACATCATCATTTCGTAACTGCCATAGATCACCGCCTTTGAAAACCTATAAAAGGAGGGCTTCACCACATTCATTCTTAGTCTTGCCAATGCCAATCTTGGGAGCTCAAGGGGTTGCGATCTCCAAGTAAGTACTCTCCAAGTTCCAATTCCAGTTCTTTTCTTGTTCCTTGTTCCAGTATTGTCTAGTCTAGTTCTTGAACATCTTGTCTTGTCCTCTTGTAATCTCGTAGTATGAGATCTTTTTGAATTCTTTCTTGTATCTAGTTCATCTCCCAGAAGGGAGTTCTTGTAATCTAGATATCTTGCTCCATACTTACGATTCCGGGTTGTGGGATCTCTTGTATCATCACTAGTCCAGTTTTCCATACCTATCGGTCCCGAGTTGTGGGACATATTGTATCAGTTTCGTATTCTTGTATCTTTTTCCCTACGTGGGTGTCCTTGTAATCATAAGTGTATTTCTGAAATCTTGTCTAGTGTAGTGAGAGAGCACAATCTAGTGCTCCCCTGACACCTAGTGGAGCATCACTTATGCTCAGACAAATACGTTATGTGCCTTCATTCGCTATGGGCTTGATTCAATTAGCCAGTTACAGGAGAGTAGATGTTATGCATTCCTTGGTAAGCATCATTTTCAATTGCAGTTGGGACAACTTATGCTTATCAAAGGTTCCAAGATTGGGCACATGTATCCACTACAGGTACTCCGTGTGAGAGACGGTCTCGTCTCAGTGGGAGTTCAACCTTATGTGTAGAGTGAGACTCGTCATGTCTCATTTTGTCTACCTTCAGACAGGTCTATTGACATTCATGATGCATATGTATGGCATGATTCAGATGCTCTGATGGATACACATGTAGAGCATGATATAGATGTTTGTGATGATTTTGTAGAGCATGATTTTGTTGATCATATGGATGCTCATATGGAGCACACTTCTAATGATCAGTTGGATGCTTTAGAGCATGATATGGATGCTCATCTAGAGCATTATGATGATCCTCGGTTAGAGTGTGATCATCCGTTTGACCTTAGTGTCGATGTTATGCAGTTAGCTCATGTGGAGCATGATGATACACTTGGTGTGGTAGAGTAGGATAACTCTTATGATACACAGTGTATGCCAAAGCATACTAGCTCTCAGGGTGCATAGCTAGACATATCCTTGGTTGAGAGGATGACTTATTTAGATGTTGATGAGTCAGCAATCATGCAGTCATTCTTGGATTCGCTCATGCCAGATGTTGACACAGATATGTCAGAACATATTGATCTTGATGATGGTGCTTTGAATGGCTTGGATATACTTAGATTAGCTAGGATAGCACATGTTTCGTCAGCATTCGGGAGTCTGATATACAAGTTGTTATGCTTAAGACTAGATATTGCAGTTGCTATTGGAGCATTTCAACTTGGAGTTGTCAATCATTCGATGATTGACATAGGCATAGAGCGAGTGGGAGCTTTGCAAGAACTTCATCAGTTCCTACATCAGTCAGATGTGAACTCGACTCTTGTCGATATGAGTCAAGAGCAGTTTGAGGTGCATGGATACACCTTGTTCAAGGCAGTTGGTGTAGGCTGATCTGTATGGGTTGAGATCCGGACTCTTCTTGTACATTAGTGTATAGTCCTACATCATTCTTTGTATATGTTACCACTTATGATCACATTGATCCTTAAGTGGGAGATTGTTGGGGATGTAAGGGACATGTGACCTTATCCCCATATTCATATATATATATATATATATATATATATATATATATATATATATATATATATATATATATATATATATATATATATATATATATATATATATATATATATATATATATATATATATAGAGAGAGAGAGAGAGAGAGAGAGAGCATTACCTCAAAAGAGATCATTATGTGGGTTTGACCTTATCCCCATATATATATATATATATATATATATATATATATATATATATATATATATATATATATATATATATATATATATATATATATATATATATATATATATATATATATATATAGAGAGAGAGAGAGAGAGAGAGAGAGAGAGAGAGCATTACCTCAAAAGAGATCATTATGTGGGTTTGAGGCTCCCACACATCTGTGCGTGTTTCTTCTCTCCTCTCTCTCGCTTCATCTCCTCCTTGCTCCTCTTGTTCTGCACACAAAACTCAAGGAAGAGATCCATAAAGCTCAAAAGCAGTATCAGTATTATGCAGATCAGCATCGTGTTCAAAATCCATCCTATCAAATAGGGGATAAAGTGTGGTTACTCAGAAATAATTTGTAAACTTCAAGGCCTTGTGCAAAGCTATACCATCAAAGATTAGGTACATTTATCATCTTGGCCAAGATTAATCCAGTCATCTTCAAGCTCCAATTACTAAGTACTATGAAAATACATCTAGTATTCCATGTTGGAACCATATGAGATTTCATCATTGAGGGGGGGAGAGACCTAGTCCTTCATCACCTATTGAGATTGATGATCATAAAGAATTTGAAGTCGAGCATGTCCTAGATTCGAGAATATCCAGAGGAAGATTGGAGTACCTTATTCATTGGAAAGGGTATGACATCAATGATCATACTTGGGAACCTATAGAGAACCTTCAGAGAGCATCCATCAAGGTTTGAGAATTTCATAAGAAAAATCCAATGAAGTGGAGACCAGAGATCATGACCACTCCTCGTGGAACTCGTCGCTTGAGGGGGAGGTAATGCCATGGACAAAGGACATCTTCTAGACCTCATATTTCATGTGAGTTTTGTATCTCATGATTGGTTCAGAATTTGGAAAAACCAATGATTCCATTGCATCTTAAACGTGCCAAAATCCTAAGATCGACTATCTTCTTGCTTGATTCTGACATCCAGAGATCATGATTCAAATTGATGATATCATCGATAACATCATCAATTCGTAACCGTCCTTGGAAAACCTATATAAGGAGGGGTTGGTCACATTCATTCTCAGTCTTACCAATACCAGTCTTGAGAGCTCAAGGAGTCGTGATCGCCAAGCAAGTACTCTCCAAGTTCCAGTTCTAGTTCTTATCTTGTTCTTTATTCTAGTCTTGTCTAGTCTACTTCTTGGATATCCGTTCTTGTCCTCTTGTGATCTCGTAGTATGAGATCTTGTCTAGTTATTTCTTGTATCTAGATCATCTCCCTAAAGGGAGTTCTTGTAACCCAGAAATCTTGCTTCCAACCTATTAGTCTCGGATTGTGTGACGTCTTGTATCATCTCTGGTCCAGTTATTCATACCTATCAGTCTCAGGTTGTGGGACATCTTGTATCAGTTATGTATTCTTGTATCATTTTTCCTATGTGGATGTTCTTATAATGAGAAGTGTATTTCTAAAATCTTGTCTACTATAGTCAGAGAGCACAATCTAGTGCTCCCCTGAAAAGGCCTCTGATATAAATGCCTAGGTCGGCATGCTTATAGGATGTGTCCTAAGAAGAAGAAGAAGATATCTGTAGCGATGGTGGTGAAGAGGCAGTAGTCCTCACTGTGGACGCATCATCTCCTTCAAATTTTGATCTTCTAGCTATAGCAATGAGATGGATCCTCCATCTAAAAGTAAACAACCCATCTTAAATATAACAATCACTAAAAAGGTTAAGAATGTTCTAGATGTGGTGTTATCTCGAGTTTCTCAAAAAGGGTATCAATTTTTGGACACCGGGCTAATTGTCATGATTGAAAAATTTAATGGTCATCTCATTAAAATTTTATTTGACACAAAATCGACACATAACGTTATTAACTCTTCTCTAGTAAAGAAACTAAAGCTAAAAACTACTCCATCTGAATACATCTACAGAGTAGAGTTGGCACATGGGAAGGGATCTGAGACCTCGGATCAGCGAGTTGTCAGATTATCAGTCCAGATTCAAACTTACAAAGATGAGTTAGATTTCAAGATCACCATATTAGCTAGATTTGATCTCATTCTCAATAAACAGTGGCATTCAAGCAAGAAGCTGACTATTGATTTTCGAAATCATATATATCAATTTAATCATAATGGTCGTCGCATCATCATTCGTGGAGAGCTTGATGTTAAGATGTACAGATGCATATCTATCTCTGCGAGTATCTTTATTTCTTATATTTTGAGCATAAAGAATTTTTAAGTTTACAGATTCAAACTAGTTTGGAAGCTCAGCTAGCTTCTAGAATGAAAACTAAATTTCAAGACTTGTTTCTTTCATAGTTACCTTCAGGTCTTCTCCTTCGCAAAAAAGTGGAGCATAGGATTGAGCTAGTACCAAGAGCTTATCCATCGACCAGATAGTCGTATCGTATGAGTCTGCAAGAGGAGGCAAAAGTATGTCATACGGTCAAGGAGTATCTTGACAAAGGACTCATCATATCCAATTATTCACCTTTTGCAACCCCAATGCTTTTGGTTTGCAAAAAGGATGGATCTTTCAGAATGTATATAGTATATAGTAACATAGACTTAAAAAGTGGTTATCATCAAATAAGAATTAAGGAAGATGATGTACATAAAACAACTTCTCGTACTAGATTTGATCATTATGAGTATCTTGTAATGCCTTTTGATTTAACTAATGCTCTAGCTACTTTTATGATTCTCATGAATGAAATTTTTTGTCCTTTTATTGGTCAATTTGTGGTTGATTTTATAGATGATCTCTTGGTTTATAGTAAGAGTTTGAAAGAACATGAATATCACTTGCATCCAGTTATCCAAATGTTAGATAAGAATACTTTGTATGTCAACCCAGAGAAGACACAACTATGTTTATATGAGGTTCAGTACTTAGGATATATAAATTCTGGAGATGGAATTAGAATGGATCCACGAAAAGTTTTTGTGATCCTAAGTTGGCCGATTCCTAAACATGAGCGCCGATTGTGGTCATTCTTAGGATTATCAAGCTTCTATAGGAAATTCGTTGCGAGCTATTCATTCATAGCAGTGCTATTGAAGGATTTGTTACAAAATAATCAAAAGTTTGTGTGAACTAGCACACAATAGAAAGTGTTTGACACATTGAAACAAGCAGTTTTAAGCGCCCCAATTTTATTAGTGATAGATCCCCAAAAACCTTTTGAAATAGAAGCTCATCCTAGCGGCATCTTAGTGGATGCAATTTTAATTCAAGATGGCAAACCAATAGCTTTTGAAAGTAAGAAACTTTCTCCTGCTCAAAGAAACTGACTTGTCCATAAACAAGAATTATATGCAATAGTTCATGCTTTGAAGATTTGGAGACACTATTTGTATGGTGCAACTTTTAAAGTATATACAAATCATCACACATTGAAGTTTTTTTGTTCCCAATTTGATCTTCAAGAGAGACATACTGGATCTTCGAGGGAGACAGACTAGATGGACTGAGTTAATGCAAGAATTTCATGTGGAAATTCTATATAGAAAATAAAAAATGAATACAATTGCAGATGCACGTATTTTGTATCAGATTAGCTTCACAGTTCTTGATAGTGATTTAATCCAATAGATTAAATATTCACAAATTAAAGATGATAATTAACAAGTTATCAAAATGTAATGAAGATAAGGCATTTTCTAATTTTTAAGTGGAGCAAAGTCTGCTCAAAAGAAAAGGAAAGATTTATGTGCCTAATTCCCAAGAAAGGGAGTTTTGAAAAGAAGTTATTTTCGAGAACCACGATGTATCTTATGCAGGACATCCTAGTATTGAGAAAACTTTACAGTTGATCAGACGCACTTTTTGGTGGCCAAAGATGATCAGAGATGTAAACAAATATAGTAGAGAGAATCCGTCCTCCAGGTGTGCCACAACCATTGGAAATATCACAGTATTGTTGGGATAGTATTTCCATATACTTCATAATGGATTTACCTAGGATACCATGACAAAAGAATGCTATTCTTGTGATGGTTGATCGTTTGAGCAAAATGTAACACTATCCTTGCAAAGGCATCAATGGAGGCTCCGCAAGTCACATAACTGTTTATTCATAATATTTTTAGACTGCATGGTTTATTGAAATCAATAGTTTCATACAAGGATCTCAAATTTACAGGAAATTTTTGAAAACACGTGTTCAATAAGCTTCAAGTTCAACTCAAGATGAGTAGTGGAGAGCATCCACAGAGAGACAATCAAACCGAAAGAGTTAATCAGATACTAGAAGACATGCTATGTGCATATATTTCAAAAAAGCAAACAGATTGGGATAATTTCCTCCCATTAGTTAAGTTTGCTTATAAAAGTTGGAAGCACGACTACTAAGCTAACACCTTTTGAGGTGATTTATGGATTTATTCCTCATAGTCAAGCTACCATTGGATTACCCAGGAAATCTCCAAGTGCTTCACAATTTCTATCAGGTATGCAAGCTAACTTAAAAATAGCTCAGTTCAATCTACAGCAAGCTGTTGAAAGGATGAAAGCATTTGTAGATCGACATTGTATACCACAAACGTTTCAAGAGGGAAATCATATGTTTTTATAAGTTCCATTTCGTTTGTCATTAACAGTGGGTCAAAAACCCAAGATATCCCCTAGATTTTATGGACCTTGGACAATAATCAAGAAGATTAGTCATATCGCATACAAGTTACAATTGCCAGATAATTGCAAAGTTCACCCAGTTTTCCATGTTAGCAAGTTGAGACCATACATTTCTCGAGATGAGAATTGTGTACATGATGTAATTGCTTTAGGAAATAGAACATCTCAGTCGGATGTCCCGTTTCACATACTTGATTAAAGAGAGTGAAAGTTACGGAATCACTCCATACTAGAGTGTTTAGTAGCATGGACTAGCCGTCCACTCATAGATGCTACTTTGGAGTCATAAACTCTGACTCGCAAACACTTTTCTTTCTTGATCAATGAGAACAGTGATCTCTAGAAAGAGAAGGGAGTGTTAGATTTATGGTCTACCATTATTCTACCTGCGATTGGACCCTAGCCAAATCAAGGATCAGAGCTCGGGGGAGCTAAAGCTCTAGCATGAATCTTCAAGATTATTTCATCTCCTGAGAGTGACATATGAGGAGTGTTTGCACCTTAGAGAAGATTCTAGATCTTCCATGGCAAGAGAGTGACAGGTAACTAATTGGGATCTTTCAAAGATAGGTTTACGGTTGAGTCTTCAAAATGTTGGAGATGCATTTGATGTTGTTCTCTATTAGTAAGTTGTTGGATGCTTTATTTACTTAAGCATTACTCGACCAAATATTCAATTTGCTATCTCACAGATCTACATGTTTATACATTGTCAAGATGTCAAGCATTGGCAGGAGATTAAACGCATCTTTCGCTACTTGAGTTGTATCACGCTACTTGGATTGTTTTATCCCAAGGGGGGATTATTTCTGCCAGATCTACATTTCTTTTTCTGACTCTTACTTAGTTGGGCTGGAACTATGACACTCATGTGTCCACCAATGTTTTTTGCTTCATGCTTGCTAGCTCATGCATATCTTGGCTGAGCAAGAAGTAGCCTTAAACTAGGCATTGGTCACTCTTCTTCCACCACCATCTTCAGGGATGGTTAGAGAGCATTGGAAGTTACGAGGAACCTTGTGTTCCATGCTCTCACTAAACACATTGAGGTGCACTATCATTATGTCAGGAAGAGGTTCTCTGTCAGAGAGATTAGTTTGACATATGTGCCCACACAGGAGAACATTGCAGATCTTTTCAGAAAGGCTCTGCCTAGGGAGAAGTTAATAGCTTTCCGCAAAGCTTTTGGCTAACTTCCTTTTGCAGATTGATTCCACATAACTTGGTACTTCCTTATACATGAGTGCGAGCTCCTTGTTCACCGCATCACTCCTTGTTCACCACATCACTCCCAGGGGGGATTCGTTGATATATTTAGGTAGTGACGTGTGTGAAGACACTATACCGTCGGGGCACTTTTTTCCTTGTTAAAGAGGTTTTTAGCCCCCAACTTGTATATATGCCTGTAACCATAACGGGTCACTTATCTTTGAGCATTCTCTTGGTAATACATTCAATATTGTGTGCTTTGCTTCAAGCTTCTTCTTCTTCCTTGTGCTGTTCGCATGCTTCCACAGACCTCAAACTCCAACACCTCGTGCTGTTTGTGTGCTTCCTCAACCCTCGAACCCCAACAAATGCATGTCATGCTTTTGTTGGGAGAACTGATTGCAAAATGATTCTTAAAATTCTGAACTGCATTCCCCTTGTATGCCAGAAGCTGCATAGATATTCCTCATGCAAGCATATAAAGCTGAATGCTTTCCTCCAAAGCGTTCTAAATGTTTGAAGGCCCATTTCCCTATCTCTACACTTACCCAATTTTGATAAGGCCCTAACAATGCTGACCACAGCAAGGTACAATCAGAGTCTGGACTGTTCCCAATCATACATATGGCATGTTCAAACTGTCCTGTACGGCTGAATAGATCAATCATGCATGCATAATGTTCCTGTACTGGAACAACAGAATGGCAAGAGGTCATACTAACAAAATATTTGTGTCCTTCCTCCACTAGACCTGAATGACTGCATGCACTGAATAACACGATGAATGTAACCACATTGGGCTCTATCATTTCTGCAAGCATCTTGGAAAAAGACTCGAAAACACTATTGATATCACCTAGCTGCGCATATCCAGACATTAATGCAGTCCATAATACATCGTTATGTTCAGGGACATGGTTGAAAACTTCTTCAGCTTCTTCCAGTGCTCCACATTTGGAATACATATTGACCAATGCAATGCTTAAGTCATACTGCTTTTCAAGCAACCCGTGTCTGTCAGCAGCTTTGTGCATTCTCTTGGCTCTCTCCTTTATCCCCAATCTACCACATGCCTTGAAGATGTAGAAGAAAGTGGTTGCATCTGGGACGAAGCCTTCATTCTGCATTTGTTCCAAGCGCATTAATGCTTCATCTTCAGCACCATTTTCAACATACCCTGCAATCAATACATTCCAAGAGACAACATCCCGTGAGAAGAGATCGTCAAAGATTTCTTGTGCCTGTCTTAGTGCACCAAACTTGGAATACATAATAACTAATGCATTACCTATGTCGGCATTTTTTACCGATAAAGCTTGTCTATGAATCAAACAATGTATTTCTGCACCCTCCCTGATTGCAGGAATTCTGCTACAAGCTTTCAAGGCACAGACAAAAGTTGTTTCATCAGGTGGAATGCCCTCCTCTTGCATTTTTTTGAAACAGTTCAGAGCTTCATCACCAAGTCCATTCTCTACATAACCACTCATTAAAGCTGTCCAACAAACGACATCTCTAACTAAGAACTCATCAAATACTTCTTGTG
The DNA here is from genome assembly GCA_020310875.1 of Ceratopteris richardii. Lineage (NCBI taxonomy): Eukaryota > Viridiplantae > Streptophyta > Polypodiopsida > Polypodiales > Pteridaceae > Ceratopteris > Ceratopteris richardii. Next base: position 38,806,790 of record CM035436.1, on the reverse strand, counting down.
CTCTTGAAATTGCACCAAACTTACAATACATGTCCACCAAAGCAGTGTTCAGCCTGATATGCTTTCCTAAAAGTCCTAACCTCTGTACTTCCTTAAATATTTGTTCACCTTTTTCAATTGCTCCTACCATGGTGCAAGCTTTTATAAGACAGGTGAAAGTTGCTGCATCCGGAGAGATGCCATCATTTTGCATCTGTTCTAAGCATTTGGAAGCTACATCAAGGGACCCACAGTCAGCATATCCATTGATTAGTGTCGTCCAAGAAACAATATCTCGAACAGGGAGTTTCAAAAACACCTTTTTTGCTTTCGTAATTGCACCCCATTTGACATACATGTCCACCAGTGCATTGCCTAATTCAGTATGGTTTTCTAGTAAACCCCTCCTGCTAACCTCAGCATGTATCTCTTCACCCTTTTTCATTGCTCCCAAATTGCCACAAGCTTTTAAAATGTTGATAAAGGTTACTGCATTTGGAGAGAGGCCCTTTCTTTTAATAATTTCATAGCATTCCAAAGCTTCATCATTAAGATCATGCTGAATGTATCCCATTATTAGCACATTCCAGGATGGTACATCCTCTATTGAAAGCTCCTCTAACACTTGCAATGCTTTAGCGAGCAGCCCACACTTCACATACATCTCCACCAATCCATTCGCTACAAGAGCATGTTTTTGCAATAATCCCAATCTACTTGCCTCTGCATGCAATTGTTGACCTTTTGCAAGCAATTCAAGATTTCCACACATCTTTAGAACACAAATGAGCAAGACTTCATCCATAATAAACCCTTGATTTTGCATTTTTCCGAGATAATACAGAGCTCTATCATGAAGCCCATGCTCAGCATAGCCAGAGATCAAAGCTGTCCAAGAAGCTATGTTCTGCTTTGGAATTTTGTCAAATACGTCTAGTGCTTTTTCAAATGCACCACATTTAGCATACATGCCCACCAATGCATTGTCTAGCAGAATACTTTTTCCTAGCAATCCTAATTCCTTAAGCTCTTTGTGTATCCCCTGTCCTATTTCACTGGCCCTGAGACTAGCACATGATTTTAATATGCAGACGAAGGTGACATTGTTTGGATCCACACCCTCATCTCGCATCTTCTGATAGTACTTCAACGCATGCTTACTGTAGCCATGTTGGACATATCCTGCTATAAGTGCTGTCCAACAAGCAACATCTCTTCCTTGAAGCTGATCAAAGACCTCTTGAGCTTTCCCAAGTAAGCCACATTTGGCATACATGTCTACCAATGCCGTACCTAGCACCAAACTGTTTTCCAAAAACCCCTTCCTGCTGACCTCAACATGTATTTCCTCCCCCTTGTCAGCTGCCTTGAGGCTGCTACAAGCCTTCAAAATGCATAGATACATGACTGCATCTGGAGAAACCCCTTCACCTTTCATTTGTCCAAAGAGTTTCAGTGCAGCATCACCAAGGCCATGCTCTGTATATCCACTAATCAGTACAGTCCATGATGTTATATCTCTTACTGCAAGCTCATTAAACACTTCATGTGCCTTCACAAGCACGCCACATTTCACATACATCCTTACAAGAGCAGTCCCAAGACAAGCATCTTTCATGAGCAGACCTTTTTTTAGTATATCAGCGTGTATCTTGTTGCCTCTATCCAAATTTCTCTCGTAGCTACAATTTTTTAACAGATTGACAAGAGCTACACATTCATCAAGCCCGTCCTTCTGTGTATGGAGGTTTCTCCCAGATTCTGCACGATAGTTACGTTCTAATGGTTCATTGACATCTTCAGCCTTCAAGTCAGTCCTTTCCCAATAATCACGGGGGTAATCCATACAATCGATTGCAGGATTTATCTGCACTGAATCATGTCTAAGTTCCGGAAAATAAGCGCTCCAAGGAGGTGATTTTTGAAAATCAACCTCTTGCTTTCCAGTTTGAACGCATCCAGCTCCATGAAAACTCATTTTGTGGGGTAAATCTATGCTATACATGGCATTCGCTAACATTTGCTTTGTACAGTCAATATTCACACGACTGGATGTTTTTATCGATTACGTATCTATAATGGCGTTAGCTACTATATTGATCAATGTAAAATTTACGGGATCATGTGTGAGCTCCTTCCCGACGAAGGCACACATATCAACATAAAAGAAAGGAGCTCGCAAGCTCTGTGTATTTTGATTCTGCAGCCTATACTTTCCGAATTACTCTGTACTGAAGCAGATAGACGGAACCAGAGCTTATGTAAAACTTTAGATTTTTTTTGAGGCAATGTGGAACTTTGGAAGCATCGTCTTGCTCGACCAAGTCGGCATTCGTGAGTCGTTGGAAATCCGAAAACTGGATGCATCACTGTTTATGTCCGTCCCCCACATCCTCTTCGATCTTTTTCTATAACGCGAATCAGGCTCCACAGCCTCACAAAATGCTCAAATTTGATGTCTGGTATGAGTAAAATTTGGAGGATCATGTCTTGGGAGCCAACAAACATACAATCAAGTCATGAAATCTAGATTTTTGTCCGGGTGCGTTAGCTTGGCTGGATAGGCCTTCTCCTTTTTGAGGCGAGGGTGATATCTACAGAAGGAACCTTGTGGGCCTAAGACCAATGTAACCACCTTGTATCTAGTTGAAACGAGTTGTCTTTGAGCAATCCTCTCTTGTATCGCCTTCGGGCAGTCTATCCCTTGTTTTGTGGGATACGGGGGATCCCATGGGTACTATCTCCGTTCACTTGTACGGTTTCAATTTCAAAGTCAAAGCTTCAAGGAGTAGGCTTCGGTTGAACCTCCATTAAAAATAAAAAACTAAAATTTTAGATCTGAATTAATTTGACTTTATTTCTTTAATTTTCAGCGATTCATTCGCATTAGAAAGAAAAAATTAATTCAAGGCATCATAGTTCTTAAAAATAACATGAAATTCAAACAAATTATAATCACATTAGTTCAACTAATGATTAGAACATTCAAAATATTTCATTTCGATATTCAATACAGAAAAATTAGAATTCAGCAAAATTAGAATTTAAAAAAGTAAAATTTCGCCTCGTTCCAAACACCATAGGATTTCCATCTTGGAAAACAATAAGGTTAAAAGCAAGTGGACCCCCCATGAGGGCGACGAAAGATTCATTAACGTTCTTTGTAACTCGCTCTAAATCATAAGCCTCTGTCCGAATCTTAGGTCTCCTGTCGATTTCAGACCATCACTATTGTTGCACCTCTGGGCCGTCCTACCCCTACTTTGTGGAATTAGGGGGGATTCCAAGGACACTACATCCATTCACTCTACAATTGTTTTTTTATTAATTTTAGCACGGGAGACAAGGCCCCAGCTGAAATTCCTCTTTTTTTTAAGAAAAAAATAAACATTACTTTGTAGATTCAAAATCTGGATTAAAAAGGTCTGAACATAAAGAAGGATTGTTTGTAATTTTTGTCTCCTCAAAAAAATAGATCATTAAATATGAAATTATAAAAAAAAACTTTAAAATTAAAATTGTTTTTCCTTTTTAAATAGTTTATTTTTTCTTAGCGTTTCATGTCAAAGAATAGTCGAATATCATTCTTTATTATGTTTTCCTTCGAGTAGCCTCTTTCATGAGGCATCGATGATAACATTAAAACTATCCCTCATAATTGAAAACAATTAAAGAATGGCTCATATCAGTCCAAAGTATTTGATATGAGAATCCTCTCCATGCCTTCATATTCATAAGATATTGCATCATCAAATGCTTTCACCTCTTTTCAGCATCCATGGTCATTGGTTATGTAGTCATGAATATGAATCAGCAAGCTTTATAACCATAAAACATATTTTTCTCTCTCTAAAAAGAATTGCATTATAAAGAACACATATTAAGAAATATTCCATTGATATAATTATTTGATTTATGCACAAAAGAATCTTGTATTTTTTTACAAGACCTCAAATACAATGTATCATTGCAAAAACTTTTGATAAAAAAATGTTTATCAATGTTGATAACAAAGCTTCTATTATCATAATTAAAGAATGACAATTATAATATCTTTTAGGAAAATTTTGTTCAAAGCATTAACCTTGACATGCAACACGTCATCAAACATACAATACAAAATAATAATCTGAAGATTCTCACGTTTTTATATCAAAACATGCAAGAACTTTTCCAAAAGCTTATAATATTAGGTAGGTAGCTATGACATTTTTTGTATCCAAACTCATGTATTTGAAAAATATATGAGACTTCAATACATTTGAAGCATTTGTCTAAGAAAAATTTCATTTCGCATTTATCTATGTGAAAAATGCAAGCATTAATGTTGGCCAAAGTCTCTCAATATGCAACTTAATGCAAGATGAAGTACATGTATACTTAGCCTTTAAATGAGTTTTCCATGAAATCTATTGATTGATTGATATGTGAATTGATTTTTTCAAGTGTAAAGACATTTTTGAAAGTATATCTATTGTGTACATCCATCTTAAACAAAATCAACTACAAAAAATTATAGTTTCAAGTCTTATATTGTCTTTTTCCAAAAATGGGTTATGCACAACCAAATGCTTCTTTGAGCTCTTACCAGAGGATTCATCCAGTATTATTGCATAAAACTAAAACTTTATGATTTCTTTCTCTAGTTGAAAATACATGCAAGAAAATATTTCCTACTCATAGAATTTATATAAGACAAATAAATCCTCTCACATAACCATATCCATCACATATAATATACAAAACAACTCACAAAGCTCCTTATGTTTCAGCAAAGATTACTTTTAAATAGTAAAAAAAAATGCAAGTTTTGAACATACAATCACTCTCCTTTTATTATGTTCATGCAATACAAGAACTTGTTATGCAAGTTTCCCTTAATATTCATTGCACTATAATCAATATTGTGCTTTTGAATGGAATCAATATTGTTGCTTCCTTCACCTCCATGAAAGGTTCTTCTATTCCATACTTTTCACATCACATACATTTCATTATTTATCTATACCCACCCAGTTCTAAACTAAAGAAAATGAAACTTATTTTTTTGAAGTGCTCTTGAGCCATGCATCTTATTATTATTTTTTGGATTAATATTTATTTTTCTCTTCAATGTATGCAAATAGTAATGATTGACTATTTCAAATACATCATGAATTGATAAATTTATGGGATTGTATATATAATACTTTTTTAGGAATATATTCTCCACATGAGGGTTTAGTTTATAAATCCATGCATTTTCCTTATCATCTCTACCAAAGAGATGATGAAAGATATCCTCTTTTCACTTCTTTAACTTGGAGTTGTTGGAGTTTGAGCACTAAGGAAGCATGCAAACAACATGAGGAAGAAGAACAAGAAGCTTGGATCACAACACTGAGTGCATTATGAAGTGATTATACAAAGATAACTAGCTCATTAGGTTATAGGTGTATAAATAAGTTGAGAGGACCTCTTAAAAAAAGGGTACCCTAGCAATCATAAATCTCTTCACACACATCACAACCAAAATATGCTAACAAGGCCCCCTTAAGAGTGATGCAATGAGCAAGGAGGTGACACTCATGTACAAGGAACTGTCAACCAATGTGGACTAAATCTAACCAATAAAAGAGAGTAGGCCCAAAGCTTTGCAAAAAGTATCAAACTTCCCACAACATAGAGCCTTTGTAAAAAAGTCGACAACATTATCCTATGTGGGCACATATACCAAATTGATATCTCCAATAGAGAGTCCCTCTCTAACATAATGATAGTGCATCTCTCTAACATAATGGAACATTGGGTCCCTTGCAGTTGCTATTACTAAATATAATGGTGGTAGAGTTCTAGCCAATACCCAAGTCATCCATAAGGCTTCTGTTGTTATAAGGGTTGCCCACAATTTCCTCATGCAATGGCACCCTCTAGCCCTCATAAAAATACCTTTTTTCTTGTATTTAGGAGATGTCCATATGAACACTCTCCTAAACCCCTTTTTGATATTTCCTTTAGTCTATGGTATTGAAGCCTTCTCCATAAAGTAGCTTTTTTGCACAAATTCAAATTCCCCATGTAGAAGTTTTCCCATGCGCTCATTCTTTAGAGTGGGTTGCTAGAAAGATCTAGAGAGATATGACCATGTGCTCCTTTTTTACTTTTCCAAAAGAGCACATGGGGAATTATGCTAAGCCTATAAATAGAGGCTCGTTTGTTGTAAAGGGGGGTCCCTTGGCCATGGCCTGGGCCTCCATGCTAATGGAAAGAAGGTTCATTTGGCTTCCACATTTTTCCTTGTGTGCTAGGCGTTGATCCATGTGTGTGGGTTTGGCACTTGGGGTTGTCTTGTGTGTGAGCATTGCCCTCCCTTGCTCCTTTTGATGTTGGCCATGGTGCCATTGTTTGTGGACGTGGGTGTGTGTGCGTTGCGTACACTTCTTGCAACTCCTCTTGGAAGAGCCTCTCACTTCCATGTGAGGCAGTTAGGGTCTGTTGCTCCCCTTTTCTCAACATTTTGGCGTCGTTGCCGGGGACGTCGGCCTTTAGCCGTTGGGTTTTTTCAACCTTGCCCTGCCTACACTTTGTGGATCCGTGGGTGTGTGTGGCCTTCGGTTGGCCTAGGGTACCTCTCTTCTTTTAATTTTTGAGTAGTTTAGATCTTTCTTTTTGTTTGTGGCACAAAAAACACCCCCTAAGCCCCTTCTCTCTCTCATTTCTTCACACATTCACATCTCCACACACACATTTGGCATCACCATCCATCTCGGACATTTCTTGAATTTGGTGTTGGCCTTGAAGAAGGAGATGGGTGCCCTCCTCTATCCCTCTCTCTCTTCGATTTCAAGAAAACTCGAAAAGAAAGTTTAACAAACACATGTGGGGGGCTATGACTAACGTTTTTTTTTTAAGCTATCATTGCCCAAACCAAAATATCCATTGCTCCTTTAAATTTTCGTACCAGAAGACTTAAAGTCTTGGAAATTGTGGTTTTCGGCCATAAAGGCATCCGCATGCCTTGAAATGTGTGGGCGTTTGCATGGTTAGGTGGGGGGGAAATTAATTATGTCCCTCCCATTCACCTCTTCTCTTTCGTAGTGTCGCACATTCTCTTGCTCTCTCATGCTCCCTTGCTATGGCGGAGCTGAGCCCTCAGTGTCATGATCGTGCCCCAGAGTTCCCTCTGCTCCCGATTCTCAGGCACCAGTTCAAGCGTTCGACAAGCCTCCATGCTTCCTGATGCTTTGTTATCTTTATTGAGGCATGCTATCACGCTTTATGGCTCCTCCGGCTTGGGGTCGAACATTCTTATGCTTCCCCTCAGCTTCTGGCTATGGCGGGCTGAGTGTGCTCACCCAACTCTCTTACTCTCCTGGTGGTGCGCTAGTTCTCTGTACTCTTTCAAGGTCGAGTCCCATGAGGCTCCCCCTTCTCCACTCTCTATAAAGATTATGCTCGCAGGTCTCCCCATCTCCGTTTACCATCAGGTTTGACCTGAACCAAGCTTCCCATCGACACTTGCTGTCGTAGCGGAATGCCATCAACTCCCTATCTCTGTTGCTGCCCCCCTTGGGTTCTACTTACCGGCTCTTCTCGTGCTTCTTTTCTCTCATATCTCGCTATTGGAATAGTGCTGCTATGATTATGGCAGACGGTCAACCTCTACACCATGTTTGTATTGGGTTTCCTTTGTGGTTGTGCTGCTAAAGATCTCTTGGAGTGGGCGCACCTTCGAAGATGCAGTCCGGCTCAGATCTGCTGGCTTTTGTTCTTCCTCCACACTTAAACTGCTGGATATTAGATTGTGTGTGTGCATCCCCGCTTGCGTTCTTCGTGACGAAGCGAAGGTGTTGGGCTCCCGCTGTCCGTATCTGAGTTTTTTGAGCCTTCACATCTGTGTCCTGACTCCAGTCGCCTCGTTGATTTTTGGCTCATTTGACCCTGTTGCCCAATGAGAAACAAGTGAAGGGCTTCCTTGATCCCCTTATTTTTCTAAGTTATATCATGGTTTTGAATGCTTTCGTATTACAAGACAGTATTCTGGTGCATGATTTTAATGCCTATTTGTCGGTGTGAATGAAATCTGTATGTCGGGTCTATGTTGTTCGGTGTTGCCAAAATACTACATATCCAAAGTTGTAACCCTCGAAAACACTCGTGCAGGGGAAAAATTAGTCTTAGCTCCCTGTGCGTCTCCCTAAGTGCCAACCGTGCAAGCGGGCAGAGGTAGCACGGTTCTTATCCACATACCTACGTCAGTTGTCTATGCCATCTTTAAGAGTTTTGGGATTTCAAAGGAGTTTATGTCATCGGAACTAATTGAAGTACTCTACTTGACCTGCTTTTTGTTGGAAAGAAAGATGCATGTGCATCATGAGTGGTCTTTTGTACTCTATTTCTGGATGATATACATATATTTTCTTTATTTATTAATGGTCATATGCATCTTTGATGCTCTATCTTTCCCTTTTCTATCTCAATAAAAATTGGCACTACAGTTGAATGTTGGGCATCCTTAATAAGGGGGAGTCAAAATCATGTTCATGGGGATGTGTATTAATGGAATCAGGTTCGGAAGCATAGTTGCTCGACAGGATTAATGCATGGTGGTCGACTGATTGTCTCGTGGTGTTTGCCTCCTCATCCTATTCTGTTACTCTCCCTTTGTCTTCCCATCCAGATAGGATTTGTGTAGTTCTCAGAAATCGTTCCTTACATCAACGTTAATATATCAACCTATTGTTGTATATGATAACTATTCGGGACAATGATACGAAGTGCAGGCATAACATTACTGGTGCTCCCAAAACCTTTTGGGAGTTGAGTGATGGTCAATATGGTTGCTAGTTACATTCTTAATTCATTCAAGCTCGATGATAATTTTGGCACATTCCACACGTAACTTGAAGCTTGAAACAAAGTTGAGCGCTTCTCAAATATGCTCGAGGCATAACAGCTAGTATACGGCCATGATGGTGAGAAGTTTTCTTCGCTTGACATATGAAGCCACTATCCTTGGGTGCTCTCCATTCATGCTTGCTCCTTTTGATTATGCCTGCTCTATGCCCATATAATTGTGAGTGACATAAACGCTATAAGTTGATGCCTGAACTCCTATTAAAGGTGATATTCCTTGTATGAAAGAAAACATTAGGATAGCACGCCTCCTCCCTACCCTTTAAGAAACATGTTCTGCAACAAATGCATAACCATGCTTCCTGATGATATTCAGATTTTTGCATTCATATTCTTTGCATTAGACACATTTCTATTGCAGGTTGGTGCTTGCCCAAAATAGCTTGGGATAACTTGACCTTTATGACCATACGTTAGGCTGAAATCTCCTCGCTACTCGATACCTGCTTAGCGAAGGAAAATGCCCATGTGCATGTTTTGAGACTGTTACAAAGCCCTATTAACCACATCTTCACAACTTGAGGCACTTAGGTTGTGGGTCTCTCGTGACTGTCATTTAGTAAAACAGAATGAGCTAGTCTCAACACTTTCCAGAGAAGCCATCCATAAGAGGAACTGCGTAGGGGGCACACATCCTTTCACTAATTCCTAGTAAAGCATCAGTGGAATGAATTTAAAAGCTCCATTGTTGTATGGCATGCATAGCTTCCAAGTAATTGATGTTCTTTGTGGAGGAATCTGAGGCGTCCCTACAACTTTTCTGCAACACTTGACAAGATGCAACTGGGAACTAGGATGATTTTTCAGGCTTGAAGGATAGTGGAATCATCATGAATGTTCTGTATGGCGACCATAACATTGAAATACAATTGTTGGGATTGTTGGGTTCGTTTTTTGATGATCTCTTTAAAGAAAAGTATCTCTTAAATTTGAGCTCAAATTGTCTTGTGTTTGAGTGTGACAGGCTCAAAGGAAGGATGAGGGTGCCTTTTTAGTGCTACCCATTGGTCTACCTATCTATATGTAGCACGCTACCTCCATGTTTTTGAAAATCGATAATACATTTGCTCCAAATGTTCTCTAAGGGTTTCATGTGTTCTATTCTTTGATGGAAAAGAAAATAGTCATACCATATGTTTGAAATTGAAAGTCTTGGTAACTGACTCTAGGCTAGATGTTTCCAAGCTAGATGTTTTATAATTCTAAAGATCTATGTGAAGGGCATAGTTACAGGCTGATTGGTTGGGTCAACTCACTAAAGGATAAGAGATACTATAACACGCTTTTGTGGTGCTTTCCCCTGTGTTTGCAATTGCAATTGGTCACATCTGCTGCTTCATAACCTAGTCTTAGTATGCAAATTCCTTTTAGGCTATCAACTAGATGAATAACAAAACAGTTACTGACTAAGCTTTGGGATGCACAACACTCCCTTGTGGAAGTTTGTAGGCTTTGGGATGCTACAGTTTGATGAATTACTTTCCCTTTTGACTTAAGTGCCATCTCTGCTTTCTGAGACTTGGCATTGCAAGTTTTGGTGCCCCACCAAGGAGTGATACACATGTTGAGTTTGAATAGTGCTGATTCCTTTTGACACCTAATATGTATGCATTTTATGGTGTAAAAGCCGCAAGAATGTATGTGACTGGTACATATTGATTCTTTTCCTTAGGGAAGCCACCCCTTATGATGATTAAAGAGCTTCTGTGGAAATTGAATTCTTTTTTGCTAATCTTTAAATAAGAAGCTTACCGTGTACTCAATTCCTCTGATTCTGAGTGTTGCAGGTTTGAAAAAATAAGGATGGTGCTTCTTGGGCTTATGAAATTTCTATTAAATGCTCGTCATAATCATTGGAAATGAATAAATTGCTTATATGTTTGTGTGGTACAAAAGTCGCAATGGTATGAATGCTGCTTATGTTCTGTGTCCATTGACCCACTAACCGAAATCGGGTTCAAGACTACACAAACTCTTGCTACCTGCTAATGCATCTCTTGATTCTACTCTCTATTAATACAAGTGGTTGTTTCTTGTAAAATTCCTGGGTTGGGTGCATATTGCTTATACTTTAAAATGATCTTCATGACGTAAGCATGTATTCTTTAAAGGATATTTACAGGTGAACATGCACATAAGGGGTTGAAATTCTTGATTTAGACCTAAACTTAGTTAAGTGTGAAGTCATAAATGAATGTTTGTTTTTTGCTAGGGAAGTAACTCTCTAGTTCCACATTCCTCATTTAAGGCTTAAATTCATTATAGGCCAACACTCTTATTGATCATTCTTACCTCCTATGGATGTTTTGCTATTATGGATTGCAAGAATAGTGTTGGATAAGTTGTTTGAATCTCATGAATGCTTGTAAAATGATAGGACTCATAATGTTGCACTATAGTCTAATCATTTTGGGAACACATCACACTCATGTTAACTTCCTAGCTTGTTGACTAGGTGCATAGTATAAACGATGGCAGGACCTTAGGCTACATTCACCTCATGCTTTACATTGCAAAATATCACTCTCACTTGAGAATAACAAAGTGTAATCATTGAGACATAAGGGATAGGCACTTTGGGTCTTAATTGGGCTCCTTGTTTTTTGGGGGCTATTTTTTCTTTGCAGGAGCAAGAAGATTTTCATGCAGAAGAGCAAGTCTTGGAGCAATAGATGTTTTTTGAAGTGGAAACTAAAAATGGAATTACATTTTGTGGCTGGTTCTTTTCAATTTCAGTCTACTTGTTATGTATGTTTAAATTTCAGGAATTGGAGCTTTGAAGAGAAGGCACATTGGATGGAGGCTGGGCTGACTACCCCCCAAGGGCATTGTGTCGCTCAGCAATATGGAGTTGCAGACTTGAAGACTGATGACTTGCTGATTCAAAGATTTGCAGCCTTGCAAAATTCAGATTTGAACAGCTGCACATTCGCTGAGTGGAAGACTCAAAACTTGGACCAGTCCAGCAATATATGGTTGTCATTGCTCAGCTTTGTCGAGGATGACAAAGCCTAGGAGGAGGAGGGTGTTGTTATAAGGGTTGCCCACAATTTCCTCATGCAATGGCACCCTCTCGCCCTCATAAAAATACCTTTTTTCTTGTATTTAGGAGATGTCCGTATGAACACTCTCCTAAACTCCTTTTTGATATTTCCTTTAGTCTATGGTATTGAAGCCTTCTCCATAAAGTAGATTTTTTGCACAAATTCAAATTCCCCACATAGAAGTTTTCCCACGCGCTCATTCTTTAGAGTGGGTTGTTAGAAAGATCTAGAGAGATATGACCATGTGCTTCTTTTTTACTTTTCCAAAAGAGCACATGGGGAATTATGCTGAGCCTATAAATAGAGGCTCATGTCTTGTAAAGGGGGGTCCCTTGGCCATGGTCTGGGCCTCCATGCTAATGGAAAGAAGGTTCATTTGGCTTCCACATTTCTCCTTGTGTGCTAGGCGTTGATCCATGTGTGTGGGTTTGGCACTTGGGGTTGTCTTGTGTGTGAGCATTGCCCTCCCTTGCTCCTTTTGACGTTGGCCATGGTGCCATTGTTTGTGGACGTGGGTGTGTGTGCGTTGCGTACACTTCTTGCAACTCCTCTTGGAAGAGCCTCTCACTTCCATGCGAGGCGGTTAGGGTCTGTTGCTCCCCTTTTCTCAACATTTTGGCGCCGTTGCCGGGGACGTTGGCCTTTAGCCGTTGGGTTTTTTCAAGCTTGCCGTGCCTACACTTTGTGGATCCGTGGATGTGTGCGGCCTTCGGTTGGCCTAGAGTACCTCTCTTCTTTTAATTTTTGAGTAGTTTAGATCTTTATTTTTGTTTGTGGCACAAAAAACACCCCCTAACCCCCTTCTCTCTCATTTCTTCACACATTCACATCTCCACACACACATTTGGCATCACCATCCATCTCTGACATTTCTTGAATTTGGTGTTGGCCTTGGAGAAGGAGATGGGTGTCCTCCTCTATCCCTCTCTCTCTTCAATTTCAAGTAAACTCGAAAAGAAAGTTTAACAAACACATGTGGGGGGCTATGGCTAACGCTTTTTTTTAAGCTATCATTGCCTAAACCAAAATATGCATTGCTCCTTTACTTTTTCCGTACCAGAAGACTTAAAGTCTTGGAAATTGTGGTTTTCGGCCATAAAGGAACCCGCATGCCTTGAAATGTGTGGGCGTCCGCATGGTTTGGTGGGGGGGAAATTAATTCCATCCCTCCCATTCACCTCTTCTCTTTCATAGGGTCGCGCATTCTCTTGCTCTCTTATGCTCCCTTGCTATGGCGGAGCTGAGCCCTCAGTGTCATGATTGTGCCCCAGAGTTCCCTCTGCTCCTGATTCTCTGGCACCAGTTCGAGCGTCCGACAAGCCTCCATGCTTCCTGATGCTTTGTTATCTTTGGTGAGACATGCTATCGCGCTTTCTGGCTCCTCCGGCTTGGGGTCGAACATTCTTCTGCTTCCCCTCAGCTTCCGGCTATGGCGGGCTGAGTGTGCTCACCCAACTCTCTTACTCTCCTGGTGGTGCGCTGGTTCCCTGTACTCTTTCAAGGTCGAGTTCCATCAGGCTCCCCCTTCTCCACTCTCTGTCAAGATTATGCTCGCAGGTCTCCCCATCTCCGTTTACCATCAGGTTTGAGCTGAACCAAGCTTCCCATCGACACTTGTTGTCGTTGCGGAATGCCATCAACTCCCTATCTCTGTTCCTGCCCCGCTTGGGTTCTACTTACCGGCTCTGCTCGTGCTTCTTTTCTCTCATATCTCGCTATTGGAATAGTGCTGCTGTGATTATGGCAGACGGTCAACCTCTACACCATGTTTGTATTGGGTTTCCTTTGTGGTTGTGCTGCTAAAGATCTCTTGGAGTGGGTGCACCTTCGAAGATGCAGTCCGGCTCAGATCTGCTGGCTTTCGTTCTTCCTCCACACTTACACTGCTGGATATTAGATCGTGTGTGTGCATCCCCGCTTGCATTCTTCCTGATGAAGGGAAGGTGGTTGGGCTCCCACTGTCCGTATCTGAGTTTTTTTGACCTTCGCATCTGTGTCTTGGCTCCAGTCGCCTCATTGATTTTTGGCTCGTTTGACCCTGTTGCCCTATGAGCAACAAGTGAAGGGCTTCCTTGATCCCCTTATTTTTCTAAGTTATATCATGGTTTTGCATGCTTTCGTATTACAGGACAGTATTTTGGTGCATGATTTTAATGCCTATTTGTCGATGTCCAATGAAATCTGTATGTCGGGTCTATGTTGTTCGGTGTTGCCAAAATACTACATGGTGAATCTACAGGTGATCCTGAGTTGTAACCCTGGAAAAAACTCGTGCAGGGGAGAAATTAGTCTTAGCTCCTTGTGCGTCTCCCTAAGTGCCAACCGTGCAAGCGGGCAGAGGTAGCACGGTTCTTATCCACATACCTACATCAGTTGTCTATGCCATCTTTAAGAGTTTTGGGATTTCAAAGGAGTTTATGTCATCGGAACTGATTGAAGGACTCTACTTGACCTGCTTCTTGTTGGAAAGGAAGATGCATGTGCATCATGAGTGGTCTTTTGTACTCTATTTCTGGATGATATACATATATTTTCTTTATTTATTAATGGTCATATGCATCTTTGATGCTCTGTCTTTCCCTTTTCTATCTCAATAAAAATTGGCACTACAGTTGAATGTTGGGCATCCTTAATAAGGGGAGTCAAAATCATGTTCATCGGGATGGGTATTAATGGAATCAGGTTCGGAAGCATAGTTGCTCGATAGGATTAATGCATGGTGGTCGACTGATTGTCTCGTGGTGTTTGCCTCCTCATCCTATTGTGTTACTCTCCCTTTGTCTTCCCATCTAGACAGGATCTGTGTAGTTCTCAGAAATCGTTCCTTACATCAACGTTAATATATCAACCTATTGTTGTATATGATAACTATTCGGGACATTGATACGAAGCGCAGGCACATAATTACTGGTGCTCCCAAAACCTTTTGGGAGTTCAGTGATGGCCCAATATGGTTGCTAGTCACATTCTTAATTCATTCAAGCTTGATGATAGTTTTGGCACATTCCACAGATAACTCGAAGCTTGAAACAAAGTTGAGTGCTTCTCAAATATGCTCGAGGCATAACAGCTAGTATACAACCATGATGGTGAGAAGTTTTCTTCACTTGACATATGAAGCCACTATCCTTGGGTGCTCTCCATTCATGCTTGCTCCTTTTGATTATGCCTGCTCTATGCCCATATAATTGTGAGTGACATGAACGCTATAAGTTGATGCCTGAATTCCTATTAAAGGTGATATTCCTTGTATGAAAGAAAACATTAGGATAGCATGCCTCCTCCCTACCCTTTAAGAAACATGTTATGCAACAAATGCATAACCATGCTTCCTGATGATATTCAGATTTTTGCATTCATATTCTTTGCATTAGACACATTTCTATTGCAGGTTGGTGCTTGCCCGAAATAGCTTGGGATAACTTGACCTTTATGACCATACGTTAGGCTGAAATCTCCTCGCTACTCGATACCTCCTTACCGAAGGAAAATGCCCATGTGCATGTTTTGAGACTGTTACAAAGCCCTATTAACCACATCTTCACAACTTGAGGCACTTAGGTTGTGGGTCTCTTGTGACTGTCATTTAGTAAAACAGAATGAGCTAGTCTCAACACTTTCTAGAGAAGCCATCCGTAAGAGGAACTGCGTAGGGGGCACACATCCTTTCACTAATTCCTAGTAAAGCATCAGTGGAATGAATTTAAAAGCTCCATCGTTGTATGGCATGCAAAGCTTCCAAGTAATTGATGTTCTTTGTGGAGGAATCTGAGGCGTCCCTACACCTTTTCTGCAACACTTGACAAGATGCAACCAAGAACTAGGATGATTTTTCAGGCTTGAAGGATAGTGGAATCATCATGAATGTTCTGTATGTCGAGCATAACATTGAAATACAATTGTTGGGATTGTTGGGTTCGTTTTTTGATGATCTCTTTAAAGAAAAGTATCTCTTAAATTTGAGCTCAAATTGTCTTGTGTCTGAGTGTGACAGGCTCAAAGTAAGGATGAGGGTGCCTTTTTGGTGCTACCCATTGGTCTACCTATCTATATGTAGTAGGCAACCTCCATGTTTTTGAAAATCGATAATACATGTGCTCCAAATGTTCTCTAAGGGTTTTATGTGTTCTATTCTTTGATGGAAAAGAAAATAGTCATACCATATGATTGAAATTGAAAGTCTTGGTAACTCACTCTAGGCTAGATGTTTCCAAGCTAGATGTTTTATAATTCTAAAGATCTATGTGAAGGGCACAATTACAGGCTAATTGGTTGGGTCAACTCACTAAAGGATAAGAGATACTGTAACATGCTTTTGTGATGCTTTCCCCTGTGTTTGCAATTGCAATTGGTCACATCTACTGCTTCATAACCTAGTTTTAGTCTGCAAATTCCTTTTAGGTTGTCAACTAGATGAATATCAAAACAGTTAATGACTAAGCTTTGGATGCACAACACTCCCTTGTGGAAGTTTGCAGGCTTTGGGATGCTACAGTTTGCTGAATTACTTTCCCTTTTGACTTAAGTGCCATCTCTGCTTTCTGATACTTGGCGTTGTAGGTTTTGGTGCCCCACCAAGGAGTGATACACATGTTGAGTTTGAATAGTGTTGATTCCTTTTGGCACCTAATATGTATGCATTTTATGGTGTAAAAGTTGCAAGAATGTATGTGACTGGTACATATTGATTCTTTTCCTTAGGCAAGCCATCCCTTATGATGATTAAAGAGCTTTTGTGGATACTGAATTCTTTTTTGCTGATCTTTAAATAAGAAGCTTACCGTGTACTCAATTCCTTTGATTCTGAGTGTTGCAGGTTTGAAAATATAAGGATGGTGCTTCTTGGGCTTATGAAATTTCTATTGAATGCTGGTCATAGTCATTGGAAATGAATAATTTGCTTATATGTTTGTGTGGTACAAAAGTCACAATGGTATGAATGCTGCTTATGTTCTGTGTCCATTGACCCACTAACCGAAACTGGGTTCAAGACTGCACAAACTCTTGCTACCTGCTAATGCATCTCTTGATTCTACTCTCTATTAATACAAGTGGTTGTTTCTTGTAAAATTCTTAGGTTGGGTGCATATTGCTTATACTTTAAAATGATCTTCATGATGTAAGCATGTATTCTTTAAAGGATATTTGCAGGTGAACATGCACATAAGGGTTGAAATTCTTGATTTAGACCTAAACTTAGTTAAGTGTGAAGTCATAAATGAATGTTTGTTTTTTGCTAGGGAAGTAACTCTCTAGTTCCACATTCCTCATTTAAGGCTTAAATTCATTACAGGCCAACACTCTTATTGATCATTCTTACCTCCTATGGATGTTTTGCTATTATGGATTGCAGGAATAGTGTTGGATAAGTTGTTTGAATCTCATGAATGCTTGTAAAATGATAGGACTCATAATGTTGCACTATAGTCTAATCATTTTGGGAACACATCACACTCATGTTAACTTCCAAGCTTGTTGACTAGGTGCATAGTATGAACGATGGCAGGACCTTAGGCTACATTCACCTCATGCTTTACATTGCAAAATATCACTCTCACTTGAGAATAACAAAGTGGAATCATTGAGACATAAGGGATAGGCACTTTGGGTCTTGATTGGGCTCCTTGTTTTTTGGGGGCTATTTTTTCTTTGCAGCAGCAAGAAGATTTTCATGCAGAAGAGCAAGTCTTGCAGCAATAGATGTTTTCTGAAGTGGAAACTAAAAATGGAATTACATTTTGTGGCTAGTTCTTTTCAATTTCCGTCTACTTGTTATGTATGTTTAAATTTTAGGAATTGGAGCTTTGAAGAGAAGGCACATTGGATGGAGGCAGGGCTGATTGCCGCCCAAGGGGATTGTGTCACTCAGCAATATGGAGTTGCAGACTTGAAGACTGACGACTTGCTGATTCAAAGATTTGCAGCCTTGCAAAATTCAGATTTGAACAGCTGCACATTCGCTGAGTGGAAGACTCAAAACTTGGACCAGTCCAGCAATATATGCTTCTCCTTTCTCAGCTTTGTCAAGGACGACAAAGTCTAGGAGGAGGAGGGTGTTGTTATAAGGGTTGCCCACAATTTCCTCATGCAATGGCACCCTCTAGCCCTAAAAAAATACCTTTTTTCTTGTATTTAGGAGATGTCCATATGAACACTCTCCTAAACCCCTTTTTGATATTTCCTTTAGTCTATGGTATTGAAGCCTTCTCCATAAAGTAGCTTTTTTGCACAAATTCTAATTCCCCACGTAGAAGTTTTCCCACACGCTCATTCTTTAGAGTGGGTTGTTAGAAAGATCTAGAGAGATATGACCATGTGCTCCTTTTTTACTTTTCCAAAAGAGCACATGGGGAATTATGTTGAGCCTATAAATAGAGGCTCATTTCTTGTAAAGGGGGGTCTCTTGGCCATGGCCTGGGCCTCCATGCTAATGGAAAGAAGGTTCATTGGGCTTCCACATTTCTCCTTGTGTGCTAGGCGTTGATCCATGTGTGTGGGTCTGACACTTGGGGTTGTCTTGTGTGTGAGCATTGCCCTCCCTTGCTCCTTTTGACGTTGGCCATGGTGCCATTGTTTGTGGACGTGGGTGTGTGTGTGTTGCGTACACTTCTTGCAACTCCTTTTGGAAGAGCCTCTCACTTCCATGTGAGGTGGTTAGGGTCTGTTGCTCCCCTTTTCTCAACATTTTGGCGCCGTTGCCGGGGATGTCGGCCTTTAGCCGTTGTGTTTTCTCAAGCTTGCCGTGCCTACACTTTCTGGATCCGTGGATGTGTGTGGCCTTCCGTTGGCCTAGGGTACCTCTCTTCTTTTAATTTCTGAGTAGTTCAGATCTTTATTTTTGTTTGTGGCACAAAAAACACCCCATAACCCCCTTCTCTCTCTCATTTCTTCACACATTCACATCTCCACACACACATTGGCATCACCATCCATTTCTGACATTTCTTGAGTTTGGTGTTGGCCTTGGAGAAGGAGATGGGTGCCCTCCTCTATCACTCTCTCTCTTCGATTTCAAGAAAACTCAAAAATAAAGTTTAACAAACACATGTGGGGGGCTATGACTAACGTTTTTTTTTTAAGCTATCATTGCCCGAACCAAAATATGCATTGCTCCTTTAATTTTTGCATACCAGAAGACTTAAAGTCTTGGAAATTGTGGTTTTCGGCCATAAAGGCATCTGCATGCCTTGAAATGTGTGGGCATCCGCATGGTTTGGTGGGGGGGAAATTAATTCCGTCCCTCCCATTCACCTCTTCTCTTTCGTAGGGTCGCGCATTCTCTTGCTCTCTCATGCTCCCTTGCTATGGTGGAGCTGAGCCCTCAGTGTCATGATCATGCCCCAGAGTTCCCTTTGCTCCCGATTCTCAGGCACTAGTGCGAGCGTCCGACAAGCCTCCATGCTTCCTGATGCTTTGTTATCTTTGGTGAGGCATGCTATCGCGCTTTCTGGATCCTCCGGCTTGGGGTCGAACATTCTTCTCGTTCCCCTCAGCTTTTGGCTATGGCGGGCTGAGTGTGCTCACCCAACTCTCTTACTCTCCTGGTGGTGCGCTGGTTCTCTGTACTCTTTCAAGGTCGAGCTCCATCAGGCTCCCCCTTCTCCACTCTCTGTCAGGATTTTGCTCGCAGGTCTCCCCATCTCCGTTTACCATCAGGTTTGAGCTAAACCAAGCTTCCCATCGACACTTGCTGTCGTTGGGGAATGCCATAACCCTATGTATGTTGCTGGCCCGCTTGGGTTCTACTTACCGGCTCTGCTCGTGCTTCTTTTCTCTCATATCTCGCTATTGGAATAGTGCTGTTGTGATTATGGCAAACGGTCAACCTCTACACCATGTTTGTATTGGGTTTCCTTTGTGGTTGTGCTGCTAAAGATCTCTTAGAGTGGGCGCACCTTCGAAGATGCGGTCCGGCTAAGATCTGCTGGTTTTCATTCTTCCTCCACACTTAAACTGTTGGTGTTAGATCGTGTGTGTGCATCCCCGCTTGCATTCTTCTTGACGAAGCGAAGGTGGTTGGGCTCCCGCTGTCCGTATCTGAGTTTTTTGGGCCTTCGCATCTGTGTCTTGGCTCCAGCTGCCTCGTTGATTTTTGGCTCGTTTGACCCTGTTGCCCTATGAGCAACAAGTGAAGGGCTTCCTTGATCCCCTTATTTTTCTAAGTTATATCATGGTTTTGCATGCTTTTGTATTACAGGATAGTATTTTGGTGCATGATTTTAATGCCTATTTGTCGGTGTGCAATGAAATCTGTATGTCGGGTCTATGTTGTTCGGTGTTGCCAAAATACTACATGGTGAATCTACAGGTGATCTTGAGTTGTAACCCTGGAAAACACTCGTGCAGGGGAGAAATTAGTCTTAGCTCCCTGTGCGTCTCCCTAAGTGCCAAACTTGCAAGCGGGCAGAGGTAGCACGGTTCTTATCCATATACCTACGTCAGTTGTCTATGCCATCTTTAAGAGTTTTGGGATTTCAAAGGAGTTTATGTGTTTTTGAAAATCGATAATACATTTGCTCCAAATGTTCTCTAAGGGTTTTATGTGTTCTATTCTTTGATGGAAAAGAAAATAGTCATACCATATGTTTGAAATTGAAAGTCTTGGTAACTGACTCTAGGCTAGATGTTTCCAAGCTAGATGTTTTATAATTCTAAAGATCTATGTGAAGGGCACAATTACAGGCTGATTGGTTGGGTCAACTCACTAAAGGATAAAAGATACTGTAACACGCTTTTGTGGTGCTTTCCCCTGTGTTTGCAATTGCAATTGGTCACATCTGCTGCTTCATAGCCTAGTCTTAGTGTGCAAATTCCTTTTAGGCTGTCAACTAGATGAATATCAAAGCAGTTACTCACTAAGCTTTGGGATGCACAACACTCCCTTGTGGAAGTTTGAAGGCTTTGGGATGCTACAGTTTGATGAATTACTTTCCCTTTTGACTTAAGTGCCATCTCTGCTTTCTGATACTTGGCATTGCAGGTTTTGGTGCCCCACCAAGGAGTGATACACATGTTGAGTTTGAATAGTGCTGATTCCTTTTGGCACCTAATATGTATGCATTTTATGGTGTAAAAGTTGCAAGAATGTATGTGACTAATACATATTGATTCTTTTCCTTAGGGAAGCCATCCCTTATGATGATTAAAGAGCTTCTGTGGATACTGAATTCTTTTTTGCTGATCTTTAAATAAGAAGCTTACCATGTACTCAATTCCTCTGATTCTTTGCAGGTTTGAAAAAATAAGGATGGTGCTTCTTGGGCTTATGAAATTTCTATTGAATGCTCGACATAATCATTGGAAATGAATAAATTGCTTATATGTTTGTGTGGTACAAAAGTCGCAATGGTATGAATGTTGCTTATGTTCTGTGTCCATTGACCCACTAACCAAAATCGGGTTCAAGACTGCACAAACTCTTGCTACGTGCTAATGCATCTCTTGATTCTACTCTCTATTAATACAAGTGGTTGTTTCTTGTAAAATTCTTGGGTTGGGTGCATATTGCTTATACTTTAAAATGATCTTCATGATGTAAGCATGTATTCTTTAAAGGATATTTGTAGGTGAACATGCACATAAGGGGTTGAAATTCTTGATTTAGACCTAAACTTAGTTAAGCGTGAAGTCATAAATGAATGTTTGTTTTTTGATAGGGAAGTAACTCTCTAGTTCCACATTCCTCATTTAAGGCTTAAATTCATTATAGGCCAACACTCTTATTGATCATTCTTACCTCCTATGGATGTTTTGCTATTATGGATTGCAAGAATAGTGTTGGATAAGTTGTTTGAATCTCATGAACACTTGTAAAATGATAGGACTCATAATGTTGCACTATAGTCTAATCATTTTGGGAACACATCACACTCATGTTAACTTCCAAGCTTGTTCACTAGGTGCATAGTATAAACGATGGCAGGACCTTAGGCTACATTCACCTCATGCTTTAGATTGCAAAATATCACTCTCACTTGAGAATAACAAAGTGGAATCATTGAGACATAAGGGATAGGCACTTTGGGTCTTGATTGGGCTCCTTGTCTTTTGGGGGCTATTTTTTCTTTGCAGGAGCAAGAAGATTTTCATGCAGAAGAGCAAGTCTTGCAGCAATAGATGTTTTCTGAAGTGGAAACTAAAAATGGAATTACATTTTGTGGCTGGTTCTTTTCAATTTCAGTCTACTTGTTATGTATGCTTAAATTTCAGGAATTGGAGCTTTGAAGAGAAGGCACATTGGATGGAGGCTAGGTTGACTGCTCCCCAAGGGGATTGTGTCGCTTAGCAATATGGAGTTGCAGACTTGAGGACTGACGACTTGCTGATTCAAAGATTTGCAGCCTTGCAAAATTCAGATTTGAACAGCTGCACATTTGCTGAGTGGAAGACTCAAAACTTGGACCAGTCCAGCAATATATGCTTCTCATTTCTCAGCTTTGTCGAGGACGACAAAGTCTAGGAGGAGGAGGGTGTTGTTATAAGGGTTGCCCACAATTTCCTCATGCAATGGCACCCTCTAGCCCTCATAAAAATACCTTTTTTCTTGTATTTAGGAGATGTCCATATGAACACTCTCCTAAACCCCTTTTTGATATTTCCTTTAGTCTATGGTATTTAAGCCTTCTCCATAAAGTAGCTTTTTTGCACAAATTCAAATTCCCCACTGTGTACCTAAGAACCATTTTAGAGACTTGTGGAGAAAGAGACTATACCTCGATCCCCCTCAAGTGCATATAGTGGGGATTCACGCTTTAATTATCAATCCGATGAGTATCAAAGCCTAGCCGAGTGTATGATGACATGCATTCAAATGATGATCAATGCAAATGATTTACTCAAAGAGTGCAAACAAGGCAAAGAATAATCCAAATAAGCTTCATCTGTCAGTCATGGTGTCGCGATACTTGGAACAACAACCAACAGTAAATTGAGCTTTTCTCCTAGCTCCGAACTCCGAATATAGCAAATAGCATATGCATTTCGAAGCTCTCAAGAAGACGCATCCAATGTGCTATTTTCACTCAATTTTGACTCTTCTACTTGAAGTTATGAGCAAAATACTAAGTTGCGGGAATGACCTTCCTACACTTCAGCACTTCCTACACTTCACACACACCTTAACCACAACAAACAAACACTTTCGTGGATAGAAAACACTTCTTAACACTCTTTTCAAGCAACACACATGCATACAAGCTCACAAAGAAGATGATATAGAGAGGAGAAGACACAAATTAGAAATTCTGTGCTCTTGATTCTCACAATGGCAAAAAGTCTTTACAAAGAGTCACAAATTGACTTATATACATGTGCCCTAAAAATGGTCCTTTCACACAAGAGACCGGCACTTTATTCACTAAAAGGCTAATTTCCTACTAATTTACATGGATAAGCTACTAATCTTCTGTGGGGATGCATCTAGAGGACTCCTCTAGTGCATTTACAATGGGAATGATGTTACGAGAATGGTTATAATACAAAAATAAAGTGTCCAAATCGGAAAAATTTTGGGGCCCGTCTTTTTCTCTGCCTTGTGCTCTCTTTGCTCTACAACACTCTCCCCCTCTTTGTCTCTGTCGT
This sequence comes from Ceratopteris richardii, assembly GCA_020310875.1. Lineage (NCBI taxonomy): Eukaryota > Viridiplantae > Streptophyta > Polypodiopsida > Polypodiales > Pteridaceae > Ceratopteris > Ceratopteris richardii. The sequence continues at coordinate 38,783,292 of CM035436.1, read as the reverse complement.
CCCTTGACAGGCTTTACTTCTTGTCTTTCCCTTGTTGTACGCACGCATCCCTTGGTCAGTTCTGCCTACTGGTTGAACTGGCATTCCGTTTTAATGGTCCTGTTCTAAATTTTTTTCTTTTACATCCTCTCGGCCTGATGCATTTGTACTGCCTGTTCTTTTCTTTTCATCACTCACAACCCTTGGTCAGTTCTGCCTGTTTGTTAAACAGGTGTTCAGTTTTGATGGCCTCTTCTTGATTCTTGTTTTACATCCTCTGGGCCTGATGCATTTGTCTTGCCTAATAAGTCGGGTTGCCACGCACGCCACTAGTGGAAGGTATGAGGATGTGATCCTTCAGCCTTCGATCTGGACCTTCCAAAGATCAAGAGGTTGAAGCACCCTCTTGTGGTTTCGGAACCGCTTGATATCTTCTTGCACTTCTTCATGGATACTTTCCTGGCCCCGGTTCCTCCTTCCACCTACGTGATTTTTCCTTGATATGTGCCCCTGCGGGGCTCTCTATAGAGATGGGTGTTGCGCCCCTGTGGGGCTTCCTGCAGAGATGTATCTTCCCATATGATCTTTTTAATGAAGCTTCTTTCTTTGTCTTGACTCTCCTGCAACAATGCCCCCCTCCTGAACTCTGTCGTCCCCGACAGGCTTTGAGAGTCGACGGGAGTATGTTCTATACACTTTTTGCTCTGTTTCATTAAGCAGATTGGCTTCACGTATCATTAGCTGCTTCCACTATTCTGCTTTTACACCATCATGTGGTGGTTGTCTATGATCGGCGAAGAAGCTTAGCTCATATGCCACTAATCTGGCATTTAGGTTGGATGACATCTTTAAAAAGATCTCTGAATCGATTTCAAAAAACCCTATGAAAAACGCTTCTTCGAATGTTTGCATATAGGTACTCCACAAAAACATCAATCTAGAATAATATGCCATTATTGTTGGTCGGCTAGGCATAACAGACAAGTCAAAAACAAGAATATCTATGCCTTGATTAATGCCAATGAAGTTCCAAAATGTATATGCCACGTGTTTAAAAACCTTTAATACTGTAAGAATCATGCTGAGTATTTTATTGGTCATCTTCATAGTTAAATCAGGTACTGTTGCATAATTATGCAGCCAAAATTCAATGGTTTTGATCATGTAATCCTCCGTAGGTAGGTAGTTATGTGGTGGACTTGGAAGTAATGGATAGTTCAGCCACTGTTTATTGATAGCACCATTCTTTTGCATTTCCAAAAATTCTCTGGCTTCTCTTCGTCGTGGTGTTGGAAAAAAGAAGGATTTACCTGCAATAAATATGGTGCCGCTTGCCAGTGCACCCGCAATGTAGGATGTTTCTCCAAAAATTATCTCCTCCAAACAGTCTGTGCTGCTTCAAATTCTTCTTGAGTATAGTTGAACGTGTCATTGTTGAACTGTAGCTGTTCGTCTGGATTTTTCTGTGTGATCTTCTTGATGTATTGTCTTGTTTTCTCTTTCAACAATCCATACGGAATGTTGAAAGGCTTCATGATCGTCTCCAAGTCTTTACCTTTAATCCTTGCTTCTTTCATGACTTTGATGACTTCATTTTCAAAATTTTCTATCAACCGAGACACCAATAGTGCCCATTCCTTCTAACTTATTTTTGCAGTATATGGCATTGGATAATCATCATTTGGCTCCGCCATCTGCTCTTTTATTGGAGAATTATAAATTGGGGGAGATAGAGGACATACCTCTACCTCGTCAGTAGGATTTTCTTGTCTTGGCTCTACTGGTGTCCCGATTGGTGCTTTTTCTTCTGGTTTGGTCTCTAATTGGGCTAAGCGCTCAGTCTTCTCTTTTACTTCTTGCATTGCTGCCCGTAGTGCTTCCTTGGTAGCTAGTAACTCGTCAGCAATCTCTGCTACATGATCCATATTTTCACTATAACTCGCTGCAAGTTTTCCATGGGCTTTATTCAACTGCTTTTTTAGCTCATATGTTTCTTGAGTGTACTTACGTTCCCATTCTTCTCTCAATGCTTGCTCTTGTTTCAGCAAATCTGCATATTTCTCAATTTGAGCGCTTACTTCTTTTTGGTCAATATCTGTTGTCTCTTGTTTTTCTATAGGTTGGTCATATAGCAATGACTTCATGACTTCTTTATTTCGGTTTCGTAAATTGTCATTTTCCTCCATGTACACCTTGAGTTGTGTTTCGAGTAAGTTGCTTCTAGCTTTTATCCTCTCCTTATCTGCTTCACTGGCTTCATGCTGTCTTTGCAACTCTGTCAGTTGTGTTTGGAACTGATGATGCTGGGTCATCAATGTATCACATTGTGTTTTTACCGCGACTAATTCTGTTTCTTTGGTTGCAATCTCCTTCTGTGCCTGGATGAGCTGAGCAAACAGTTGTTCACTCATGATTTGAAACTGACTCTTTTCCCTCATGACCTTGTCATAATCTGCATCTGTATCCATCATTTGCTGTTGTGCCTCCATGGCCGTTTGTATCATTTGCTGTTGTGCCTCCATGGCCGTTTGTATCATTTGCTTGACAACAGGTTTTAATTGAGTAACGTCCACATTTAACCAAGTGGTAGGTATACTAGGTTTTGCTCCTATTGTCACATCTTTCCCTTGTGCCACGTGTAATGTAGTATCATGGGGCTGCCTAATATGAAGTTGGATCCTTGGCTCAGCCTCCATGTGGTCAATTTTACCTTGAGGTGTATCATCAGGCACTTCAATCACAGTTGGCTCTTTGTTTTGTAGTAGTCCTGAGTTCTGGTTCACTGGAGTTTGTATTTCCTCTTTGATAGGTGGTTTGGCATCTGTATTAGTTATTGGAGCTTCCTTGATATTGATCTTTGACGTATCATTCAATTGAATGACGTGCTCTGGTTTAGTTGGTTCTTCTATGCTCTTTGCTTGTCTCTGCTCGTTGTCTGGCGTGACTTCGACTTGATTGATCTCTGTCCAATCTTCATTGTGTGTTTCTGTTTGTATATCCGTATCCAGGGTGTCCTTCTCAGGGCTTGATTCCTCATTAGAGCTTGATTCCTCCAACCCTATTTCTGTGTTTCTGGAAGGTATTTGATGAGTTGCTTTATCCTTTTGTTTCTTTTCCTGGCTTGCCTGTCTATAATGGTGACCTTGAATATTCAAATTTACTTGCCCCTGCATATACTGATGCGTTTCTTCTAGGGCTGCAGAGAGGTCTCTCTTGGTAATTGGTTGTTGGGTCCCAGGAATCTTCGGTAACACATGTGTTCTCTTTGATTGTGGTGTCTCTTGAGCTTCTTCCTCTCTTAGGCGTTTAGTCCCTCTCATAGGTATCTTTGAGCTGGTTCCTACTTCTTCAACCGCGATGACTGTTTTCTTTTTCTTTGGGATAGTTGCTGACTTGGCATATTTGGCTAACTCTGCTGAGGTTGGCATCTCACGTAAGCAGTTCTTCATATCGAGTGCCTCATAAATAAGTAGGGTCAAGGCCGAACTACCATTTAAGAACTTTTTCTGACTCCACTTCTTCTTCGCTTCAAATAGGCGTTCTTGGACATATGGAGTCATATTTACTTGATTTCCGACTTGCCTCATAGCATGTGAAAGCAGTTGCACCATGATCTTTTGAGGTGCTATATATATATGCATGCTTGGAAAACAAAAGTGCTGGTGCACTAAGCGAACAACATCTTCAATGTCAGTTTTGTTGATGTCCAAAAAGGATCTCTTTTTCGAATCATGACATTCATCTTTGACATTCGTGATTCCCTCTTGATTCCACCCGAAAGCTCTGTTAATCAACTCATGAGTGAATTGAATTGTCTTCCAGGCACCAATTTTATCCAGTACTCGTGCCTCAAGAACTAACAGCTTATTCGATGCAGGCTGAAGTGTATTCATCACTTGCATACATCTTTGAAAATCTGGTAGATAAATAGGTAGTCTGATGAATGCATCCATTCCTGCTTATGTCCAGACATCCGTCATGCGCGGTAATCCTTGTACAATAGTCTTGAAATCTTGCGACATGATAGGGAAGTAGTGATCCCTATCCATGATTTTGATAGTGGCCATGAAAAGGAGATCCGATACTGGTTGGTCATCCAGAAATGGCCTCTTGCTTTTGTTATTGATTCTAATGGAAGAAGCTGGACCTCTTCCTCTTGCGTTGCTTCAGAATTAGTAGATGCCATCTGCACTCAATATAGAGTATGAATTAGTGGCAAGATAGTATCAGCAATCCTCCTTCATTTGTCTTTCATAAGATTGACATTGCTCCGCGTGAATGGTGTCGTCCCTTCCCCGTGGGTGTGAGAAAGGTAATACCTGGGATTTTTTCCTATTTTTAGGTATTTTTATGTTTTTGTCTGAAAGAAAAACAAAAAATTTAGTTCATAGCCAAAGCGATTATTATTATTTTTGGTAATTTTTGTTAGATTATGTACAAGTGCTCTCCTATTTCCCAAGAGGAAAATGTGCTTCACTATCCTGAAATAGAAGAAAATTGTGCCGAATGCGTGGCCTTGTAATGTGGCCCTATTATGCATACTTTGGATTCTGGTAACTCCATATGTGTGCAACTAGAATTAATTGGTTGATGCACATAGCTAATCTTGCTTTTCGGCATCCAAATCGGCTTCACACTGTTGGTGCAGGTTGTATTCCTAACACTTCTGAAGGATATGGTGCTTCTCATGTTGTATATCTGCTTTATCTGCTTTTTGAATCTGGGAATGGTTTTTGAAGCATATGTAGACTCCTCCTCTGTCCTGTAGATATTCATCTTTGGTTGTTTTGCCTTTAGACCATACTGATTTTCTTTGAGCATTGGTTCGTCCTTTTTGATGATGGTCACTTGAGCACATAATTTTGGAATCCATATTTGCGTTCGAGCCGGTTGAGCGGCTATCACCTTCTTTGGAATCCATACTTTAGCAGTCCTTTGTGGAACTGAATATCCAGAGCGATTTACATACTGGTTCTGTGTGTTCTTCTACTGTAGCAAGTAGTTCTTCTGTTGAAGATATGCAGCCATTTGGTCCTTCCTTATCCAGGCTTGTCGAGTGTAAGGAATGGGGTATGTTCTAATAGGTGCTGACTTGTGATTACCTGGAGAACGAGTCTCTCTTGTGCGTGGTTCTTCGCTAAGGCTGTTTTCAGATAGAATGACATTCTTGTGACTTGCTAGATTAGAAGATGGTGTGCAAGCAAAATTCGGTGTATCCTCACTTGAAGTACTCGATGAAGGGGTTTCCATAGTGCTAGTGAACATACATTCATCATTGGGTTCCTTTGAGTGAGTTTTTGGTTCTATACTTGCGGCTTTGATTGGTCGTTTGTCTAGCATGCTGAATACTTCACGATGTCCTATCTTGGCCGAGATGTATCCTAAGGCCAATTCAATAGTTACTTCATATTCGTATATCCAGTCTTGACCTAACACGAGCTCTTCCAATAAGTCCTGGTCTTGACATACTAAGATTTTTTGTTCCATTGTGTTGTTTCCTAAGTGTAGAGGCAAGATAATCTCTCCTATACACTTGGTGATCTTTCCTCCTATTCCAATCAGCTGTGCCTTAGATGGCCGTAATTCCTCTTTGAGTGTCTGTGTCAATGAATACTTGATACAGCTTATAGCGGCTCCTGTGTCAATGAGAGCATCCACTAAGTGGTACTCCGTTTTTCTGGCTCCCAAATTCAAATATGGTTGTATCCTTTGTTGACCTAGGTTTTCAGTGGCTCTAAAATTAGCCATAGGGATGAGTTCCTCTCCTAGTCGATATCTCTCATCTCTCTCTCTCAACCACTCTTTTCGTTTCCTGATCCGCTCTAGCGTTTCTTGTCTGGCTTCCTCTCATATTCTTTCTTCCTCTAGACATCTATTTTTACCGGTTATCAGTCGTGACATCATTTCTTCAGTCAATGGTTCCAGATATTTTTCACTCGACATCCACTGATGTAGTTTGGCAATGCGTCCCCATCTAGAGTTGCTAAGCTGATGGCTCTGTTGGTGGATAGGTGATTGATGATTAATGGGCCATATCATCTATTTGCAGTTTCTTTGCATGTTGTTTCAAGGTATATACCAAAACTAAATCTCCTTCCTTCAAATTTTCATCTTTAATATGAGCATCAAAGTATGCTTTCTGTCGCCTTTTAGCAGCATAAATCCCTGCTACTGCTTGTAACCTAGTTTCATGTAGCTTCTCTATTTGATCCAATTGAGCTGAGAGTTCATGTCCCGTCCACTCATTAGTTGTTGCTACTCTGAGAGTGGGTATTAAGAAATCAATTGGCAAAATAGCATTTTGTCCATACACTAAGTTAAAAGGAGTAGTTCCTATGGCGGTCTTGTAAGCTACTCGGAATGCCCATAAATCATGATGTAATTGTTTATCCCAATCAGATCTACCATTGTTCACAATTTTGGTGAGAACTATGCACAAGATTTTATTTGAACTTTCCGCTTGTCCATTGGCTTGTGGGTGATAAGGGGCTGATTTCTTATGAATTACCAAGAACTCATTCAGTAAGGCTTCTATCACTTCATTCACAAAATGTGTACCTCTATCACTCACAATTTCTATCGGTGGTCCAAATCTAGTGAAAACGTTCTCGAAGAGAAACTTGGCCGTAGTTCTTGCGTCATTTTTCTTGGTTGCTTTGGCTTCAACCCATTTGGTTAGGTAGTCTGTGGCTATAATTATGTATTCCGCATGGGATCCTTTAGTGGGCTAATAGGTCCTATGAAGTCTATTCCCCATTTTGTGAAAGCTCTGGCACTCATCATGGATTTTAGTGGCATTTCATCTCTTCTAATAGGATATTTTGTTCGTTGACATGTATCACACCTTTGCACATATGTTGCTGCATCCTGATGTAAAGTTGGCCACCACATTCCTGGAAAGAGAATCATTTTTGCAGTTTTATCTGTAGAAAAATGTCCTCTTGCAGCTCCTGTATGTGCCATCTTTAAAATAGCAAGATACTCGTCTTCATGAATGCACATTCGCAAATGATTATCTCTTCCTCGTTTAAAGAGTTGTTTTCCAATAAGAGCATAGTCCTTGCTTTGTTCTACAAGTGCTCGTTTTCTTGCTATAGTGGCTCCTTCTGGATACTCTTGGGTCTTTAAGAACTTCACTAGAGGCATGCTCCATCTTGGTGCTACAGTGGATTAGCATAGAGTGGAGTTCTCTTCTGGATTCCGTTCTTGACAGGTTGGGCAGGCTGATACATAGTTATGCGCATCCCTCTACATGGTTGGCCAATATATGCCCAATCTCTTTAGCGTTTGCCATGTCCCGTTCGCATTTAAATGAGTTTTCCATTGATTTACATGTGCTTTTTGAAGCCACATTTCTTGTTCCTCCTCTTCGACGCATCTCATTAGTAATCCACTTGAATCTTGGTGATACAAACTTCCATCAATGATATGAAGGTTTTTAGCCTTCCATAGGTCTTGGGTTCGGTTTGGTGTGATCCCATTTTTAGGTCCATGCGTGAGTATAGGGATCAACTTTTCTGCCCATTGGGGACATACTTTGAGATTAAAAACGTATCTGGCAGATCATCTGGTACTCCTATGGGTGGTTCACCATGTGTCATTCTTGATAGGTGATCCGCTCTTATGTGGGTATTTCCTTTCTTGACTACTACTTCAAAATCAAATTCCATCAACAATAAAAACCATCGTACTAGTCGTCCTGTATTACAAGGCTTATTGACTAAGTACAGTAGGGCTTGATTATCAATGAAGAATTTGAATTTGTTTGCCAAAAGGTAATGTCAGAACTTTTTTACTGCATACACCATCCCTAGGCCTTCTCTTTCAGTCGTGGTATAATTGCGTTCTGCTTGATTCAATTATCTACTGGCATAGGCTATAGGGTGGTCTAACTTTCCGGTATCTGTAGGTTGAGCTAAGATGCAACCAATGGCAAACTTGGAAGCATCCACGTGAATATGAAATTGCTTATTCCAATTGGGTACTCGGAGGATTGGGGCTGAACTCAATCGACTCTTTAATTCATTAAAGGCCTTTTCACATTCTTCAGTCCAGTTAAACTGAGTCAATAATGCATAAAGAGGTCTAGCAATTATGGCATACATATGTATAAATCTTTGGTAGTATCCACAATGTCCCATAAATGCTTGTACTTCTTTAGCGGTCTTAGGTCTCGGTAAATCCAGAATTACTTTGATTTTGTCTTCATCAGTTGAAATTCCATTCTTAGAGACAATATGTCCTAATATCCTTCCTTGTCGAACCATGAAGACACATTTTCCTGGGTTGAGGCATACTCTATATTGTCGACATTTGGCAAAGATCTTTCCTAGTTCAGGGATATGCTCTGATCGTATAGCTGAATAAGTGCATAAGTCATCCACATATACCTCCATACTCTTTCTCGGGAACTCTTTGAATACATGGCACATCAATCTTTGGAAAGTAGTTGGGGCATTGGTTAGGCCGAAAGGCATAACCCTAAAGGCGTATACTCCCCATTCAGTTGCAAAGGCTGTTTTATGTTGGTCCTCAAGAGCAATGGCTGCCTGATTATACCCTGAAAAGCCGTCCAAAAAACTATAAACTTCCTTCCCTGCCACTCTTTCCAAAAGATGATCCATGATGGGTAATGGGTAACTATCCCTTATGGTAGCGGCATTTACTTTTTTCAGATTAATGCATACCCTTAACTTTCCATTCTTTTTCGGTACGACCACTAAAGGTGACACCCATTCCGTGTATTCAATCTCATATATGAACCCCGCATCTAACAACTTGTCTATCTCTTCCTTTATCTTTGATGAGTAAACATCGTTATAGGTGTATGGTCTTTGTTTGGAAGGTTTAGCTTCAGATGTCATAGGGATTCTATGTGCACATATAGATGGATCTACTCCTTTCAAATCCTTATAAGTCCAAGCAAAGACATCCCTGTATTCCCTTATGAGGCGGATTAACTCTTGTTCTTCCTCCATTGAGACATCCTGGCCTATAAAAGTACATCGTTCTTCTCCTTCCTCTAGGGTTACTACTATTTTCTTGGTCTACTCTTTGTTGTCATATGCTATTCCTGACTGTGCTTCTCGTTTTGGCATTTGAATAGCAATTCTTCTCTCTTCTACTTCATATTTTTTGAAGTGGGCGGGCACTTCAAATTGGTCTTGAGGCTTGTTTTCTTCATCAATTTTTGCTTTTTCTAATCCAAGCTCCTCTTCCTGTGTTGGTTCTTGATTTACTTCATTAGTTACGGCACTTACTTCTAGATTTCCACTTTCTCTTTCCATTTGCTCTTGCTCCATTTCAATGCTTTCATAGTCCTCCTTCCATTCTTTTTCAATTACTTCTCCTTCTTCAGCCTCTTGAAGAACTACCACATATAGACTAACATCATAGCCTTCCTCATCAATGCATTCATTCATAGTTATTACTTCTTCGTTTACACATACATCGAGAGTAGCTAAAATCTCCATCCAACCGTGAGGTTCAAATTCTTCATCTAAGAATATTTGAGGCATATAGGCTGGATCTTGTACTGATCTAGCAACTCCTTGCCTTTGCTACCATCCTTTCCTCCTATCCTCTTCCTTTTTCGCAGTTTGGCATATCCATAGATGAGTGTCTTTGTTCATCCATGATTGATCACTTGAACCTATACTAAGAATCGACTGATTATCTTCCTCCTTATGAATCTGATTCCATTGTAAGGGGGGAACATCTTGGTATGTATATGTGTGGAGATTTATTCTTGTGGTGGTTCCTTCATGCTGTAGGTATACAACGTCTTTTCCCCAATCTTGCACTACCTTTAGTTGTCTCATGAAAGGTCTTCCAAGTATCATTTCATAATTGCTAGGCCTTTCAAATTGACAAATCACTAAGGTGTGTTCGAACTCAACTCCGCACGTGGTAAAAACTACTCGTTCCAATAATCCCAAGGGTCGTTCAATGTGTCTGTTTGCCATTTGTATCTTCATGCGTGTGGGTCTTAAAGCTGGTTTTCCCCATTTCTCCCAGATTTCTTTAGTTGCTATTCCTACTCAAGCTCCAGAATCTAAGATGGCTTTGGTGGTGTAACCCCTATAGGTAATTGGAAGGCAAGTATTTCCTTCATCTCCCTCACTGAAATCTCCAACCTTGTCGACTGGGATGTTTATTGTGTTTACTTCATCAGACACCTCCTTTTCTTTCGCCTTGATCTCCAATTGGCTGGTCAGTTTCTCCTTCAATTGTGGTTTGACCTTCAATAGTTCTTCCAACGTCAAAGTGCAAGGGATTTTTACTTTTTAAAGATTTTGTATGATATTCGATGTTTGGACAGATGGGTTCGGTTCTTTTTTCCTTATTGAGGGAATGCAATATAGTTCCGAATTATGTTCGTACTCTCCTGTGTAATTTGGCAAAGCCTTTACACCATCATTCTCTTTGTCACTTGGATCCATTGGTAATATTTCTTCTAAATTCAATTCAGGTATTGAATCCTCTATTCCATCTTCTGCTTCTAGCTCTTCAAAGGGTGGTTTAATTCCTTCCACTTTCTTCCATCTGTCTTCTTGGACTCTTGCCCACAACTCTTTAGGCCATTCCCCTTCTACTTCGGGAACAATGGAGCCTTCCCTTTTATCCTCACAATACTTCCTATTATGTGTCTCACCTGCTTCGGCTTTCTCGGGGTCCTTAGGGATAACACACTCTTGGAATTCTTTTTCAGGAATTCGTGAACTAGGTAGTCGAAGGACAGGTTTTTCTAAGGTTTTTTGAGCCACTTCAATTATTTTTTTGCATATCTCCAACCTTTATTTCTCTAGGTCACCTCTAGGATATTCTCTTTCATGTTGTTCGATGGTAGGTCTTGCTCTTATTCGTGCTTTGTACGCCTGAATCCACATGGCTAATTCTTCAGGCATGGGATCTGCTAAAACTGATCCTACCTCTTCTTTTTTTGACTTTCCTTTCTGATTTTCTTCTTCCTCTTCTTGTTTTCTCTTTTAGATTTTGTTCGCTCTTCTCAATTTCCTTCTTTTGTAGAAATTTCTTTTCCTTTATCCTATCTCTACGGTTCTTCCATCTTTGTGTTCGTTTGCTTACAACACTTTTCTCAGGCTCTTCCGAGTCTTCAACTATTTGAGGTGTAGGTGTGTTCACCTCTTTGTAGCTTTGATTATGTTCTTCAGTTTTTTCCGGGGTCTCTCTAGCTTTAGCTCTAATTATTGCTTTCAATGGTACAGTGTACTCTTTATCGCTTCCTGATGATTCTATCACTTCTATCGCGTTAATCTGCACATTAGAGTTAACTTTGTTGGGGTTCTTGGGGCAATCTCTGAAAAGGTGTTCTTTACCACAATCACTATAGTATCCTTCCCAGACTCGCTGTGGTGGTGGTGGTGGGTTTGGTAGTGTACATTCTCTGATATAATGATCACCTCCGCATCTATAACATGGTCCTCTAGGTACAGGCTGTCTGTTCATGGGTCGGGGAGGTATGGATGCCCTAGGGGCTGTGTACATCAATGACACATAGTCCTGCTCATATCCGTAGGAACTGTCAGGTGCTTCCATGCCATATGCATATGGTTCGTACATTTGTCCATATTCTATCATAGAGCTCTCATAACTGGGATAGTTTCCTTGACTATGGTCATAAGATGAGTCATATGGTTCATTGCTAGGCAATGGTGTGGCTGGGACTATTGCTCTCTCTAGGTTTTCTTCAGGTTGAGCTATTTTCACTGGGACAACATTTTGAGGATGGGGTGGTTGTTGTCCTAACACCGGTTGTGGTTGAGTGTACCCTTGATAAGCATATGGTCGTGGTACAGGTGTCTGCTGCTGATATGTGGGATATCTAAAGGCTTCACCTCCTTGATCTCTCTGAGGGTATCCGTAAGATCTCATGAGCGGTTATGTTGGTCTTGCTTGCCTATTGTAAGGACAATTTTCTGTGCTGCGATTTGTGTATTTTTGTTCTATGCTGCAATATTGTAAAGGGCCTGGAACGGGTGGTCTATTGTAAGCATAAGCAGGTGGTGGGACTATTCCCCTAGTGCACAAATGAGATGGATGATCTCCTCCACAATGCATACATCTTCAAAGCATGGGCACTCTCATTGGGTTGTTGGGGTAGTTCCTCTGTCCTTGAACGTTCAACTTCTTTGCGACTAAGTCGGCTATTTCCTCTACATTGTTCTTAGGGTTTGATGTGCTGCTGGCTGAATCTTCACTTTTGATACTACCTTGAGGTATTTTGAGATCCTCCGCTGGATTGTCTTCTAATTCAATACATTCTTTCATACATTCTTGCAAAGTTTGTACTCTTTTCACATACACCAGAGATCTTAATGATCCATTCAATAATCCTTCCAAAAATAATGACACCATTTTGTTTTGAGTGGGCCTCTCTTCCACTGGGCATCTATCCACATAATGTTTGAATCTTCTTGCTGCCAATCTCACTGATTCCGTAGGAGCTTGCTTAAAGCTATGGATTAATGATGACGAGTTGTTTTTAATTCCAGACTTAGTGAATTCCTCAATCATTTCTTGATAGACTTGTTCCATATTTTGAAAATTGTTAGGATCTAATGGCTGGAACCAAGCTAAAGCTATGTCTGTCAAAGTTAGACCAAAAGACTCATATTGGATAAAAAAATCTTCTACTTGTTCGGCTCTGATTACTTGCTTGAATTCAGCTATATGATTGTAGGTTCACTAGAGCCATCATAGTGATTTCTCATGCATTTGGCCACTTGAATTGGCCTTAATCTTCTTCCTCCTTCAGGCGGTCTAGGCATCACAGGGAAAACGGTCTTCCAATGGGTATACCAGGTCCTCTTGCTCTAGGTGGTCTAACAGGGGCAGGAATTCCATTCCTTGGATCCACAGGTGGATGAGGCCGATAATTAGGGTTATTTGCAGGCATAGCAAACTACACATGTGGTCTAACCGGGATTTGAGTTTGTTGTGTTTGTCCTGACTGTTGAAACGAATTATTCTGAGAGGTTCCATGTGGGTTTTGTGAAGTAGTGGCTTGATCCCTCGGGGGAAACACTGGAATGTTCTGATATTTCAACCCAGCTCTCTCTGAATCTGTTAGGGGCCAATACCTTCTCTCATTCTTGTCCAAATATGTGATGATGGTGGTGAAGTCAGGATCTTGTAACTCATAAACCGTAACTGGATTAGGGGCTTCTTCCCATATTGAAGAGTGGTCTCTAAGGAGATGCTCCATTCCATTGATCAAATACACATCCATTACGGAATCATCTTGGGGAACCAAGTCTCCTCTTCAAACCTTAACAACAGTAGATCTCCCTCTAGGTGTGGTCACTTGCACTTCATCTCCTTCTTCATTAAGGTTATGAGCAGTGTTTTCTTCCCCTTCTAGAGTTCTTCATTAAGGGTCAGACTTCTAGAAAATTTGATTGGGAAAGGACTGACTATGAAACCTCAGGTCACGATACTTGACCCCAAAAAAGTACACGATACTCGATACTTGATGACCACGATACTCGACCTTTGAATCAGACGATACACGATATCTACCCGAGACGATACGCGATACTTGGATAAAGACGATACACGATACACGATACTTGAGTTCACACGATACACGATACTTGTGAGGTATCGCGATTGGGAAAACACGATACTCGATACTTGGGAAGTATCGCGATCAGGGATCACACGATACTCGATACTTGGGAAGTATCGTGATCAGGGATCACACGATACTCGATACTTGGGAAGTATCGCGATCAGGGATCACACGATACTCGATACTTGGGAAGTATCGCGATCAGGGATCACACGATACTCGATACTTGGGAAGTATCGCGATCAGGGATCACACGATACTCGATACTTGGGAAGTATCACGATCAGGGATCATACGATACTCGATACTTGGGAAGTATCGCGATCAGGGATCACACGATACTCGATACTTGGGAAGTATCGCGATAAGGGATCACACGATACTCGATACTTGGGAAGTATCACGATCAGGGATCACACGATACTCGATACTTGGGAAGTATCGCGATCAGGGATCACACGATACTCGATACTTGGGAAGTATCGCGATCAGGGATCACACGATACTCGATACTTGGGAAGTATCGCGATCAGGGATCACACGATACTCGATACTTGGGAAGTATCGCGATACTCAATCACAGGAGATCACGATACCTAGGTATTGCGATACTCGACCGCGGGAGAACACGATACTTGACACTTTTAGTTTTTTGCAAGTGTGTTTTGAATTTTGAATGATTATATGTGTTTATCAAGCTTCTCTAACCTCTCCTCACCAACTGTATCACAGAAATAGACTTCTCTCACCCCTGGAAGACTCTCGTGATACTTGCCGCAGATCGTTTTCTCTGATATGTTTAATTTATGAGACACTGATGGGAGGATGATGAATGTGCTTACCTTGGGAACGCTCTCTCAGCTCCCTAACCTCTCTGACTCATTTTGCACAGCTCAAAAAGCCTAGATCTTTGCTCACGATACTCGACAGTAGCTTCTCACGATACTTGTTCAAGAGACAAGTGACTTACAAAATGACATTTTTTGGCTTTTATACTTTTGAATTTTCCTACTCACTGAAAAAAAAACAACAAGACAAAGACTGAAAGATACTCTAATTACTTAACCTACTCCCTTACTCTTCCTACTCTACTCACTCCACTCACTTCCCTAGACTAATAACTCACTACACACACTTCAAAAGTGAGAAGTAGTAAGTGCGGATGAATGTGACTTACCAAAGAAGAGAAAATCACTACTCCTCCTCTCGCTTCAATGCAAAAAGCTACTTACCATCACACGAATGCCTCGGTTTGATTCGACACTCCCCGACAACGGCGCCAAAAAACGTGTGTACCTAAGAACCAACTTAGAGACTTGTGGAGAAGGAGACTATACCTCGATCCCCCTCAAGTGCATATAGTGGGGATTCACGCTTTAATTATCAATCCGATGAGTATCAAAACCTATCCGAGTGTATGAAGAACATGCATTCAAATGAAGATCAATGAAAATGAGTTACTCAAAGAGTGCAAACAAGACAAAGACTAATCCAAACAAGATTCATCTATCAGTCATGGTGTCGTGATACTTGGAACAGCAGCCAACAGTAAATTGAGCTTTTCTCCTGGCTCCGAACTCCGAATATAGCAAATAGCATATGTGTTTCGAAGCTCTCAAGAAGACGCATCCAATGGTAGTATTTTCACTCAATTTTGATGCTTCTACTTCATACCACAGCAAACAAACACTTTCATGGATAGACAACACTTCCTAACACTCTTTTCAAGCAACACACATGCATACAAGCTCACAAAGAAGATGATACAGAGAGGACAAGACACAAATTCGAAATTCTGTGCTCTTGATTCTCACAATGGCAAAAAGTCCTTACAAAGAGTCACAAATTGACTTATATACATGTGCCCTAAAAATGGTCCTTTCACACAAGAGATCGGCACTTTATTCACTGATCGTGTGTGTGCATCTCCGCTTGCATTCTTCCTGACGAAGCGAAGGTGGTTGGGCTCCCGCTGTCCGTATCTGAGTTTTTTGGGCCTTCGCATCTGTGTCTTGGCTCCAGTCGCCTCGTTGATTTTTGGCTCGTTTGACCCTGTTGCCCTATGAGCAACAAGTGAAGGGCTTCCTTGATCCCCTTATTTTTCTAAGTTATATCATGGTTTTGCATGCTTTCGTATTACAGGACAGTATTCCGGTGCATGATTTTAATGCCTATTTGTCGGTGTGCAATGAAATCTGTATGTCGGGTCTATGTTGTTCGGTGTTGCCAAAATACTACATGGTGAATCTACAGGTGATCCTGAGTTGTAACCCTGGAAAACACTCCTGCAGGGGAGAAATTATTCTTAGCTCCCTGTGCGTCTCCCTAAGTGCAAACCGTGCATGCGGGCAGAGATAGCACGGTTCTTATCCACATACCTACGTCAGTTGTCTATGCCATCTTTAAGAGTTTTGGGATTTCAAAGGAGTTTATGTCATCAGAACTGATTGAAGGACTCTACTTGACCTGCTTTTTGTTGGAAAGAAAGATGCATGTGCATCATGAGTGGTCTTTTGTACTCTGTTTCTGGATGATATACATATATTTTCTTTATTTATTAATGGTCATATGCATCTTTGATGCTCTCTCTTTCCCTTTTCTATCTCAATAAAAATTGGCACTACAGTTGAATGTTGGGCATCCCTAATAAGGGGGAGTCAAAATCATGTTCATGGGGATGGGTATTAATGGAATCAGGTTCAGAAGCATAGTTGCTCGACAGGATTAATGTGGTGGTGGTCGACTGATTGTCTCGTGGTGTTTTCCTCCTCATCCTATTGTGTTACTCTCCATTTGTCTTCCCATCCAGACAAGATCTGTGTAGTTCTCAGAAATCGTTCCTTACATCAACGTTAATATATCAACCTATTGCTGTATATGATAACTATTCGGGACATTGATACGAAGCGCAGGCACAACATTACTGGTGCTCCCAAAACCTTTTGGGAGTTCAGTGATGGCCCAATATGGTTTCTAGTCACATTCTTAATTCATTCAAGCTGGATGATAGTTTTGGCACATTCCACAGGTAACTCGAAGCTTGAAACAAAATTGAGCGCTTCTCAAATATGCTCGAGGCATAACAGCTAGTATACGACCATGATGGTGAGAAGTTTTCTTCGCTTGACATATGAAGCCACTATCCTTGGGTGCTCTCCATTCATGCTTGCTCCTTTTGATTATGTCTGCTCTATGCCCATATAATTGTGAGTGACATGAACGCTTTAAGTTAATGCCTGAATTCCTATTAAAGGTGATATTCCTTGTATGAAAGAAAACATTAGGATAGCACGCCTCCTCCCTACCCTTTAAGAAACATGTTATGCAACAAATGCATAACCATGCTTCCTGATGATATTCAGATTTTTGCATTCATATTCTTTGTATTAGACACATTTCTATTGCAGGTTGGTGCTTGCCCGAAATAGCTTGGGATAACTTGACCTTTATGACCATACGTTATGCTGAAATATCCTGGCTACTCGATACCTACTTAGCGAAGGAAAATGCCTATGTGCATGTTTTGAGACTGTTACAAAGCCCTATTAACCACATCTTCACAACTTGAGGCACTCAGGTTGTGGGTCTCTAGTGACTGTCATTTAGTAAAACAAAATGAGCTAGTCTCAACACTTTCCAGAGAAGCCATCAGTAAGAGGAAGTGCGTAGGGGGCACACATCCTTTCACTAATTCCTAGTAAAGCATCAGTGGAATGAATTTAAAAGCTCCATTGTTGTATGGCATGCAAAGCTTCCAACTAATTGATGTTCTTTGTGGAGGAATCTGAGGCGTCCCTACACCTTTTCAGCAACACTTGACAAGATGCAATCCGGAAGTAGGATGATTTTTCAGGCTTGAAGGATAGTGGAATCATCATGAATGTTCTGTATGGCGACCATAACATTGAAATACAACTGTTGGGATTGTTGGGTTCGTTTTTTGATGATCTCTTTAAAGAAAAGTATCTCTAAAATTTGAGCTCAAATTGTCTTGTGTCTGAGTGTGACAAGCTCAAAGGAAGAATGAGGGTGCCTTTTTAGTGCTACCCATTGGTATTTCAAGCTTGCCGTGCCTACACTTTGTGGATCCGTGGGTGTGTGTGGCCTTCGGTTGGCCTAGGGTGCCTCTCTTCTTTCAATTTTTGAGTAGTTTAGAGGTTTATTTTTGTTTGTGGCACAAAAATAACCCCCTAACCCCCTTTTCTCTCTCTCATTTCTTCACACATTCACATCTCCACACACACATTTGGCATCACCATCCATCTCTGACATTTCTTGAATTTGGTGTTGGCCTTGGAGAAGGAGATGGGTCCCCTCCTCTATCCCTCTCTCTCTTCGATTTCAAGAAAACTCGAAAAGAAAGTTTAACAAACACATGTGGGGGGCTATGACTAACGTTTTTTTTTAAGCTATCATTGCCCAAACCAAAATATGCATTGCTCCTTTAATTTTTGCGTACCAGAAGACTTAAAGTCTTGGAAATTGTGGTTTTCGGCCATAAAGGCATCCGCATGCCTTGAAATGTGTGGGCGTACGCATGGTTTGGTGGGGGGGAAATTAATTCCATCCCCGCCATTCACCTCTTCTCTTTCATAGGGTCTCGCATTCTCTTGCTCTCTCATGCTCCCTTGCTATGGTGGAGCTGAGCCCTCAGTGTCATGATCGTGCCCCAGAGTTCCCTTTGCTCCCGATTCTCAAGCACCAGTTCGAGCGCCCGACAAGCCTCCATGCTTCCTGATGCTTTGTTATCTTTGGTGAGGCATGCTATCGCGCTTTCTGGCTCCTCCGGCTTGGGGTCGAACATTCTTCTGGTTCCCCTCAGCTTTTGGCTATGGCGGGCTGAGTGTGCTCACCCAACTCTCTTACTCTCCTGGTGGTGCACTGGTTCTCTGTACTCTTTCAAGGTCGAGTTCCATCAGGCTCCCCCTTCTCCACTCTCTGTCAGGATTATGCTCGCAAGTCTCCCCATCTCCGTTTACCATCAGGTTTGAGTTGAACCAAGCTTCCAATCGACACTTGCTATCGTTGCGGAATGCCATCAACTCCCTATCTCTGTTGCTGCCCGCTTGGGTTCTACTTACCGGCTCTGCTCGTGCTTCTTTTCTCTCATATCTCGCTATTGGAATAGTGTTGTTGTGATTATGGCAGACGGTCAACCTCTACACCATGTTTGTATTGGGTTTCCTTTGTGGTTGTGCTGCTAAAGATCTCTTGGAGTGGGCGCACCTTCGAAGATGCGGTCCGGCTCAGATCTGCTGGCTTTCGTTCTTCCTCCACACTTAAACTACTGGATATTAGATCGTGTGTGTGCATCCCCGCTTGCATTCTTCCTGACGAAGCGAAGGAGGTTGGGCTCCTGCTGTCCCTATTTGAGTTTTTTGGGCCTTCGCATCTGTGTCTTGGCTCTAGTCGCCTTTTGATTTTTGGCTCATTTGACCCTGTAGCCCTATGAGCAACAAGTGAAGGGCTTCCTTGATCCCCTTATTTTTCTAAGTTATATAATGGTTTTGCATGCTTTCGTATTACAGGACAATATTCTGGTGCATGATTTTAATGTCTATTTGTCAGTGTGCAATGAAATCTATATGTCGGGTCTATGTTGTTGGATGTTGCCAAAATACTACATGGTGAATCTACAGGTGATCCTGAGTTGTAACCTTGGAAAACACTCCTGCAGGGGAGAAATTAGTCTTATCTCCGTGTGTGTCTCTATAAGTGCCAACCGTGCAAGCGGGCAAAGGTAGCACGGTTCTTATCCACATACCTACGTTAGTTGTCTATGCCATCTTTAAGAGTTTTGGGATTTCAAAGGAGTTTATGTCATCGAAACTGATTGAAGGACTCTACTTGACCTGCTTTTTGTTGGAAAGAAAGATGCATGTGCATCATGAGTGGTCTTTTGTACTCTGTTTCTGGATGATATACATATATTTTCTTTATTTATTAATGGTCATATGCATGCTTGATGCTCTGTCTTTCCCTTTTCTATCTCAATTAAAATTGGCACTACAGTTGAATGTTGGGCATCCTTAATAAGGGGGAGTCAAAATCATGTTCATGGGGATGGCTATTAATGGAATTAGGTTCGGAAGCATAGTTGCTCGACAGCATTAATGCATGGTGCTCGACTGATTGTCTCGTGGTGTTTGCCTCCTCATCCTATTGTGTTACTCTCCCTTTGTCTTCCCATCCAGACAGGATCTGTGTAGTTCTCAGAAATCGTTCCTTACATCAACGTTAATATATCAACCTATTGCTGTATATGATAACTATTCGGGACATTGATACGAAGCGCAGACACTACATTACTGGTGCTCCCAAAACCTTTTGGGAGTTCACTGATGGCCCAATATGGCTGCTATTCACATTCTTAATTCATTCAAGCTTGATGATAGTTTTGGCACATTCCACAGGGTAACTCGAAGCTTGAAACAAAGTTGATCGCTTCTCAAATATGCTCGAGGCATAACAACTAGTATACGACCATGATGGTGAGAACTTTTCTTCGCTTGACATATGAAGCCACTGTCCTTGGGTGCTCTCCATTCATGCTTGCTCCTTTTGATTATGCCTGCTCTATTCCCATATAATTGTGAGTGACATGAATGCTATAAGTTGATGCCCGAATTCCTATTAAAGGTGATATTCCTTGTATGAAAGAAAACATTAGGATAGCACGCCTCCTCCCTACCCTTTAAGAAACATGTTATGCAACAAATGCATAACCATGCTTCCTGATGATATTCGGATTTTTGCATTCATATTCTTTGCATTAGACACATTTCTATTGCAGGTTGGTGCTTGCCCGAAATAGCTTGGGATAACTTGACCTTTATGACCATATGTTAGGCTGAAATCTCCTGACTACTCGATACCTGCTTAGCAAAGGAAAATGCCCATGTCCATGTTTTGAGACTGTTACAAAGCCCTATTAACCACATCTTCACAACTTGAGGCACTTAGGTTGTGGGTCTCTCATGACTGTCATTTAGTAAAACAGAATGAGCTAGTCTCAACACTTTCCAGAGAAGCCATCCATAAGACGAACTGCATAGGGGGCACACATCCCTTCACTAATTCCTAGTAAAGCATCATTGGAATGAATTTAAAAGTTCAATTGTTGTATGGCATGCAAAGCTTCCAAGTAATTGATGTTCTTTGTGGAGGAATCTGAGGCGTCCCTACACCTTTTCTGCAACACTTGACAAGATGCGACCGGGAACTAGGATGATTTTTCAGGCTTGAAGGATAGTGGAATCATCATGAATGTTCTGTATGGCGACCATAACATTGAAATACAACTGTTGGGATTGTTGGGTTCGTTTTTTGATGATCTCTTTAAAGAAAAGTATCTCTTAAATTTGAGCTCAAATTGTCTTGTGTCTAAGTGTGACATGCTCAAAGGAAGGATGAGGGTGCCTTTTTAGTGCTACCCATTGGTCTACCTATCTATATGTAGCTGGCTACCTCCATGTTTTTGAAAATTGATAATACATTTGCTCCAAATGTTCTCTAAGGGTTTTATGTGTTCTATTCTTTGATGGAAAAGAAAATAGTCATACCATATGTTTGAAATTGAAAGTCTTGGTAACTGACTCTAGGCTAGATGTTTCCAAGCTAGATGTTTTATAATTCTAAAGATCTATGTGAAGGGCACAATTACAGGCTGATTGGTTGGGTCAACTCACTAAAGGATAAGAGATACTGTAACATGCTTTTGTGGTGCTTTCCCCTGTGTTTGCAATTGCAATTGGTCACATTTGCTGCTTCATAACCTATTCTTAGTCTGCAAATTCCTTTTAGGCTGTCAACTAGATGAATATCAAAACAGTTACTGACTAAGCTTTGGGATGCACAACACTCCCTTGTGGAAGTTTGCAGGCTTTGGGATGCTACAGTTTGATGAATTACTTTCCCTTTTGACTTAAGTGCCATCTCTGCTTTCTGATACTTGGCATTGCAGGTTTTGGTGCCCCACCAAGGAGTGATACACATGTTGAGTTTGAATAGTGTTGATTCCTTTGGCACCTAATATGTATGCATTTTATGGTGTAAAAGTTGCAAGAATGTATGTGACTGGTACATATTGATTCTTTTCCTTAGGGAAGCCGTCCCTTATGATGATTAAAGAGCTTCTGTGCATACTGAATTCTTTTTTGCTGATCTTTAAATAAGAAGCTTACTGTGTACTCAATTCCTCTAATTCTGAGTGTTGCAGGTTTGAAAAAATAGGGGTGGTGCTTCTTGGGCTTATGAAATTTCTATTGAATGCTCGTCATAATCATTGGAAATGAATAAATTGCTTATATGTTTGTGTGGTACAAAAGTCGCAATGGTATGAATGCTGCTTATGTTCTGTGTCCATTGACCCACTAACTGAAATCGGGTTCAAGACTGCACAAACTCTTGCTACCTGCTAATGCATCTCTTGATTCTACTCTCTATTAATACAAGTGTTTGTTTCTTGTAAAATTCCTGGGTTGGGTGCATATTGCTTATACTTTAAAATGATCTTCATGACGTAAGCATGTATTCTTTAAAGGATATTTGCATGTGAACATGCACATAAGGGGTTGAAATTCTTGATTTAGACCTAAACTTAGTTAAGTGTGAAGTCATAAATGAATGTTTGTTTTTTGCTAGGGAAGTAACTCTCTAGTTCCACATTCCTGATTTAAGGCTTAAATTCATTACAGGCCAACACTCTTATTGATCATTCTTACCTCCTATGGATGTTTTGCTATTATGGATTGCAGGAATAGTGTTGGATAAGTTGTTTGAATCTCATGAACGCTTGTAAAATGATAGGACTCATAATGTTGCACAATAGTCTAATCAGTTTTGGGAACACATCACACTCATGTTAACTTCCAAGCTTGTTGACTAGCTGCATAGTATAAACGATGGCAGGACCTTAGGCTACATTCACCTCATGCTTTACATTGCAAAATATCACTCTCACTTGAGAATAACAAAGTGGAATCATTGAGACATAAGGGATAGGCACTTTGGCTCTTGATTGGGCTTCTTGTTTTTTGGGTGCTATTTTTTCTTTGTAGGAGCAAGAAGATTTTCATGTAGAAGAGCAAGTCTTGCAACAATAGATGTTTTCTGAAGTGGAAACTAAAAATGGAATTACATTTTGTGGCTAGTTCTTTTCAATTTTAGTCTACTTGTTATGTATGTTTAAATTTTAGTAATTGGAGCTTTGAAGAGAAGGCACATTGGATGGAGGCTGGGCTGACTGCCCCCCAAGGGGATTGTGTCACTCAGCAATATGGAGTTGCAGACTTGAAGACTGACGACTTGCTGATTCAAAGATTTGCAGCCTTGCAAAATCCAGATTTGAACAGCTGCACATTCGCTGAATGGAAGACTCAAAACTTGGACCAGTCCAGCAATATATGCTTCTCATTTCTCAGCTTTGTCAAGGACGACAAAGTCTAGGAGGAGGAGGGTGTTGTTATAAGGGTTGCCCACAATTTCCTCATGCAATGGCACCCTCTAGCCCTCATAAAAATGCCTTTTTTCTTGTATTTAGGAGATGTCCATACGAACACTCTCCTAAACCCCTTTTTGAAATTTTCTTTAGTCTATGGTATTGAAGCCTTTTCCATAAAGTAGCTTTTTTGCACAAATTCAAATCCCCCACGTAGAAGTTTTCCCACGTGCTCATTCTTTAGAGTGGGTTGTTAGAAAGATCTAGAGAGATATGACCATGTGCTCCTTTTTTACTTTTCCAAAAGAGCACATGGGGAATTATGCTGAGCCTATAAATAGAGGCTCATTTCTTGTAAAGGGGGGTCCCTTGGCCATGGCCTAGGCCTCCATGCTAATGGAAAGAAGGTTCATTGGGCTTCCACATTTCTCCTTGTGTGCTAGGCGTTGATCCATGTGTGTGGGTTTGGCACTTGGGGTTGTCTTGTGTGTGAGGATTGCCCTCCCTTGCTCCTTTTGACGTTGGCCATGGTGCCATTGTTTGTGGACATGGGTGTGTGTGCATTGCGTACACTTCCTACAACTCCTCTTGGAAGAGCCTCTCACTTCCATGTGAGGCTGTTGCTCCCCTTTTCTCAACATTTTGGTACCGTTTCCGGGGATGTTGGCCTTTAGCTGTTGGGTTTTTTCAAGCTTGCCGTGCCTACACTTTGTGGATCCGTGGGTGTGTGTGGCCTTCGGTTGGCCTAGGGTACCTCTCTTCTTTTAATTTTTGAGTAGTTTAGATCTTTCTTTTTGTTTGTGGCACAAAAAACACCCCCTAACCCCCTTCTCTCTCTCATTTCTTCACACATTCACATCTCCACACACACATTTGGCATCACCATCCATCTCTGACATTTCTTGAATTTGGTGTTGGCCTTGGAGAAGGAGATGGGTGCCCTCCTCTATCCCTCTCTCTCTTCGATTTCAAGAAAACTCGAAAAGAAAGCTTAACAAACACATGTGGGGGGCTATGACTAACGTTTTTTTTTTAAGCTATCATTGCCCAAACCAAAATATGCATTCCTCCTTTATTTTTGCATACCAGAAGACTTAAAGTCTTGGAAATTGTGGTTTTTGGCCATAAAGGCATCCGCATGCCTTGAAATGTGTGGGCGTCCGCATAATTTGGTGGGGGGGAATTAATTACATCCCTCCCATTCACCTCTTCTCTTTTGTAGGGTTTCGCATTCTCTTGCTCTCTCATGCTCCCTTGCTATGGTGGAGCTGAGCCCTCAGTGTCATGATCGTTCCCCAGAGTTCCCTCTACTCCCGATTCTGAGGCACCAGTTCGAGCATCCGACAAGCCTCCATGCTTCCTGATGCTTTGTTATCTTTGGTGAGGCATGCTATCGTGCTTTCTGGCTCCTCCGGCTTAGGGTCGAACATTCTTCTGCTTCCCCTCAGCTTCTGGCTATGGCGGGCTGAGTGTGCTCACCCAACTCTCTTAATCTCCTGGTGGTGCACTGGTTCTCTGTACTCTTTCAAGGTCGAGTTCCATCAGGCTCCCCCTTCTCCACTCTCTGTCAGGATTATGCTCGCAGGTCTCCCCATCTCCGTTTACCATCAGGTTTGAGCTTAACCAAGCTTCCCATCGACACTTGCTGTCGTTGCTGAATGCCATCAACTCCCTATCACTGTTGCTGCCCCGCTTGGGTTCTACTTACCGGCTCTGCTCGTGCTTCTTTTCTCTCATATCTCGCTATTGGAATAGTGCTGCTGTGATTATGGCAGACGGTCAACCTCTACATCATATTTGTATTGGGTTTCCTTTGTGGTTGTGCTGGTAAAAATCTCTTGGAGTGGGCGCACCTTCGAAGATGCGGTCCGGCTCACATCTGCTGGCTTTCGTTCTTCCTCCACACTTAAATTGCTGGATATTAGATCGTGTGTGTGCATCCGCGCTTGCATTCTTCCTGACGAAGCGAAGGTGGTTGGGCTCCCGCTGTCCGTATCTGAGTTTTTTGGGCCTTCGCATCTGTGTCTTGGCTCTAGTCGCCTTTTGATTTTTGGCTCGTTTGACCCTGTTGCCCTATGAGCAACAAGTGAAGGCCTTCCTTGATCCCCTTATTTTTCTAAGTTATATCATGGTTTTGCATGCTTTCATATTACAGGACAGTATTCTGGTGCATGATTTTAATGCCTATTTGTCGGTGTGCAATGAAATCTGTAAGTCGGGTCTATGTTGTTCGGTGTTGCCAAAATACTACATGGTGAATCTACAGGTGATCCTGAGTTGTAACCCTGGAAAACACTCCTGCAGGGGAGAAATTAGTCTTAGCTCCCTGTGCGTCTCCCTAAGTGCCAATCGTGCAAGCGGGCAGAGGTAGCACAGTTCTTATCCACATACCTACGTCAGTTGTCTATGCCATCTTTAAGAGTTTTGGGATTTCAAAGGAGTTTATGTCATCGAAACTGATTGAAGGACTCTACTTGACCTGCTTTTTGTTGGAAAGAAAGATGCATGTGCATCATGAGTGGTCTTTTGTACTATGTTTCTGGATGATATTCATATATTTTCTTTATTTATTAATGGTCATATGCATCTTTGTTGCTCTGTCTTTCCCTTTTCTATCTCAATAAAAATTGGCACTACAGTTGAATGTTGGGCATCCTTAATAAGGGGGAGTCAAAATCATGTTCATGGGGATGGGTATTAATGGAATCAGGTTCGGAAGCATAGTTGCTCGACAGGATTAATGCATGGTGGTCGACTGATTGTCTCGTGGTGTTTGCCTCCTCATCCTATTGTGTTACTCTCCCTTTGTCTTCCCATCCAGACATGATCTATGTAGTTCTCAGAAATCGTTCCTTACATCAACGTTAATATATCAACCTATTGCTGTATATGATAACTATTCTGGACATTGATACGAAGCGGAGGCACAACATTACTGGTGCTCCCAAAACCTTTTGGGAGTTCAGTGATGGCCCAATATGGTTGCTAGTCCTATTCTTAATTCATTCAAGCTTGATGATAGTTTTGGCACATTCCACAGGTAACTTGAAGCTTGAAACAAAGTTGAGCGCTTCTCAAATATGCTCGAGGCATAACAGCTAGTATACGACCATGACGGTGAGAAGTTTTCTTCGCTTGACATATGAAGCCACTGTCCTTGGGTGCTCTCCATTCATGCTTGCTCCTTTTTATTATGCCTGCTATATGCCCATATAATTGTGAGTGACATGAAGGCTATAAGTTGATGCCCGAATTCCTATTAAAGGTGATATTCCTTGTATGAAAGAAAACATTAGGATATCACGCCTCCTCCCTACCCTTTAAGAAACATGTTATGCAACAAATGCATAACCATGCTTCTTGATGATATTCAGATTTTTGCATTCATATTCTTTGCATTAGACACATTTCTATTGCAGGTTGGTGCTCGCCCGAAATAGCTTGGGATAACTTGACCTTTATGACCATACGTTAGGCTGAAATCTCGTGGCTACTCGATACCTGCTTAGCGAAGGAAAATGCCCATGTGCATGTTTTGAGACTATTACAAAGCCCTATTAACCACATCTTCACAACTTGAGGCATTTAGGTTGTGGGTCTCTCATGACTGTCATCTAGTAAAACAGAATGAGCTAGTCTCAACACTTTCCAGAGAAGCCATCCATAAGAGGAACTGCATAGGGGGCATATATCCTTTCACTAATTCCTAGTAAAGCATCAGTGGAATGAATTTAAAAGCTCCATTGTTGTATGGCATGCAAAGCTTCCAAGTAATTGATGTTCTTTGTGGAGGAATCTGAGGCGTCCCTACACCTTTTCTGCAACACTTGACAAGATGCGACCGGGAACTAGGATGATTTTTCAGGCTTGAAGGATAGTGGAATCATCATGAATGTTCTGTATGGCGACCATAACATTGAAATACAACTTTTGGGATTGTTGGGTTCGTTTTTTGATGATCTCTTTAAAGAAAAGTATCTCTTAAATTTGAGCTCAAATTGTCTTATGTCTAAGTGTGACAAGCTCAAAGGAAGGATGAGGGTGCCTTTTTAGTGCTACCCATTGGTCTACCTATCTATATGTAGGAGGCTACCTCCATGTTTTTGAAAATCGATAATACATTTGCTCCAAATGTTCTCTAAGGGTTTTATGTGTTCTATTCTTTGATGGAAAAGAAAATAGTCATACCATATGTTTGAAATTGAAAGTCTTGGTAACTGACTCTAGGCTAGATGTTTCCAAGCTAGATGTTTTATAATTCTATAGATCTATGTGAAGGGCACAATTATAGGCTGATTGGTTGGGTCAACTCACTAAAGGATAAGAGATACTGTAACATGCTTTTGTGGTGCTTTCCCCTGTGTTTGCAATTGCAATTGGTCACATCTGCTGCTTCATAACCTAGTCTTAGGCTGCAAATTCCTTTTAGGCTGTCAACTAGATTAATATCAAAACAGTTACTAACTAAGCTTTGGGATGCACAACACTCCCTTGTGGAAGTTTGCAGGCTTTGGGATGCTATAGTTTGATGAATTACTTTCCCTTTTGACTTAAGTGCCATCTCTGCTTTCTGATACTTGGCATTGCAGGTTTTGGTGCCCCACCAAGGAGCGATACACATGTTGAGTTTGAATAATGCTGATTCCTTTTGGCACCTAATATGTATGCATTTTATGGTGTAAAAGTTGAAAGTTTGTATGTGACTGGTACATATTGATTCTTTTCCTTAGGGAAGCCGTCCCTGATGATGATTAAAGAGCTTCTGTGGATACTGAATTCTTTTTTGCTGATCTTTAAATAAGAAGCTTACCGTGTACTCAATTCCTCTGATTCTGAGTGTTGCAGGTTTGAAAAAATAAGGATGGTGCTTCTTGGGCTTATGAAATTTCTATTGAATGCTCGTCATAATCATTGGAAATGAATAAATTGCTTATATGTTTGTGTGGTACAAAAGTCGCAATGGTATGAATGCTGCTTATGTTCTGTGTCCATTGACCCACTAACCGAAATCGGGTTCAAGACTGCACAAACTCTTGCTACCTGCTAATGCATCTCTTGATTCTACTCTCTATTAATACAAGTGGTTGTTTCTTGTAAAATTCTTGGGTTGGGTGCATATTGCTTATACTTTAAAATGATCTTCATGACGTAAGCATGTATTCTTTAAAGGATATTTGCATGTGAACATGCACATAAGGGGTTGAAATTCTTGATTTAGACCTAAACTTAGTTAAGTGTGAAGTCCTAAATGAATGTTGTTTTTTGCTAGGGAAGTAACTCTCTAGTTCCACATTCCTCATTTAAGGCTTAAATTCATTACAGGCCAACACTCTTATTGATCATTCTTACCTCCTATGGATGTTTTGCTATTATGGATTGTAGGAATAGTGTTGGATAAGTTGTTTGAATCTCATGAACGCTTGTAAAATGATAGGACTCATAATGTTGCACTATAGTCTAATCATTTTGGGAACACATCACGCTCTTGTTAACTTTCAAGCTTGTTGACTAGGTGCATAATATAAACGATGGCAGGACCTTAGGCTACATTCACCTCATGCTTTACATTGCAAAATATCACTCTCACTTGAGAATAACAAAGTGGAATCATTGAGACATAAGGGATAGGCACTTTGGGTCTTGATTGGGCTCCTTGTTTTTTGGGGGCTATTTTTTCTTTGTAGGAGCAAGAAGATTTTCATGCAGAAGAGCAAGTCTTGCAGCAATAGATGTTTTCTGAAGTGGAAACTAAAAATGGAATTACATTTTGTGGCTGGTTCTTTTCAATTTCAGTCTACTTGTTATGTATGTTTAAATTTCAAGAATTGGAGCTTTGAAGAGAAGGCACATTGGATGGAGGCTGGGCTGACTGCCCCCCAAGGGGATTGTGTCGCTCAGCAATATGGAGTTGTAGACTTGAAGACTGACGACTTGCTGATTCAAAGATTTGCAGCCTTGCAAAATTCAGATTTGAACAGCTGCACATTCGCTGAGTGGAAGACTCAAAACTTAGACCAGTCCAGCAATATATGCTTCTCATTTCTCAGCTTTGTGGAGGACGACAAAGTCTAGGAGGAGGAGGGTCTTGTTATAAGGGTTGCCCACAATTTCCTCATGCAATGGCACCCTCTAGCCCTCATAAAAATACCTTTTTTCTTGTATTTAGGAGATGTCCATATGAACACTCTCCTAAACCCCTTTTCAATATTTCCTTTAGTCTATGGTATTGGAGCCTTCTCCATAAAGTAGCTTTTTTGCACAAATTCAAATTCCCCACGTAGAAGTTTTCCCATGCGCTCATTCTTTAGAGTGGGTTGTTAGAAAGATCTAGAGAGATATGACCATGTGCTCCTTTTTTACTTTTCCAAAAGAGCACATGGGGAATTATGCTGAGCCTATAAATAGAGGCTCATTTCTTGTAAAGGGGGGTCCCTTGGCCATGGTCTGGGCCTCCATGCTAATGGAAAGAAGGTTCATTTGGCTTCCACATTTCTCCTTGTGTGCTACGCGTTGATCCATGTGTGTGGGTTTGGCACTTGGGGTTGTCTTGTGTGTGAGGATTGCCCTCCCTTGCTCCTTTTGACGTTGGCCATGGTGCCATTGTTTGTGGACGTGGGTGTGTGTGCGTTGCGTACACTTCTTGCAACTCCTCTTGGAAGAACCTCTCACTTCCATGTGAGGCGGTTAGGGTCTGTTGCTCCCCTTTTCTCAACAGCTTCCAAGCCACAAATAATCAACAATAGCAATGCAAGTTTCCCTATACTCAGCCTCACAATTAGAAGTGGCTATAGCATGTTGTTTCGTGCTCAACCAAGATATGCATGAAGTACCAATCATGAAGAAAAAACCTCCTATGGACATCCTGTTTAGTAGAACAATGGTGGGCACAAACAGTGATGGAGATCCACCTCATAATTGCCAAACCTTGGAGATGTGAGGGTGATATAATTTTCACACAAGTGTGAAGGTGAGAAGCACACAAGGTGCACACACACAAACACACACAGACACGCACAAGGAAGAGTGGAAAGAGTGGAACAATGGAATCTCTTAATCACATGAAAACTAATTACAAATGCACTTCTTTAGTTCCTCTAATCCTCAACCAAGTCACGTCTCAAAATGAGATTTCAAGCTCTTTTTATAGTTTTTGAGCTAGTTTTGGTTGGTTTCATATCTAGCATTTGGCATAGTTAAAAATTAGGCCTTATAACTAATTTGAGGGCTCAAATGAAGTCCAAAAATTATGAAATTTGATATGTTACTTCTACCTAGTCTCCTCAAGCTCAAGAAATCCTTAGCTTGTGAAAAATATATACTTTTGTTTAGTTTGAATTTTGGGTCTTTCCTTTATATGCTGCCTCTTCTCCTATGCATGTTCAAGTCATGACTTCCGCCCATGCTACCTGTTGATTTTCATGTTGGATCTTTATGATGGCCAACACTCCCCTCCCTCTCGTGTTTGTCGTACCTAACATATTCTTATGCCTAGGAATGACCAATGTAATTTTGAATAATATCTATGGCCAAAGTTTTCTCTAAAATGCATAATTATTTTGCGCCCTTCACCTCCTTGAAAGCTTCGTCTATTCCATACATTTCACATCACATACATTACATTATTTCCACCCACTTCTAAAAAAAGAAAATGAAACTTATTTTTTAAGTCCTCTTGATCCATGCATCTTATGATTTATTTTTGGCTTAATATTTATTTTTCTCTTCAATGTATGCAAATACTAATGTTTGACTATTTCAAATACATCATGAATTGATAAATTTATGGGATTGAATATATAATATTTTTTAAGGAATATATTTTCCACATGGGGGTTAGTTTATAAATCCATGCATTTTCCTTATCATCTCTACCAAAGAGATGATGGAAGATATCCTCTTTTCAACTCTTTAACTTGGAATTGTTGGATTTTGAGCACTAAGGAAGCATGCAAACAACATGACGAATAAGAAGAAGAAGCTTGCACCACAACATTGAGTGTATTATGATGTGATTATACAATGATAAGTAGCTCATTAGGGTTATATGTATAAATAAGCTGAGGGGACCTCTTTAAGAAAAAAGTATACTAGCAATCATAAATGTGTTCATACATCACGACCCAAATATGCCAACAAGTCCCCCTTAGGAGTGATGCGATGAGCAAGGAGCTGACACTCATGTATAAGGAAGTGTCAACCAATGTGGACTAAAACAAACCAATAAAAGACAGTAAGCCCAAAGCTTTGCAAAAAGTCTCAAAATCCTCATAAGATAGAGCCTTTGTAAAAAAGTGTGAAGGTGAGAAGCACACAAGGCATACACACACACACATACAAAAGGAGGAGTGCAAAGAGTGGAACAATGGAATCTCTTAATCGCTTGAAAACTAATGTAGATGCACTTCTTTAGTTCCTTTAATCCTCAACCAAGTAACCTCTCAAAATGAGCCTTCAAGCTCTTTTTATAGTTTTTGAGCTAGTTTTGGCTTTTCATATCTAATGTTTGGCATAGTTAAAAATTGCGTCCTATAACTAATTTGAGGGATCAAATGAACTCCAAAAATTATGAAATCTGAGTGACTTCTAACTAGGCTCCTCAAGCTTGAGAACTCCTTGGATTGTACAAAATGGAGCTAGTATTTAGAAAAATAGGATTTTTATAATGTTTTAGTGATAAAAATCACTATTCATGAAGAAAAATATATACTTTTATTTAGTTTGAATTTTGGGGCTTTCCTTTGCATGCTTCCTCTTCTCCTATGCATGTTCAAGTCGTGACTTCCACCCACGCTACCTGTTGATCTTCCTTTTGGACCTGTCTAATGGACAACACTCCCCTCCCTCTTGTGTTTGTCATCCCTAACATAATCTTATGTCTGCAAATGAACAATGTAATTTTGAACAATATATATGGTCAAAGTTTTCACTAAAGTTCATAAGCCTCGTGCAAGTGTTGTTCAAGTCTTTTCCAATCAATGGCACATGGATATCACACTGGCACATGCAGTACTATTCCGAGGAACTTGTTCTGCAAGTTTCCCTTAATATTCATTGCACTATAATCAATATTGTGCTTTCCAATGGAATTTTTCATGATTATTTTGTGTTATTCACCTCCTTGAAAGGTTCTTCTATTCCATACTTTTCACATTACATACATTTCATTATTTCTCTATGTCCACCCGCTTCTAAAATAAAGAAAATGAAACTAATTTTTTATAGGTCCTTTTGAGCCATGCATCTTATGATTTTTTTTGGCTTAATATGTATCTTTCTCTTCAATGTATGCAAATAGTAATGATTGATTATTTCAAATACATCATGAGTTGATACATGTATGGGATTGTATATATAATATTTTTTAGGAATATATTTTCCACATGAGGGTTAGTTTATGTCAGTGCAATTATACCCAAGCCCACATGCTTGATCAATTCAATTATGCTTAACTTATTCGCATAACCCATGAAAGGATTCATATGATCAACCTCTTGTAAAAGTACTTCATATTTATCCTTGTAAAACTGGATTACACCCACGAGGAGTTAGGAAGCTCTAAATCACGTATCACTTGGTTGTTGAGCAATGAGAGAATTTATCCTATATGTTAGCATTCACCTTTTAGGTAGAGGTTTGAATTTGAATTCAAACTTTGGCTCCAAGTTCAACTATAAGAAGAGGATCTAAAAGATCCATGTGTATCTCGAGGTTGAGAGATCATTTTGTAGTACATTCATTGTGAAGTGAGATCTCACCTCATAGCTCTTTCACCTCTCACACATTGAGCAATGCTTGATTTCCAATGACATTGTATTTGTACATGTTTAATACATATATGATCATTACATTCTCATCTTACTTCTCTATCATAACTCCATCAAAACAATGATTTTCTTAGAGCTTGTTCTCAGTGTGTAGTTTATCATTTTCCATGATTTAAAGCATCATAGAATCAGTGTAATGTCTATTATAATCCTACAAATTTTTATTAGCATTGCTTCTTGGGATCATCAGATATTAGTATATCTTTGCTCACTGGTTTGATGATTGTTGTAGCCCGTGAATGTCGGGATGGAGCTGTGACTTGCTAAACTCCTTTCTTTGCATGTAGTCCATCATTTTTTATGAAATAACTCATGATTGTTAGCTTACTAAGTTAACTAGAGTTCCCCAAAAGGAATTAAGCCAATTACTACTTTTCTGAGGGAACTGTTCAAAACACTGAATAGGTGTAGGAACAAAAATAGCAAGTTTTTTACTCTTGGATCAACTTTTACCTATCTGTTTTGATTCACCTTTTTGAAAGTGATCTTCCAAGGTACATAAGGTGTCTAATACATCCTTTGTCAAGCTAAAAGGGCCCACCACATATCTCTGGAGTTCATTTGGTTGGTGTAGTGCATAGTTTCTGCAGCACCACTTCATCTTCATCAAGTACAAATCCATCTTCGGAGTGGTATAAGAGCAAGGTTGGACAACATGGCAGATGGATTTCCTTCATCAATTGACAAATTGGATAGAGGTAACTACTCAGCCTGGTCTTTAAGGATAAAATCTTAACTTCAAGGCAGGTATCTATATGGTTATATAGTTGGAGATGAAGTTATGCCAAGTTTCAGAAATAAAGGTCAACCTACACAAGAAGAGCAAGAAAGATTGAGCATATGGTGCTCCAAGGATGCACTTGCAAGGTCTTACCTCCTTAACACTATCTCAGATTTTTTGTTGCCTCACACTAGAAGTTGTAAAACATCACAAGAAGTGTGGAATGCACTTGAGTCCTTCTTCTCTTCAAGCATAGAGGCCAGAAAGAACCTGCTATTGTTGGACTTCACAACACTCAAGAAATCTTCCAAGCAATGTCTGATTTTGTCACAAAGATCAAAGATATTGATGATCAGCTAGGAAGCATTGGAGAAGTGATAGATGAAGAACAAATTGTAAGGCAAGTCATCAATGGTCTGAAGACAAATGTCAAGTGGGAAGCCTTTACAACAACATTGGATCTCATGGATATGCATGTACCAGATTTCAATACACTTATGGGACAACTACTTACTCAAGAGGCCAAGCTCATGAAGAATGGAGAAGATTCCAAAGGTAATCAATCTTCTACTTTGTATACTAATAAAAATAAAGCCAAAGGCAACAAAGGGAAAGGAAAGAAAGTGGATGATGAAGCAGGTACACACCAAGCTAACTATGCAAGTAGAGGAAGGCATGGTAGGGGTAGAGATAGAGGAGGAAGACAAGACAGGGGGAGACCCCAAGACTCTAATCCTTGTTCTATTTGTGGATTAACTAATCACACAACTGAGAATTGCTATAGGAATTCCAAGAATCAAAGAGGCAGAGGCTACAACAGAGGAGGTTATGGCTACTCAAGAGGAATGTTCAACAATTTCCATGGCAACCACAACAACTACAACAATTCAACCTACTAAGGAGGATACAAAGGAAGAAGATATTACAACAATTACACAGAAGAGTCAAATAAAAAATACTCTCTACTTCTCATGAATATGACAATGTCACAAGGTAAATTTGACAAGTATATTTTCTACATAGATGCAGGTTGCTCAAATCATGTGGTAGGAAATGTGGTCCTCCTATCAAATTTAGAAGATCCAAGGAACAAACATGAAGTGCAAACAGGTGATGATACAAGGCATCTGGCGGAGAAGATAGGAAATGTAAAGGCACCTGATGGAAACATCAACCTACTTAGCAAGGTACTCTATGTCCCTACCATCATAAAGAACTTGATAAATGTAGGACAGATTGTGGAGAAAGGCATATACGTAAGGTTCACAAGAGGGGGAGCATTTGTTGAAGATCCAAGTAAAGGATTCAGGAGGATTGCAAAGGGTGAAAAGACATGAAGATTATTCACATTTGAATTACAAGACACTAGGAACATTGCTCTCTTTAATTATGGTAGTCAGACACTCATAGAATTGGAAGTATGGCACCATATTGGTGAAAGATCATTAAAGCAAATTTGCAGGGACCAAAGTGTACTTGGACTCCCTAATGTGTCAAAGCAACACATGATTTATAAATGTAGTGCATGTCAATTTGGAAAGTCTCACAGGTTACCATTCATGGAGAAAAAGGCATGGAGATCTCTTGGACTTGGTTCATACAGATGTATGGGGACCTACAAGTATGCTTCATTATCTAGATCAAGGTATTATGTCTCCTTCATTGATGATTACAGTAGATGGACTATACTATACTTTATGAAACACAAGGATGAAGTCTTTTCATGCTTCAAAAGATATTTAGCTCTTCTAGAGAACCAAACATGTAAAACACTAAAAAGGCTAAGGTCGGATGGAGGGGGAGAGTACTTCTCCCATGAATTTAAATCCTTTCTTCAAGAGAGGGGAATCAAAAGAGAGATTACTACAAGGTACACTCCTGATCAAAATGGAGTGGCAAAGAGAAGGAATAGGACAATTGTTGAAGCTACAAGGTCTATGCTAAATGAAAAACACTTACCTAATTATTTATGGGCTAAGGCTGTATCCACAACCACTTATTTGATTAACAGGTTACCTTCAAAATCACTTGATGACATAACACCATATGAGGCTTGGAGTGGAAGAAGACCAAGCTTGGATCATTGTAAGATTTTTGGATGTATTGCTTATGATCATGTTCCTTCATAGGGTAAAGGAAAGATGGATCCAAAAGCTGAAAGATGCGTGTTCATTGGATATGACAACAACCAAAGAGGCTACAGGTTATACAACCCAACAACCAAAGGATTCATGGTGAGTAGAGATGTAGTGTTTGATGAGAGTAGTTCTTGGTATGAAGACTCATTCAGTAAGATCAAGTTACCTTATGATCTTGAAGAAGATTTTCCAAACCTTGTCAAGGATAACCCTTCTAAAGTTGAAGAACAGGATACCTTAGAAGATGATGAAGCAACTCATATTGAAAAACTCAAAATGTGGAAGTCTAAAGGTAAAGCTAAAATGCAGGAACTTGGACAATAGGTAGAATCATCACGTCATGGCCTAAGAAGGTCCATGAGGGAGAAAAGAAAACCAGAGAGGTATGGGTTTGATACTTTTCTAGTTACTAGACATTCAATCTATCTAGCACAGGACATAAATCAAGAGGAACCCTCAACATTTGAGGAAGCAAAGAAGACTCATCAGAGTGGAGGCATGCAATGGAAGAAGAAATTGAAGTTCTTGAGGAAAATAACACTTGGGATTTAGTTCCCAAGTCTTCATCAATGAAAGTGATAGGCTCAAGATGGATCTACAAATTGACAAAGAACTCAGATGGCTCCATTAACAGGTATAAGGCAAGGCTTGTGGCAAATGGCTTTGCACAAACTCAGGGAATTGATTATGAGGAGACTTTCTCTCTTGTGGCAAAGATGCCTACAATTAGAGTCCTACTTAGTATTGCTTCTTCCAAGAATTGGAACATACTTCAATTGGATGTAAAAAATGGATTTCTTAATGGATGGATATCAGAAGAAGTATATATGGCACAACCACTTGGTTTTAAGAATCAAGTACAAAGATCATGGTTTGTTTCTCACTCAAAGGAAGTACATTAAGGACATGTTGGCAAAATTCAAGATGCAAGATTTTAAGATTGCAGGTACTCCAATGGAGGTCAATCACAAATTGAGCTCACATGAAGGTGAACTCATAGAGGACATCGCATCATATCAAAGTCTAGTGGGTAGTCTCAACTATGCCACATTGACAAGAGTAGATATATGTTACAGTGTGAGTGTGCTAAGTCAATTTATGCACACACCAAGGAAACCACATATGGATGCTGCCAAAAGGATTCTCAAGTATCTCAAAGGAACCATAAATGAAGGACTTTATTATCCTTATGTGTCTGATTTAGGTTTGAAGCTATTTTCTGATGCAGATTGGGCTGGCTCCAAGGAAGATAGAAGGAGCACTTCAGGTTATCTTACCTTTGCAGGTTCAAAGCTTATTTCATGGTCATCCAAGAAGCAACCCACAGTTGCTCTCTCTTCTACTGAAGCTGAATACAGAGGTCTTGCCATAGCTACTCAAGAAGCTATGTGGATGAAGACATTGTTCAAAGATCTTGGATTGGAGTTTGGAACTCCAACTATTTTTGGTGGTGAGTTCCAACTCCAACTCAAGAAGCTATGTGGATGAAGACATTGTTCAAAG
The DNA here is from genome assembly GCA_020310875.1 of Ceratopteris richardii. Taxonomy (NCBI): domain Eukaryota; kingdom Viridiplantae; phylum Streptophyta; class Polypodiopsida; order Polypodiales; family Pteridaceae; genus Ceratopteris; species Ceratopteris richardii. Next base: position 38,746,094 of record CM035436.1, on the reverse strand, counting down.
ATCTTGGATTGGATTTTGGAACTCCAACTATTTTTGGTGATGAGTTCCGAAAAATCTTAGAAGAAGCTTTAAAAAGAAGACTATGTAAAGTTCACTTGTGAACTACCTCTTGTAATTTTTTGGAGAGTTTACTTAATGTAAAAGTAAGAGAATCTTAAGTGGTTGAGTCCACATGATCAAGAATGGAAAGAGGAGCCACAAATTCGTGATTTGTGGTAGGTAGAGAATCAAATCAATCATTGATTGATTGGAGAGTGATTGAGGGAATTTAGCCTCCCAAACTCAACTATAAATAGATGGTAGTTTTAGTCGTGGTTAGAGAGACCTATGTGAAGACCTCCAAGAGCTGAGCTTTATGCCATATCAAGGTGTGATTACAAGGCACACATATGTATCAGTAAGTCATTGTATTGTACAAGCAATATACTTTCATTTTCATGATTATTTGAGTTCATCTTTCCATGCTCTTGTGAAGTGTACTACTCACTGCCATTACTCTCAGTTTTCTCAGTCAGCTTGCAGAGATGTTTTCTCTGAGCTTGGTGCATCATTTTCAGTGATTTAACTTGGTAAAGTTAGCTCTATAAGTCTACTATATGCTCAGAAATTTTCATGTCATTTGGATGTTGCAATCTTCAGTTATGTTCATTTGAAGTCAACAGGGTCTGTTCATCTTCACTTCTCTGTCAGGTACCCGACTTTTTCACTCATCTTGTTAGAGCCATTTCTCAGTGGTTACTTATCCAAATTCAGTGATTTAAAGCTTGTTGGATTCATCTTACTGTCTAAAATAACCATACAAATTTTCATAATCATTGAATTCCTACATTTTGAGTTATATTGATTTTTCTGCTCACTGGTCTATTTTCTATAGCAGCCCGTGAAAATCGGGATGATGTCATCACTTGTTAAAACTCATTCTCAGTGTGTGGTTTATTATTTTTTATGAGATTACTCTTGACAGTTAGCTCTTTAAGTTACCTAGACTTCCCCAAGAGGAATTAAGGTAACTTCTGCTGTGCTCAGAGAATTATGTAAAACACTGGACAGGTGTATGAACCAAGAATAGCAAGTTTTCTTCTCTGAGCTAACTCCGACTTATCTGTTTTGATCTATCTTTTTGAGAGTGATCTTCCAAGGTACATAGGGTGTCTAATACATCCATTGGCAAGCTAAAAGGGCCCACCATCTACTCCTGGAGTTCATTTGGCTGGTGTAGATCAAGGATTTTGCAACACCTCTTCATCTTCAAACACATACTTATCCATCTCTTCACAAGTATGTTGATTTCAAAATGGATGCTTCAAATAGCACCAAAGCCACTTGTTGTACTTCCACTTGAGCTAAATGATTCTTTATTAGTTCTTCAATTTGTTTCAACCAAGATACATGTTGTAACTCAAAGACATCTTTTCCATCTTCCATGAACTAGCCATCTATTGCTTATTGTGGATCATATTCTTTTTCATAGATGGGGTCAAACGGTATGGAGACTACTTCATCAGGTTCTAGCTATTCTAGTGGGGATCCTTGTCATTTTAGGGGAATTTGTATCGTGAGCTCGTACTCCCAAATTTGTGTAGTCATATCTAGTACTTGTTTTTGGAGGTTTTCAATTCATATTATTGCTTCTAAAGATGTTCTTATGGTGATAGTGGTGGCTACAAGACCTACATGTTGTTGTGATCTTTGTGTTTCCTTGAGGGTTTTCAACTCCTCAATGAGTTTGTCGTGGGCTTCCAATAAAGTCGTGTAATCTTCCAAGATGATCCTAATAGAGTTAGGGGGATACTCTTGGACTCATTCGAGGTTGAGGGTGTTTCCACATTAAGTTCTATCACTTCCTCTAAGTTTTATTCGTTCTATCTTCTAACTATGTGTTCTCTCCTCTATAGCGGCAAGACATCATCATAATAAGCCCATATTGTAGCTAAGTTTTGCATTACATTCCATATGCATTTTCAGGTTGTCTTCAATCTTTTTAATCATATCTTTATTTTTTTCTTTGATTTGTGTTTTTAAAGTTGTATGTGCTTCATCCAAAGTGGTGTACTATGTGCTTATTAAGGAATTCTCCACCATAAGCGAATTGACTTGTGTCTAGAGAATGTTGGCCTATTTAGGAAGATTCTGGTTGAATTGTCCTAGTGAAACATACTCCTCTCAAACTTGATTCATACTTGAGAAAATTTGTGTGAGATCATTCTCTATTCCCATTGTAGAAAAAAATGAATTTGTATCCACAATGCAGCATGTAGAGGGGAAAGGGACTTGTGTTCGCGGAGTACAAATCATCGGGAACTTGAATGGTGGAGGCTGCAAGTGTTTGATGGTGAACTTTGTGAGCAACATAATGTGCAAGTGGTATCTTCATCGACCACATCTATGAGTAAGTGCATGGTATGATGAATGCTTCATCAAAGCCACTTTTTGTGAGCTCTTGTTGCAACAATGCATGGCAAATTTCTTTGTTACGTTGATTCCTTTCCTAGACTTCTTCTGTATGTGAGTATAGCCTCTATAATGCCTCTTCCTCTTCTTCATTCAATTGGATCAAGTTAGCTCATCGTTGGATTGACAATTTGAAGAAGTTTCATGTTTCATTAAGAAAGATCGATCATGTCACTATTGTTACAATGGGGCAAATGTTCAAATAATGGAGAAGTGAAAGATGGATGCATTTTTACATTAAGAAGATATGAATGAGGGACTATTTGAGATTAGTTCTCAGGTTTTTTTAGGCACCCATTTCCATACAATGAGAGTATAAGGAGTACAAGGATTCTGCATATTATGCGGCTACGGCTTGCTTTGGGTTTGACTTTGAAATGAATACCTAGGCCTCTCTAGCAAGGTAGAAGTGGTGAAGGGGTTGAAACATTCAGGCAAGTTTTCGGCATCCATATGCAAGATGCATCATGCCGTGCCTTTAGAAGCTGCCTAGGTCGCTATATCTAGTGATTCATTTGTTGAAGTCTCTTACTATGGTCAGTCAATCTCTTGTTTTGGGGGCATGGTTGAGACTTTGATCTCAAGGTGAGGGCAGGTGGTTGCTCACCTTTGTTTTACCCATATTTGTTTTGCCTATGGGATAGTGTTCCTCATATGGTTGTGTGGTGTTCGAGTATTAACTTACTTTTGTTTTACTCCTTGGCATGGTGGATGGCATGGTGCCTAATGTTTCTCCTTAGTAGTGGATTCATAGTTGTTTGGAAAAGAAGGGTGTTCCAATAGATGCATTTCTTGCCTACATTGGATTCATGAGACATTTCTTATTGACACAAACCTACATAGTCATTTCCTAAGATTCAAGTCTACTATGTGATCATAGATCTATTCATGGCACAATACTAGAGGTTATGTGAGGTCATCGTCATGGCACACCAAGAATTTGACTATTAGAGGAACACCATGTAAAAGAATAGGCACTTCAGCCTCTCCTAGACATGAAATATCTATACCTTCTAATCCCACAAGATATGTCTCTATTGGTTTGACTTGTCCACCCATGTCTAGACAACAAGAGTGTTTGATGGAACTTGTGGTAGCTCCTGAATCAATCAAGGCTTTGATCATCTATTGTAGTGTCTGTAAGAAAATAACAGCACAGCGGAATAGACCTGTAGACAGAGTTGAGAGAAAAACACAGACAAAGATAGACGCAGACTGAGAGATAGAGAACTCAAATTCTCAGATTGCTGAGCATAATGCAGTTACAATGATGGTGCTATCCACCTGTGTGCTCCCAATGTGGAGCTTAGATGGCGATCTAGACAGACTCTAGATGAAGGGCTTACTAGTGCGCAATGCTATGTAAAGCTCAACCTGGGCCGTGCTTATATAGCTTTTACAAGGCGGTTCGATATAGATAAACGTAGTCGGGAGATACAAAATAGTCGATAAAATATACGATCCGACAAGATCTCTATGACCAGAAGTCCTACCGTCTTGGCCCTACGGGCCGGGGGGATAGGCCCCTCGAACCTCGTAGAAAGGGGCAAGCCCCCCTCTGCACTCCCCCCATTAAGGTTCTATGGGGAAACCACGCGATGCCACAGGGCCTTTATTTTCACTTTAAATGCCAACCTAATGGCCTGGAAGTTTATGCCCTACCTAACCTAATGGCTAGGCTCACAAAAATCATCTATAACCATCAACAGTCACACATAGACCTCATCTAACTTGGAAGTTAGGGTTCCACAAATGTTCGGGCTCTCATAATGGCTTCTCCTCATAATGTGGGCCTTACAACTTAGAGCACCATGGATCACTTGTGGTCACATGAGGGTGGAGTATTGAGCACATCTAACACCCCCCCTGAATGTCCACCCGATGGTGAACTACCTCCTTGGTCCAATCCCAAGCTTTGGAAAGTGTCGAAGAAGTTGCTCTCTCCCAAGAGCCTTGGTGAAGATGTCTGCTCCATTTTCTTCACTAGGGCAATAGCTTATCGCCACGACCCCGTCCTCAATCAACTCACACACATAGTGATACTGGATTTCTATGTGCTTGGTACGTGCATGGAAAACAGGATTTTTGGCGATGGCCATGCAACTTTGGTTGTCACATTTCAACTTTGTAGCCTCATGTCCTTATATTCCTATGTGCCATAGGATCCTCCTCAACCATACTTCTTCACATGCTACAACACAGCAGCTTTGTACTCAACTTCAGTAGAAGATAATGCTACAGCCGATTGCTTCTTACTGATCCAAGAGAAAATCCCTGATCCTAAAGAAAAGCAATATCCAGAAACTGATTTTCCGGTATCAATATCTCCTACCCAATCTGACTCACAGTATCCAACCAGAGATGATCCTTCTTCATAAAGAATACCATAATCAGTAGTTCCTTTCACATACCTGAGTATCCGCATGCTTGCCTTCCAATGAGTTTGGCAAGGCTTATTAGAGAACCTGCTTACTACTCCAACAACATAAGAGATGTCTGGTCTGCTATTACACAAGTAGATGAGACTTCCAACTAATTTCCTATATCTTCCAATATCTACTGGAGGTGAAGTATCTTCAATAGATAATTTTGTGTTGACCTCCATAGGTGTAGAAATTTCCTTGCAATCCTCCATGTCGAATGCCTTCAATATCTGCTTTGCATACTTTTGTTGAGAGATGAAAATCTTCCCTGGTTCCTGCCAAACTTCAAGACCTAAGCAATAATGCATTAAGCCCAAGTCTGTCATTTCAAATTTTGAACTCAGGGCATCTTTTGTTTGTTGAAGAAGAGCATCATCATTTCCTATAATCACAAGGTCATCTACATAGAGTACAAGCACAATTGTCTTCCCTCCTCTCTTTAGAACATACAAGTTAGCATCAGAAGCACATCTTTTGAAACCTAGATCCAAGAGATACTTATCTGTCCGCTGGTACCATGCTCTAGGTGCTTGTTTTAGCCCATATAATGCCTTCTTCAGCTTACATACCTTGTTCCCTGAATGGGGAGCTTCAAACCCTGGTGGTTGAGACACATATACCTCCTCCTTGAGGTCTCCATTTAGGAACGCTGATTTGACATCCATGTGATAGACTGGCCAATGCTTATGTGTAGCCACAGCTAGTACTACTCGGATAGTAGTCATTCTTGCAGTCGGCGCAAATGATTCACAAAAGTCAATGCCTTCAACTTGTGAGTAGCCCTGTGCAACAAGTCTTGCTTTATATTTTCTAGAGTACCATCAGCCTTGTACTTTAGCTTCCAAACCCACTTGGTGCCAATGACTTTACGCTTAGGGGGTCGATCCACTAGCTTCCAAGTTCCATTCTTCATGATATTGTTGTATTCTCTTTGCATGGCAGCCCTCCAATTCGGATCATGGAGTGCCTCTTCCACATTGGTTGGTTCCTTCGCTTCTTCTTGAATGAGATCAACCATCAAGGCTGTGTTTACAATATGGGCGCTTGCCCGTCTCTGTTCCTCTATTCTCTGTGATCGCCTCGGTCCATCTGCAACCTGTTCTAGTGACTGTGGGATGGGATTTGCAGAATCATAGAGCTACCTCACCCAACGTGGCAATGGCTTTTCCACTTGGGTGTCGACAAGTTGGTGACTTTCAGACTCATCATTTGAAGATGATGCTTCCTTCTCTTGTGTAGAAGGGATAGCTCTTGGGCTAGGTTCATAGTGGATTGCCCCTTCGCCTGATGATAAAGTGGAAGCTCTCTTTTCCTCCTCCACTACATGTGGCTGCTCCTCCTTAAACACCACATCACGACTCGCCATGATCTTCTTAGCCTCAGGGTCATAAAGCTTATAAGCCTTCTTATCTTCAATGTACCCTAGGAAGATACATTTGATGCTTTTTGGTTGAAGCTTGTTTTTGTCCCTATCTGGAACATGTACATAATATTCACTTCCAAATACTTTGAAATGGGAAACAGAAGGCTTTTTACCAGTGTAGGCTTCTTGTGGAGTCTTTCCATCAAGTGCCTTGGTGTAGCTTCGATTCAAGATGTAGACAGCAGTGTTGACAACCTCTGCCCAAAACTGATTAGGCAAACCCTTTCCTTTCAACATGCACCTTGCCATCTCCATGATGGTTCGATTTCGACGTTCTGCAACACCGTTCTGTTGAGGACTATGTGCCACTATGAGTTGATGCTTGATTCCCTTACTCTTGCAGAAATATTCAAACTCTGTTGATGTGAACTCACCACCACCATATGTCTTGAATTTCTTCATCTTCTTCCCTGTTTCAGTTTCAACAAGCTGAAGCCATTCTTTAAACTTGAGCCTTATCACGAAGGAAGTACACCCACATCTTCCTACTATAGTCTTCGACAAGTAACATGAAGTAGGAAGATCCGCCCAAGGCCTGTGTAGGCATTTTTCCGCACAAGTCAGCATGCACCAACTCTAGAGGATAGCTTGCCCTGTTCTTGCTTTCTTGTGGAAACGCCTTCCTCTATTGCTTTCCCATCATGCAAGCTTCACATGGTTCCTTCATTTCTACAATCGGTGGTGGGTATGCAACCATACCTCTGCGATGCATCTCCTTCAGTACAGGGTATCCAATGTGGCCGAATCTCTCATGCCATAGCTTACTTGTGCCCACATTTGTAGTGGTTGTAAGAGCACACAACTCATACAGGTTGTTCCTCCTTATGCCAGTCGCAACAATGTTGTTGTTACCGTCCATAATCTTAGCTCCTGTCTTATTGAAAGATACTTGATGACCTTGATCAGTTATAGAAGCTACTAAAAGTAGATTTCGTTTTATTTGTGGAACATACAACACATTTGAAAGCTTTCTGATATCACCATTAGAGTTAATGAAAGAAACCGTACCTTTGCCCTTCGCAGGACATCTTGCATTATTCCCTACCTTTACTGTGATGGATTCCTTTAGAGGCTGTAAGGAACTGTAAAGGTCTTTTCTACTTGTCATGTGACGAGATGCACCATTTTCCAACACCCATGAGTCATCTGTTCCTGAATCTTCAGCCGAGGAGCACACCTCCTCTATCGTAACAAATAACTCAAGCTCTGTTCTGCTGTGTTGGCAGACTCCTTGCCCTTGCCACCTTTTGAAGAGCCACTCTTCTCTTCTACCTTCTTGATGCGAGAGTCTTGGATTCTGTGTCCTTTCTTCTTATAGTGGAAACACTCTCCCTTGAACTTCTTTTTGTTGTTCTTCTTTTTATCTCCATCTTTTGAAGAGTCTGCTTTGCCTCCTTTGGCATTTGCTGTGAATGTAGCATCTCCTTTGCTACCACCACTCCTTGCCTTGAGCCGTAGCTCCTCCTCCATGAGTAAAGCACTAAATTCTTCAGAAGTTAGTGGTTGAGGTCTGATTTGAGTGTTAAGAGCAGTTACCAAACCATCAAACTTAGGTGGACAGATTTGAAGACAACGATGAGCTAGCTCCTCACTTGACTTTTGAACACCTGCTCTCGCCATTTGGTCTTGTAGATTCTTTATGCGAGTGATAAACACCTCTGCAGTCTCCCCATCAGCAAATCGTTCTGCTGCAAGCTGATTCTCCAAGTTGTGAATCCGTGTCTGATTACGAGTTTCATATTGATTTCTCAATATGTTCCATGCTTCACATGCCTTTGTAGTATGTTGAATGAGAGTCAAAACACTATTAGAAGTACTTGTAACTAGAGCACAAAGTGCATCTGCATTTCTACGTTTCCAAGCATGTAGAAGATCAGCAATAGGAGGAATCATTCGACCAAGATTATTTGGATCAGGTCTTTCTTGGGGCTCATGATCAGTCACAAGAACAATCTCCAAAGGCTCATATGCATCAAGAATAGAAGTGATTTTGAACTTCCATAGGGTGTAGTTCGTACCATCAAGTTTACCTTCTGTGAAGGCTGGTGGCCATATCCGCAACGTTGGGATGACCGGCATCAATGCTGCTCTTGCTTGTGCGCCACCTACTCCGGTTGATGAACCACCTTGGCCCCCAGTCGTAGATGATGATGCACCGCTTGACATCTTCTCTCTTTTGTTGTTCAGACCTCTACAACCTCTGTGTTTTTGCTTCTGCACCACTCAGAGCCTCCTGAGCTTTGATACCATGTAAGAAAATCACAGGACAACAGAATAGACCTGTAGACAGAGTTGAGAGAAAAACGTAGACAAAGATAGATGCAGACAGAGAGATAGAGAACTCAAATTCTCAGATTGCTGAGCATAATGCAGTTACAATGATGGTGTTGTCCACCTGTGCGCTCCCAATGTGGAGCTTAGATGGCGATCTAGACAGACTCTAGATGAAGGGCTTACTAGTGGACAATGCTATGTAAAGATCAACCTGGTCATGCTTATATAACTTTTACAAGGCGGTTTGATATAGATAAGCGTAGTCAGGAGATACAAAATAGTCGATAAAATATAAGATCCGACAAGATCTCCACGACCAGAAGTCCTACCGTCTCGGCCCTACGGGCCAAGGGGATAGGCCCCCCAGACCCCGCAGAAGGGGGCAAGCCTCCCTCTGCACTCCCCCCATTAAGGTTCTATGGGGAAACCACACGATGCCACAGGGCCTTTATTTTCACCTTAAATGTCAACCCAATGGCCTAGAAGTTTATGCCCTACCTAACCTAACGGTGAGGCTCACAATAATCATCTATAACCATCAACGATCACACATAGACCTCATCTAACTTGGAAGTTAGGGTTCCACAAATGTCCGGGCTCTCATAATGGCTTCTCCTCATAATGGGGGCCTTACAACTTATAGCACCATGGATCACTTGTGGTCACATGAGGGTGGAGTATTGAGCACATCTAACAGTGTCTTGACCTAGCTCAACCAAAATAAAAGGTCTACTATCTATAATGTTAGGATTGTTGTGTGCAAGAGAACTAAAAATTACGACCACCACATGCTAGAGAGATGAATCTCCTCCCAACCTTATGCATGTATATATAGTTTCTCGAATCAACGAGGACCGCAAATGTAATAGAGTCCACAAGTGCATGTGCAATCTGCTCCACTCCTTTCATATCTTCCACTAGAGTGTACTAGTGGCTGGAGTGATCTTGACCACTACTTTAGTACCTTCCACTAAAGTCCACTAGTGGTTTTTATAATCGCCACTCGATTTAAGTCTCCCTGGACTCAAGTTAACTCATGCTAACTTGAGTTAGAAGGCTCTAGAGCTCTTTGGGCAAAACTATGTCCCCATGATCCCCGTGGGGGTTGAACCCAAGACCTCCTTCACAACCTTGAGACTTAACCACTAGGCTAAATGGATTACTTGTTTAAGAGAGCACATGGACTTATGCTTAAGTTTAGTCTCGAGATCTTTGGCCACACACATGAATGACCAAACAGTTTCCTATTTGAGATCTATCTGAACCAGCTGGACCGTTAGATCATAGACTTACTTTATTACATTCTTCCCCCCTTGGGAAAGATTTTCATCCTCAAAAATAAAGCTATATATAAAAACCATAGGCAACCCCCGAGCCTCATGTTCTAAAACCAAAAGAACATGGTCATGTTCTAAAACTGGAAGAACATGCCTCATCTCTATGGTGGGATCCTCACCCAAATGATTCAAACCATTGTCTTGCTTCGAACTTTTAGAAACTTGTCAAAGTACAAAGTAGTGATGGAATAATAAGGGTGGATCTAAAAATATCCTCATCCACTTCATTGTTTCTTGATGTGCGATCTAGGCACAAACATATGAAATGGATGGATTCCAATTACTAGTCCATTTTTGGACATGACTGATGCATAGACTTAGTAACTAAGGTGGGATTCTTATCCCAATCAAGACTATTCTTCACCTAACTTGAGGACTACTCGATCCTAATAGGCTTGAAAATCCTATGTAAACTATAGGAGAAAGTTTTCCATTTACTTTGGATCAACCTTACTATATCTTGACCAAGTCAAATTCAAAATGAAAGTCATCCATCTTAGGACACTTTTCTCAAAGACTTTAGCAATTCCTAACTTCACTGGTCGAGAGTGTACTGAACTCTAGAAAGTCATGAGAGTTATGCTAATAACTGGAAGCAAACTCAAATGAATAAGCCAAAATCGGACTTATCATCTTTTGAAGATTGAATAAGTTATTATACAGAACATCTATCTAGGATGTTTAACTTAGTTATCTAGTTCCAATCAGCTAACCCTTTTGTGAAAGGAATCAGATACCATATCTGAGTCGATTCCAAAAGATTTGGAAAGTGGAAGGAAATAACTAAAACTCTATATAACTAATTCAAACTTCTAAGATATAAACTTGCTATGCGTCAAATACTTGATGACCCAAGACTTTAACTTCTGAATGATCTGTTTCAACAAGGTATTGAAGCATGTTTTCTTCTATCTTTAAGAGAAAGGAACTCGATTCTCAAAAAGATTCATAGAGTAAATATAGGTTTCCCATTCCACTATGAAGGTTTGTCTTGAACTCTCATTTATGTGATATTGATTCCTATTCTTGAGTTTGGTAGAATATTTATTATTATTGGTCAATCTTTAGATGTTACTAGAGTACTTTTTCACATATTTTGGCAATCAAAATTATGTTTAAAGTCCAATCATCATCTGACGATTGATCCAATAGTAATGCTACTATGAACACATAACCTTGAACTTTATATCTTGTTTAGGAAAAGTTCATGGATTGGAGATCCATTTCTGGGAACTTTGTATTCCTAAATGAAAAGTTCACAGTTTTATTCAAGTCTTTAGGAACTTATCTCATTTCCCAAAGATTACTTGCTTTGGTTTCCTCTCGAAGCTTCAATTAGCTTAAACAAAACCAAAACTTAACTCCCTAATCCTTCTAAAAGGAATAGTTCTTTCAAGTTTCCATGTTTGCTTCGGAAGTTGCATCATTACGCGAGATGCAATCATTCTGGAACCTAACATCCTCCTATTGAACGTCAAAGTTCAATTGATGCTAAGGTTCAACCTTTGATTTCCATCACTCCATGGAATGGAATCAAATGAGAGCTTACAAAAGTTTCAAAGTTTTTCTTGGCACTTTACATCCTTACGAGGGATGTTAGTTATGGAATATATCAACTATCTTTTGAGCTTTCAATGTTCAAATAGTGTAAGTTCCATTTAGCTTTATTTGATTTTGATCACATCTTCGGATAAAACCAAATAAAATCATTCATTAGAAAGTGCTCAAGTATGTAAGGGAAATCTTTTCATTCTACTTGGAGGTAAGATTTCTTAAATCCAAGATAACGACTACATCTATGTTTGTCTTTAGGATTCTCTAAGTTTTTTCTTGAACTTAGAGTCATCATGGAAACTTTCAAGTAGCCCTATTTTCTTGCCATTCCAATGATCAAGAAAATTGAACACTTTGGCTTTCACAGGGTCTACTTTTCCTAATCGAGACTCCTAACTTAAGTATCACGTTTGGGAAAAACAAACTAGCTACTTGAGTTGCATGGCCAGTATAAGTATTCAACTACTTAACAAACAATCATGCATATGCAAATGCCTATTCTTGCATGCAAATGCATGTGAATGCATGCACATGTTGGCATTCTCCTTTCATGCACCAAACTTAAATCAAGCAATTCTTGAGCTTGATAATGCATGTTCCCAATCATCCATGCACATACATTCTACTTGCTAGCTTTTTAAAAAGATATAACCGTTCATATGCATAAACTTGAGCATTAACTATCTTTTTCAAGCAAGAAGAAAACGTGTTGTGTGCATGAAAACATTCTTTGAAAAGGAGAAATGCACCAACATTATTTCGTAGATGCATGCCTATGATTGCTAAGTGTTTCCATATTTTGATGCTCTCCTATTTTGCAGATTCCTTCCCTACTTCAATGATAATAGCAATGCATTCGATATGAAAGCATAGAGCAAAGAAAATATTAAAATGAAAACATCAACTTCTAAAGTGCTTATCTCCCAATTAAGTTATGTCTTTCCATAGATCCTCGGGACGAGCCGTTCTCCATCCTTTGGTCCATGAGGAAAAATTACATATTCCTCCTTGAAGACCATTACTTCGTCATTTTTGAATCATTCATAGATTTTTCATAGTCTATGAGCTTATACAGCCCATGACATAAAATGCCAGAAGCAATAATCATGTCACCATTTGACGAATCATGAACTGTACATTTATCATGAATAAATTTCACAACCAAGACAATCTTGGCTAATGTAGAAACTGATACAGATTTTTCTTGATCCTTGGCACAAATAAAGCATCCAAAAAAGTGAAAGAACTACCATCAACAATAGTTAGAATGATCTTACCAACTCCCATCATAGGATAAGTGTTGGAGCAAGTCTATGACAAGCCTAAGTATTGGCTTGAGTCTCACAAAGTCTTAGAAGAAGCTTTAAAAAGAAGACTATGTAAAGTTCACTTGTGAACTACCTCTTGTAACTTTTGAAGAGTTTACTTAATGTAAAAGTAAGAGAATCTTAAGTGGTTGAGTCCACTTGATCAAGAATGGAAAGAGGAGCCACGAATTCGTGATTTGTGTTAGGTAGAGAATCAAATCAATCATTGATTGATTGGAGAGTGATTGAGGGAAGTTAGCCTCCCAAACTCAACTATAAATAGATGGCAGTTTTAGTCGTGGTTAGAGAGACCTATGTGAAGACCTCCAAGAGCTGAGCTTTATGCCATATCAAGGTGTGATTACAAGGCACACATATGTATCAGTAAGTCATTGTATTGTACAAGAAATATACTTCCATTTTCATGATTATTTGGTTTCATCTTTCCATGTTCTTGTGAAGTGTACTACTCACTACCATTACTCTCAGTTTTCTCAGTCAGCTTGCAGAGATGTTTTCTCTAAGCTTGGTGCATCATTTTCAGTGATTTAACTTGGTAAAGTTAGCTCTATAAGTCTACTATATGCTCATAAATTTTCATGTCATTTGGATGTTGCAATCTTCAGTTATGTTCATTTGAAGTCAACAGGGTCTGTTCATCTTCACCTCTCTGTCAGGTACCCGACTTTTTCACTCATCTTGTCAGAGGTGTTTCTCAGTGGTTACTTATCCAAATTCAGTGATTTAAAGCTTGTTGGATTCAGCTTACTGTCTAGTATAATCATACAAATTTTCATAATCATTGGATTTCTACATTTTGAGTTATGTTGATTTTTCAACTCACTGGTCTATTTCTGTAGCAGCCCGTGAAAATCGGGATGATGTCATCACTTGTTAAAACTCATTCTTAGTGTGTGCTTTGTTATTTTTGATGAGATTACTCTTGAAAGTTAGCTCTTTAAGCTAACTAGACTTCCCCAAGAGGAATTAAGCTATTTGCTGCTGTGCTCAGAGAATTATGTAAAACACTGGACAGGTGTATGAACCAAGAATAGCAAGTTTTCACCTCTGAGCTAACTCCAACTTATCTGTTTTGATCTATCTTTTTGAGAGTGATCTTCCAAGGTACATAGGGTGTCTAATACATCCATTGGCAAGCTAAAAGGGCCCACCATATACTCCTGGAGTTCATTTGGCTGGTGTAGATCAAGGATTTTGCAACACCTCTTCATCTTCAAGCACATACCTATCCATCTCTTCACAATAAGAGGAGTTGTTGGCACATGTGATAGTATTTCCTATAGGAGCAGACTCAAGTGAGAAGAAGAAATTGAGTTGTGAGGTAATATGTTTGGTTGCCCCACTATCAAAATACCAAACATTTGCGCCTACTGCAGACATGGACTACTCATGAGAAGATGGGTCAAAACTACAAACAGTAGTAAACGCACATTCTTCATTCTGCATAAGATTTGCATACTCTGTTTTTGGTGTAGAGGCCTCTGCAACAACCATTCCAACCTCTTTTTTCTTTGCCTCTTTTACAGCCAGTTTTGGATAGTTCTTTATGATATGATCATTTCCTTTACAGTACTTACAAAAGAATTTCTGTTTTTTTTATTTCTTCTCATCTTTGTCTTCCTTCTTCAAATGTGCAACATTTGCAGATTTTTGCTTACTAGTAGATGAGCTCCATTTAGCTTTGCCCTTCTAACTAGCCAAGAAAGCTTGATCTGCAACACATATAATGGACTTGTTCTTCCTATATTGATCCTCTTGCAATGGAATAGAGAGTAACTCCTCAAATATCAAGGCATTTGGATTACCTTTCATCATCAAACGAAGAGTAGAAGCAAAACTCTGATATGAATCAGGAAGACCATTCAGAATGGTCTACACAAGTGAGTTATTTTGGTATAACTTCATCAACAGAAATCAATTGTTCCTTCAAGTCTTTGATCTTCATTAAAGTTGTCCATAGAATCACCTTCATTCATATGCTCACTCTCCAACTGTTTTCAGAGGTAAGTAACACGAGCCTCATTCCTAGCCTAGTAGAATGTGGTAAGTGTATCCCAAGCATCCTTAGCTCTTCTGCAAGAGTGAATGTGAGGAATAATGGCACGTTTGACAAACAAGGCTATCAATGCATGTGTCTGAGCATATTTGCCATCCCAACGGATTTGCTCCATAGAAGGTGCAATTGAAATTGTAGCACGAACAAGAATCTGAAGAATATCAGCATCTTCAATGCCATCTACATCAGCTTCAAATACCTATATTTGGAGGTGTAATAGGAAATTTTTCAACACCCTGCGCAATGTTCCACAGTCCTTTTGCAACAAATACATGTCGTATCATATAAGCCCACAAATGGTAATTGGTACCATCCAACTTATCCTCAATAGCCAACATACAAAATACATCACTGCTTTTAGCCATGGCCATTGACTAAAATACCCTGATGCAAAAAAATGATTGTATCTGAAAAAGTAGAACATAACTACCCTGACGAGTTTTGCTAGACTTGTAGCAGACTTTGAGGTGCTTATACTGGAAAACTAAAACCTATATATATCTTTTGTAGAAAAAGATGAAATAGCATGCACAAGCATTGTGATAGTGCATTCGAAGGCTAAAACAACCTGAAATCGCAATTTTAGCACCACAAAGCAAAGCAGTTTTGATCTCCTAATCACCCTGAGTATGCTCACAAAATTTTGTGCGATTTTGAGACTGTGACTGGAGAGGTGTTGACGACACCCTAGATGAAGTGGCGACCTACTCTGATACCAGTTGTTGGAGTTCGAGGTCTACAAAAGCATGCAAACAAAACAAGGAAGAAGAAGAATCTTGAAGCACAATACACAATACTGAATGTATTACCACTAGAATGTACAAAGATAAGTAACTCGTCAGGGCTATAGGCATATATACAAGCCAGTGAAAAAAAACCTCCTAAAGAGGGAAAAAAGTGCCCTGACAATCTTAGTGTGTTCACACACATCACTACCTAAATATATCAATAGGATGAGGTCACTGTGCATCGTCATTATTTGGCGAGCGGCTTTTGCATGTTGCGCACTTTCCTGGTATGGCGGTCAGCCGTCGAATGCAATGGGCCCGCATTTTTTAAGAGAAAGGGGAAAATAAAAGCCCTCAACCACATGGGATCGGACATGTATGCATCATGAACGGGAAAGGGAAATACAATAATCTAAATAAAATTATTGAACTCAAGAGTGCTAGATAAAAAAACTATGCTCGATGGTCATGATCAATATACAAATGGGTGTCACAATGTGATGCAGATGATACAATCTCCTATAGTAAAATGTTCTGCCACAGTGCAGATCAGGTAACAAAAACTAGATGGGTCTTCTCCACCACAATGCGCGAAAGACACCACTTCAATCTTTTCTTCACTTTGGTCTTCACAAAACCTCCAAATGCTTTTCTTCAATCACTTCTCTTTTCGTAAAGTCAAGAGCTCATCTCGAGAGAATCCATGGGGAAAAAGAAACTCACATTAGTACATTTGAGAATAATACACTCATTAAAAGAATTAACTTCTCTATTTCTATATAAGTTACTTTTTGTATTTTCATTTTCTTTATTTACTAACTAAGTAACAATAAACACGAAGAATTACTTTATTTTGAATTTGCCAACTTTTCTTTATTTCTCTCTCATCATATACTATGGGCAACACCCTAACCTCTGTGTCTTATACCTCCCACACATTTAAATGTGAGGAAAATCAAGAGGCGATGCCCTTACATTTGAAAAATCGTTTTTATAGATTCTTTCATATGCAATTATTTTAAAGGAAAGAGCATTTCTTCAAATCACTTGTCTGCATGCTGCTTGCGAAATGAATGAGATCTTGATAAGAGATTCGTAGTTGAACTAAGCAAATGCAGGCAAATGATGTACTAATATGTGAAAAGTTTAGAGTACTATGGAAGGAAATGTCATTGAAGAAGATTGCAAAGTGACTGAGTGATGGCATAAAGCGAAAGTAGCAAGAAAGGATGGAACTGATGGCTAAAGGCCAACAATTGTTGTCTCAATCACATGGCCTCCAAAAGCTTATAGTAGCCTTGTAAATACAATACCTAAAGGGAGCACATCAACCTAAACAAGAGACACATCACCAGGAAAACACTATTGTTGGACAACTAGAAAACCATCCACAAGAAACATATCATCACCTTCTTCACTATCATTCCTTTATCAAGAGCATTAATGTAGACATGTGCATAAATGAACTTATACATGTTGTGGGCCAGCTTCACCATAAAGAAGGGTACCAAGAGCTGAAGTAATATATCAAAAGCATGCTATGACTTTCATTATGCCAGAATTCCACCATAACGCATACATGTAAACAATAGTTAGTCAATCGTTTCTCTCTCTCTCTCTCTCTCTCTCTCTCTCTCTCTCTCTCTCTCTCTCTCTCTCTCTCTCTCTCTCTCTCTCTCTCTCTCAGATTCGCTGCTTCTAAGCAGAAAGTGGTTAAGTTGGGAAATGTCAATAATCATGAAGTTATAAAACCTTGTGAACACTGATTGTTACCAACATCCAAAACTTGTAGGTTCACGAAATTGGACAGATCACGGAGGTCGCCCATCACTCTATTGTGATCTAACCGTAATGTCATCATAGAAGTCAGCCTTGTTAAACTCTTGGAAAAATTGGAAAATTGGTTATGATCTAATCTCAGTATGTCTAATTCCTTCAGGTTTCCAAAATTTTTTGGGATTGGTCCTTCAAACGAGTTGTTATTCAACAATAAGTGTATTATTATATGTTGCTTGGAGTTGAAAATCCCAACAGGAATGACTCCACATAACCTATTGCCCGATTGCTGAAGGGATGGGTCTAGAGAAGGAGTTGTCATTCAATGACAGAGTATTCAATTTGACAAGTTTGGACAAATCCTGAGACAAAATCCCATAGAACCCACATTCTTGTAGATATAGCTCTGTCAAATTCGTCAAATGATGGTGGCATAGGAAGTGAACCTGTGAGGTTCCTATTATATGATAAATCCAAAACTTATAAGTTTAGAAAGCCTCCAATCTTGTGGGGTTTGAGCCTGAGATTCCTTGTGCAAGTAAAATTAGTTTTATTACAGTTGTCTTTTTGGCATCACAGGATATTCCAAACCAAGAGGCTTCACAAGGATCTGTATCTAGCTTCCATAGAAGCTTGGGCCAAAACTACTTCAATGCTTTCAATGTGTTCACTCACAAAAAATATTATGAATAGCCTTCATCTTCTCTTTCTAGCACATCAGGATAGAAACTGCGAGTGACAATGCTAACAATGCATCGAACATCGGTTAATCTACCTCACAATTCACTTATCTCACTGGAAATGCATGCTAGGATACTTGCAATAGCAGTAAGCACAAATTAGGACTTTCATCTCAGCTTATAGATCAAAATATCAATTTTTTGAAGCTCTCAGTGAGATGCATCTAATGGTGATATTTTCAACCTAATCTAACAAATATGCTTCGAGTTATGAGCAAAATAGCGAATGGCAAGAAACACTACTTTCACTCCACAGCTCATCAAGCTTCAGACATGCATTACAGTGGCTAAAACAAGAGGGGATGGGGTAGATAATACTTTGCATCTAGGACTCTTTCTTCTGGCACTAAGGGGTTATGTAAGGTCGGTTGAAGAGTATCCATCACCTGAGTACATCGTTGAAAGTCCGGCTTGTAAATTGGTAGCTCGAAGTATTTTTGAATACCAGCCTTTGTCATTATATCCATAGTAGATGGCAGTTCATGTAACACTTTGAAATCTTGGGATATGACTGGGAATTGATGGTCGGTGTCCATGATCTTTATTTTCACCAAGAAAAGATGCTCCCTTGCAGGTTGGTCTTCTTGGAACTATTGACCTTTGTCTTTGGTCACACTTTGTAATGGAAACTCCAACACCTCTTCTTGAACAATTGCCTCGAAATCCTTAGAAGCCATTTGTACTTGTAATAAGGAAAGGAATACTTTCAAGAGAAACCAATTTATGTGTTTTATGTGTGGTTTAGTGATATGTCATTTCTTTCATCGCTTTGTTCCCTCTTGCCTAAATGAGTAAGGTCTCTTACCACACTTCGTTTGATTTTTTTACTCCTGCAAGAAAACAAGAATTAGACCTAGCCGAATCACTTATTTATTTTTAGTGTATGGTCATTCCTATGGCAGTAGAAACTAAGACCTATTCCATGGATGGAAATGTGCACCACTAGTTTTGTTGAAGAGACTATGTGCCGAATGCATGGCCTTGTAATGTGGCCCTATCATGCATACTCTAGGTGCATTGGATTCTTCATGAGTGCAAGTAGGATCTCATTGAGTCTGTTGTTCCTGTCCTTGCTTCCTCTTGGGTCTCCATATCCACTTTGTAGTTGGTGCTTGAGGCATTTGGTTCTGATGCCCTTTGCATCCTCTATTCCTTGTCATCGTTCTACTTGTGATCTAAGTTGTAGTTGTCATGTTCCTTTGATACCCTTGGTGGTTCTTTGTAGACTTCTTTGCTTCATGTTGTAGATATGATATCTCACTAAGCTTCCTTATCTCTTGAGTCGTTGCTTGTCGTACCTTCTTCGGAATCCATGTATGCTACTGTGTTTTCTAGGCTCCTACTAATGACTTTGGAGGCCATACACAAAGGATTCTTTGTGTTTTTGATTGTGATGATGAATACTGGTTGTCTCTTTCTGTTTTCATGGAGTGGCTGATCTAGTTTTGTGTTGATTTATCTGGTTTAGTCATTCGATCCTTCTGTACCCATTGTAGATGAGCATTACATGGATGTGATGTTCGAACAGTAGACTTCCATGTAGATGTTCTTCTTTTGGCGTAGGTGGATTTAGAGGCATTGTCTTCAATTTCTCTCTTAGGTTCATCTCTCATGGGAAAGGAGGGCACATCATCAAGCAAAACATTTTTATTTGCAGGCAATTCTAGATTAGGGCATTCTTTGGATATGCTCTTTATTGATTCATTTTCTAACTCCCTTTCTAAGTTTTCTTCCTTGGGTTTAATGACCTTATGAATGTGAGATGGTCTCTCTTCCAGTAAACTAAAGATTTCCTTATGTCCTATTTTGGTTGATATGTATCCTTGTGCTAGATGAATGCTCACTTCATTTTTTATAATCCAGCCTTGCCCTAGGATCAGACTTTCTATTATATCTTCGTCCTTGCATACTAAAAATCTTTGCTCCATGGTGGAATTCCCTAGGTGAATCTATATTAGGGCCTCTCCAACACATTCTATAACCTGGCCTCCAATTCCTATCATGCATGCTTTCGTGGGACTTATGGTTGTTTGAAGATGCGTGATTAACATCCTTCATATACAACTTAGGGCTGCTCCCGTGTCAATCAGAGTATCTATTAATTGGTACTCTATGGTCCTGATTCCTATGTTTAAGTATGGTTGGGAGATTCTATAACTCGTGTTATTTGAATGGTTTACTTGGTAGTTGGCCATGGGTATAGGTTTCTCTCCCTGTAGATATCATTCATCCCTTTGTCTTATCCACTCCTTCTATTTCTTGATACGCTCTAAGGCTTCCTAGCGTTAATTGTCTCCTCTTCCTTCGTTCGATTTTGCACTCCTACGAGTCATTATAACATCTGATATGTTAATGGCTCCATATATCATTTCACTCGACATCCACTTATGTAATTGGGAAGTATATCACCGTCTAATGTGGCTAGATTCATCACTCCACTCGTTGAGATTCTATTAATCAATAGTGGTCCGTACCCGCATTGTTGTAGTTCCTTGGCATGTTGCTTCAATGTATAGACAAGAACTAAGTCTCCTTCCTTGTCTTTGATGTGTGCGTCACAATATGCCTTTTGCCTCTGTTTAGTAGCATAGATTCTTGTGACTACTTGTAGCCTTATCTCGTGTAATGTTTCAATTTGATCCAATTGCTTGGATAGTTCATGGCCTATCCACTCATACTGTTGTGCTACTCATAAAGTAGGTACCAAAAAGTCAACTGGTAAAATCGCATTTTGTCCATAAACTAGGTTAAACGGAGTAGTTCCAATGGCTGTCTTGTAAGCCACTCAGAAGGCCCAAATTGCATGATGCAATTGTTTGTCCCAATCTGACCTTCCATTGTTGACTATCTTTTTCAACACGGTGCATAACACTTTATTGGAACTCTCTACTTGACCAGTGGCTTGAGAGTGATAGGGAGCTGATTTTTTATGAATTACTAGGAATTCATTCATCAAGGATTCTATCACTTCGTTGATGAAGTGCGTTCCTCTATAACTTACTATCTCTATAGGTAGTCCAAAGCGAGTAAAGACATTCTCAAAGAGAAACTTTGTAGTGGTTTGAGTGTCATTCTTCCTTGTGACTTTTGCTTCTACCCATTTGGTTAGATAGTCTGTTGCCACTATTATGTACTCAGCGTGTGATCCTTTGGTTGGTGGGTTAATAGGTCCTATGAAATCAATACCCCATTTGGAAAAGGCTATAGCACAAATCATGGTTCTTAACGGCATATCATCTCTCCTAATAGGATACTTGGCTCTTTGGCATACCTCAAAACTCCGTACATAAGTGTCTGCATCCATATGTAGAGTTGGCCACCACAAGCATGCAAAGAGAATCATTTTTACAATTCTTTCGATTGAAAAATGTCCTCCTGTGGTACTTGCATGTGCCATTTCTAATATAGGTAAGTACTCTCCTTCATGCACGCATAGTCATAGCTGATTGTCCTTTCCTCTTTTGAATAGTTGCCATCCCAGTATAACGTAGTCCTTGCTCATGTCTTCTAGGGATCACTTTCTAGCTAGACTTGCTCCTTCATCATGCTCGCATGTTTTTAAGAACTTCACCAATGTCCTACTCTAGTTTAGTGCTATGGTAGAGAATTGTAATGATGCATGGTCTTCTGGAGTATTTTATTGGCATCCTGAGCAACTGCCAATATACTCATGAACATCCTTAGGCATATCTAACCAATAAACTCCTGACCGTTTTAATTCCCTCCGTGTTTCATGAGTCTCCTTATGCATTCTCCATCAATTTATGTAAGCTTGCTCAATTAAGTTTTTATGTTCAGCCTCTTCCACACATCTTAACAATACACCATTGGGTTCTTTAAAATACACACTTCCTGCCACAATGTGCAAGTTACGTGATTGTAGAAATGCTTTCCTAGCATCCTTGTTGATTTGATGTTGTGGTCCATGGGTGAGTATTGGAATTAACTTTTCTGCCCACTTAGGACATACATCTAAGTTGAACAAATAAGTATGTGGTAAATCATCTACTACTCCATTAGGTGGTTCTCCATGTGTTAACCTAGACAGATGATCAGCTCTCACGTGGGTATTTCCTTTTTCGACCACCACTTTGAAATCAAACTCCATTAGCAATAGGAACCATCTTACTAGTCTTCTCGTGTTACAGAGCTTATTGACTAAGTACAATAGGGCCTGATGGTCAATGAAGAACTTGAACTTGTTAGCTAAAAGGTAGTGCCTAAATTTCTTAACTGCATAAACCAATCCTAAACCTTCTCGTTCCATAGTCGTATAGTTTCTTTCCACTTGGTTTAGTTGTTTGCTCGCATATGCAATAGGGTGGTATAATTTTCCTTCATGTGCAGGTTGAGCCAAGATGCATCATATTGCATAGTTGAAGGCATCTACATGGATATGAAAGGGTTTATTCTAGTTGGGTATCTTCAAAATAGGTGTTGTGCTTAATCGTCTTTTCGGTTCATTAAACGCTTTTTCGCACTCGTCCGTCCAGATAAATTGGGTTAATAATCCATATAGAGACTTGGCAATTATGGCATACATGTGGATAAATCTACGATAGTATCCACAGTGACCCATAAAGGCTTGCACTTCCTTAGCATTTTTTAGTCTCGGTAACTCTACGATTATCTTAACCTTATCCTCGTTAGTGGAAATTCCATTCTTGGATATGATGTGTCCTAGGATCTTTCCCTGTCTCACCATAAAGACACATTTCTCAGGATTCAGGCACACTATACTATCGACACTTCTCAAATATCCTACATAATTCTGGAATGTGCTCATTTCTCTTACCTGAGTATGTGCATAAGTCATCTACGTATACTTCCATACTCTTCCTCAAGAATTCCTTAAATACAAGACACATCAACCTTTGGAAAGTAGCAGTGGCATTGGTGAGTCCAATGGCATCACTCTAAAAGCATAGATTCCCCATTCAGTTGCGAATGTTGTTTTATGTTGATCCTCAATAGCAATAGCCACTTGGTTGTACCCAGAGAATCCATCTAGGAAGCTATAGACTTCCTTCCTTGCAACTCTTTCCAAGAGATGATCAGTGATAGGTAATGGATAGCTATCATGGGGATGATGGCTACATTTACCTTCTTTAGGTTAATACACCCATTTTTCTTGGGTACGACCACTAATGGTGACACACATTTTGTGTGCTCTATCTCGTAAATAAACCCGGTTGCTAATAGTTTGTCTATCTCCTCTTTAATTTTCATCAAATAGACATCATTATAAGTATAAGGTCATTGCTTTGATGGCTTTGCATCAGCTGTCATTGGAATTCTATGAGAAAAAATGGATGGATCTACACCTTTGAGGTCCTTGTAGGTCCATGCAAATACATCTCTATATTCTCTGATTATACTTATCAGTTCCTCTTCCTCTTCTGGTGACACGTCTTTTCCGATATAAGTAAATCTCTCTTCTCCATCTTCCATGGTCACTATCACTTTCTTGGTTTGTTCCTTGTTA
This sequence comes from Ceratopteris richardii, assembly GCA_020310875.1. Classification (NCBI taxonomy): domain Eukaryota; kingdom Viridiplantae; phylum Streptophyta; class Polypodiopsida; order Polypodiales; family Pteridaceae; genus Ceratopteris; species Ceratopteris richardii. Next base: position 38,722,519 of record CM035436.1, on the reverse strand, counting down.
TCATATGCTTCTCCTTCTCTGGCCTCCCTTCTGGGCATTTGAATTGCTTTCTTTCTTTCTTCTACTTCATATCTTTTGAAGTGTTCGGGGACTTCAAAAAGGTCTGGAGGTTGTTCTTCCTTATCTAATGTTTCTTCGTTGTTTGGTCCCATCTGAGCTGCTTTTATGGCTAATACCTTGGGGTTTTCTCCCTTTGTCATCGGCTTGGATTGCTTCTAAATATCGTTCCTCCGATTCAAATTCTGGCTCCATCTCTATGCTTCCGTACTCTTCCTTCCATTCCTTTTCTAATAATTCTCCTGCCTCTACTTCTTGAAGGACTACCATGTAAAAACTTACATCATAACCTTCTTCATCCACACATCCATTCATGGTTAATACCTCCTCCTTTACACACACATCTAATGTGGCTAGAATCTCCATCCAATCATGTGGTTTGAATGCTTCATCCGGAAAAACTTGAGGCATATACATAAGATCATCTACGGGTCGGTAATTTGAGGCATATACATGCATCTAGAGGGATGCATAAATTTAACCATCTTAGTAATGGACTCAAGGCATAGATGAATAACAAAATGATTTACATTAGCATGGAATGGAAGTACATCATACAAGATGAAGAGAAATTGAACATAATTGTTAGTTGTACCATGACTAAGTCTTAATTTTATTCTTGAAAAGACTTTGAAGATTGAGCCTTCATTGTACTATTTCTTTAATTAGATGCAATCAATGGTATCTATGTTTATATCAATTGGTAATAGAGCTAGTATTACTAGATATTATCTATTGACATAACTAGGCATCTATCATCTAGTTAATCATAAGCTTTGCTAAATAGTTACCTCTTTAACCATATTGGTAAATTGCTTCTTATTTATAGAGCACATTTTGGAGTAGTATTATTTAGAGTCTCTTTCAACCCTTCAATCTTCCTCTTCTCTATATATGATCTAATGAGTTACAACACCACTCTTGAAGCAATATTCTCAAAGCTCCAAATGGACCATACTTCTTGTAAATAAAGGGAGAACTTTATTGGAGAGGAAATGAACACTTAAAAATGGTTTAAACATTTTTCACTCTAACTTATCACTATTTGACATTATCTTCCCCCTTTTAGTGTGATCATCAATTATCAGATGTTGAAGTTCCTAAGGTCTATGCACATTTTTCATCATTATGAATTATTAATCCATATGTGTAGGGTCTAATATAGCTTCTATTTTCTCCTTTGGATACCCTTTAATCCAAATTCTTATTACCATTAACTTATGGCTCATAAGAATAGAAAAATTGCTTAGTTTCTAGCCTAAGTACTTGGCCTGGCTGATCAAGCATGCCATGGGTATTATGGAACTTGAGGATCCATAAGTAGGACTTGAAGCTTAAGTCCTCTCTTCCTAAGTTAAATTTTTGTGCCTTTTGGATTAAGCCAACATATAAAAATCATAAAAGTTAATGGCTATTGAGCTACATATCCTCAATGTTCTATTAAAATTTTATGCTTTTGACTTCATAATTAGAAGTCATTTCCTATCTTAACCTTAAACTTTATTAAACTTGGTTTCTCTCTCATATCCCTTCAGCCTATGGATACGTGATTGGATCTATGCATACCTAGTGTATGCCAAGAATAGATACATATTTGCTTGATGATGCTTAGCATGCATAACATCCAAGTACTGAACCCCTCCTTAAAGCATGCATGGAATTCTCACTTAGAAGAGGATAAGACTAAGATGGGCAAAGCCTTCTTAGTAAGTAATCCTTAAGTAAGAGCTAAAGTTATGTGCACTAATGTGAGATTGTAAACCGGGTGGTATGGGACATCTAGGTTTACAAGATCAATTATGTGGGTCAAATGGTATGGGACATTGAACTTAAGGATAATGGAAGCTTAAGCTTGAGGATATTTGATGGCTTGTTCAATCAAAGACTGAGCATAAATGAAGCTCCAAATTTTGATAGGAAATTGAATGAACATCAATTTCCTTTAAAATATAAAGTTTTTGAGGATGAGAACTCTTTAAAGGGGCAAAGAAAGATATCATCAATGTGATACTTCAAATCAAAAGATGCACTCCTTAGTTAAGGAGTACATTTTTTATCATCTACCTAAGTGTGTTTGAGTAAATCTCAAAACAAAGTAAGAACCAGATATGCAAGAAGGGAATTCATTGAAGAAATCCAAGGTAATCATATCAAAGACTTGAAGCATATCTATGGTAATGGATCGGTAAGCATGACAACTTTCTTAAGTCAAAGGGATGACATATAAAGAATAGTTAGAAGTTCTAAGAACATCCATAGGATGTTAAAGAATTAAGAAAAGATGTAAACTCATGAACGTATGAGTTGAAGATCTCAAGAAAATCCCATGGGTAAATGTCATTGAAGAAGGGATCTAAAGGAGAAGAGACTTGGTCTTATCTCAAACTAACTTGACTAGAGGAATTTTGAGAAAACCAAGTGAACTAAATTGATCAAAGAAAAAAGTATGTGATGGTTTTATAACTCATGCCAAGGAAATGTTAATGGATAACCAAAGAAATCTTTGAGATATAGGATTAATTGGCATGAGATTTAAAAACCTTAGTCTTTGCTCTCATGAATATGATGCCGAGAAATTCCAAATGGAACTCATGATCATAGCAAATTCTTATAGAGCATTGAAGACAAGGAAAGTGGACAGATTAAAGATGTTAATCTACAGATTGGAGAAAGAACTCACTAGTATGGGATAGTGGGAACTAAATCCCATTGAAAATTTTCTCTGATGGCTAGAGAGAAATCAAAACTTAAGATCCAATAGAAAACATCAGGATAAGCCTTAAAAGTAGGGCCATTGAGATTAAGGTCTTAGGTTCATTAAGAGATGTAGAAATGTACCTCCCTGAACTAATTAAATACAAATGATTCTATTTACAAAAGGTTAAATGGAATAAAATTACACTTACCCTAGGAAAGGCAACCCTTTAAGTAGATGCATTCATTTCAATAGAATGCATTGCCAAGTCTAGATGGTATAATAGATCTGGATAAATAAGAGGATAAGAACTTTGGGGAGTTTTTGAGTTAAACTCCAAGAGTAAGGAGCTTGCTAAAAAATCAAGCATATTCAAGTATAAAGCCTTGAATAATAGAATGATCTGTAAAAGATCTTCTTTTGAATCTTTAGTGAGAACAAGTGATTCAAGAATATTCATTAAGTTCCTAGTAGGATATAAGATATGATGCCTAGAAAGATGTATCTTTCTCGCAAGATCTTGGAACTAAAAAGAAAAACTTGAATCATTTAACTCCATCCAATGGACAGAAGATCTAAAAGGTATCTTGGTGGCTTGCTAAAGTATCGTTCCTCAATTATTCTGAGGATTTGAAGGAAATGGTTTAGTAAGCTTTTTTTCTCTTTGCAAAGCTTTGGTGACCTTTGAGGTTAGTATACATAACTATCTGAGGTACGAACCAAAGTCAGTTAAAGATAGTTAGTACTAATTCTCTTTGGAAGAACGTGCAAAGCTAACTAAGAAGTTAGGTAAAGACTGTAGGAGAATGGTCTTTCAACTAATTCCAATTCCTAAAAGCCATTATTGTATTTTTTGGATCAACAATGTCTTGAAAACCAAAGATTTTCCAAAAAGGAACAAGGATATGTTCTAAGGATTTATCCATGGAAAATCAAGGATAATCAAGATAAGGATCCACTGGTAGACATAAATTTTCAAATTTGATGTATTAACTATCATTTGGAATACTTGAACATTATGTTTCAGGAAAAGTTTGATGATTGCTATAATTTCACCTAACTTGCCAAAGAATGAGAAGATAGTATTTCTCCTCATTTATTAAGCATGTTTTGGTAGGAACTCAATAGATCCACTTTGCTAAGTTCATACCTTTCGTCCAATCCTACCAAATACAATATATTTGTATTTGAAAAGAACTACAAAAGAATAAGATAAGTTCAGAACATCTAAAGATCCCTATTCTTTCTATTGAAAGTGGAAGATGAATCTAGTTTCCCACCCTTTCAAGATAGAGATAGAACCTCTATTATATACTCCTAAAAGTTATACATTTCTAAGAAGGTACAAAGTGTAAAGGAATTTAAAAATTTATGGACTTGTAGGTTTGTGAAATTGCCAAAAGCAATCAATTAAGGCAAGACCACCAAAGAAATCCACCCATTCACTAGTCCACAAGTACGAGGTATGTATGTACATTCAATTGGACTAAGGAAAAGTGATTTGGGAAAGGATTCAGATTATTTTACTTTCAGAGTGAAGAAGGTAGTATCCCTTATCTCATTATAGGAAATGAATCTAAAGAGAGAGAAGCCCATGCTCATAGTATATATCATGGTGTGGGGGGGATACTCCACAGATGATACTTCTACTCATTTTCCAGGACAAAAATGCTTCAAGGGGGAGCAATGTTGTATAATCCATGGGTTCAGAAGGGCAAATGTATGGATTCTAAAGGTTAGAATATGATGTACATTTGCTTAACCTTAGCCCTTGAATCACCCTTGGAACATGCCTTGAACCTTTGGGTTGAGCCTTTGGGTTGAACCTTGGTTTTAACCCTTAGGGTATTTATTCATATGAGCTCTCCATTGAAACATTGGAACTTTAGGCTTGATTTATCCTAAGATGTGGGAATCCTAGTCTTGGGAGAATACTTCTCTAAAAGCCGCCTTGTGTGTATGTGAGAGAAGAATCCTCATTTGATTTATAAGCCATGAGATAGACCTTGGGAACTTAGAAGGCATGTGAACATCCTCGGGAAAGTGTCCACATGAGGGCCACTTCGCTGGACACTTGGCCAAACCCAAGGAAATGCACCCTCTTGGCCTAAAGGTATATATTTGGGTGGAGTTGGATGGTTGGACGTGTGCTCTCTCTTAGGAGTGTGTTCTTGATAGTTAGATTTGTTAGTAGTAATTTTCGTTATACAACATTGGTACCATGAGCCAGCTGATTTCCTTTTCATTGCATGAAGCTTCTAAGAGATGACTCCATGAGCATCGTTGAGAGGAATTTCTGAGCTTCTAACTCGTAGAAAAACTTGAGGAACTTCTAAATTCTTCTTTTAGAGCAAGAGAACTTTTAATGTGACCCCCTACTTAGAGGGGCACCACACACATACATGGGTGGTTAGCCCTAGCCAGCCATGTGATATGAAAGCAAGGCACCGTGCACAATAGTGTGAACGAGAGTAGATGAAGAGCATATAGCAGGCCCATCTCCCATGTAGGAAGAACAAAGCACCTATGGAAATCCGTGAGCCGAAGTCTCTCTTCTTCTAGTCATTGGAAAACTCCATTCACTCTACTTCTTATAGGCTACTAAATCCAGTTCTACCTCTTGTCTGGGATTAATTTGAGCCACGTCCTCTCTTCACTAACAATGCCATATGTAGAATGGCTTTGGTTCATTTCATATGGATTTATTTCATACCAGCACATGAGCATTGTGAAGGACTTATCAACATTCTTTAGAAGTCTAAAAGGGAACTCAAGCAAAGGAATTCAAAAGTCAGAAGATCATACAAGAACGATAAGGAGGCCTCACATGTACGGATTGTAGGATCTTGGATTATTTAAGTTTTGGAAGTACTTAATTACTCATTTTCTCTTATTTTCTTTAACATGCCATGCAAGAATTGTTTGCATACTGTTAACCTTCGCCAGTTTAATCTATTTTCAGTCCTGGGTTCTTGGGATGGTTAGGGGTCTGTAAACAGAGGCCCTGTTTGTATTTTCCCAATCTACAGATTAAGAAGATACTACTTCACCGATTAATGCACTAGGTTGGATTATCTTCCCAGTATTGGTTCAAATACGTTCTTCAACACACTTGCACACCAGACAGTGTACCGTACAACTTCTTCACTTATCGCGTTAATCAATTTACTTAACACTTCATTAGCTTCACTTAATGATTAAACTTAATCGATAGAATTGACAGAGGACACAGTATTACACAGAGTTTGAAAAATAGCGCTTCGCTTCCGACTCTCGCCCAAACAAACATTCTGACGACTACACCTTCTGCTCTACGCGACTCTTTCATTAATCTTTTTTTTTAAGGGTTACAACTTTGCGCTATGTCTTTTCATGATGCGTGCGACTTTTCAGAGTACATATCACAAAAGTATGAGTTCCTTTTCGGCAACTAACAATACATATAAAAGAATGATTAAAATTAAGGTATATATATGCATATATCTTGTATGAAGATGAAAATTAAATTTCGTATATATTGTGTAATTGGTAGTTCAAACTTCTCTTCCATGCTCATATTAAACATGCAAAAAACTTTTGGTATGTGTGATATGGCAAGCACATCATATGAGAGAAACAATGCATCTCTTATATTTCAAGAATTACTTTTATAATAAGGGATATGATAAAGTATCCATTTAGAATAAGCAACTTCATTTGCTTCTTGTAGAATGTATATGAATGTAGCATTCATTGAATAAATCTTTGAGCTCATCTCATATTAAATATGCAATCATAAAGGGCATTTTTTCTTTTATATATGAATGCAAGTATACACTTAGGCATATCTAAAATTTTTAAGCATAGATGCATGTTTGGACATACAAGTAAGTATGTATATGCCCAAGGAAATAGTTTAAATGTACAATGGCCCAACCTTGCAAAGTCAAATTTGAAGTATCCAAATGGAAAAGCTTGCTCCTGCAAAGGATCAATGGAAGGACGAAGTAATAAGGGAGATAAGTACTAGCACCTAGTCTTCCCTTCTTTACTTTAGGTTAAGCTAATACCATTAGGCTTAAGCGTGAAGCTTAATCAAAATAAGACCATGTAGTCAAGAAGGGAAGACCATGTTGGTCTTGCTTAAGCTACACCATGAAGTAAAGCCTTCCAATTTTGGTTATTTTGGTTTTCTTCATTTTGCCATGCTAAAGTGATGCATTTAAGAATGCATATCAAAAGGAATATGTGAGATTTACATGCATCTAGAGGGATGCATAAGTTTAGCCATCTTAGAAATGGACTTAAAGCATAGATGAATTAAAAAATGATTTGCATTAGCATGGAATGGAAGTATGTCATACAAGATGAAGAGAAATTGAACATAATAGGTTCAATTCAGCTTGGCATGGATAATAAAGGTCACAAGCATGTATTTGAGGAAAATTCATGAAATAAATGGAGGCTCCAACTTTTTATAGGAAATTGAATGAACATCAATTTCCTTTAATAGAGGACAAAAACCCTTTAAAAGGGGGAAGAAAGATATCATCAATATGATACTTCAAAGAAAAAGATGCATTCATTAATTAAGGAGTACATTTTTTATTAGGTACCTAAGTGTGTTTGAGTAAATCTCAAAATGAAGTAAGAACCTAATATGCAAGAAGGGAATTCATTGAAGAATTCCAACGTATGCCAATTAGAGACTTGAAGCATATCTATGGTAAGGTACTTGAGAATGGATAAGATGGATCCAAAGTTTGGATCGGTAAGCATGAAAACTTGCTAAAGTCAAAGGGGTGAGAATATTTAGAAGTTCTGAGAAGATCCATAGGATATTAAAGACTTAAGCAAAGATGAAAACCCGTAAATATGAGTTAAAGATCCCAAGACAATCACTATGAGTAAATCATTTAACTCCATCCAATGGATAGAAGATTTAGAAAGTATCTTGATGGCTTGATAAAGTATCATTCCTCAATTAGTTTGAGGATTTGAAGGAAATGGTTTAGTAAGCTTTCTTTCTCTTTGCAAAGCTTTGATGACCTTTAAGGTTAGTATACATAACAATTTGAGGTGCAAACCAAAGTGGGTTAAAGATAGTTAGTACTAATTCTCTTTGGAAGAACCTGCAAAGCTAACAAAGAATGTTCTACCAACTAATTCCAATTCCTAAAAGGCATGATTGTATTTTTTGGATCAACAAAGTCTTGAAAACCAAAGATTTTCCAAAAAGGAACAAGGATATGTTATATGGATTTATCCATGGAAAATCGACGATAATCAAGATAAGGATCCACTAGTAGAAATGAACTTTCAAATTTGGTGTATTATCTATCATTCGAAATACTTGAACATTATGACCCGCTTTGCTACGTTTATACCTTTCACCCAATACTACCAAATACAGTATATTTGTTATTGGAAAAGGACTACAAAAGAATACGATAAGTTCAAACATCTAAAGATTCCTATTTTCTCTTTTGAAAGTGGGAGATGAATCTAGTTTCTCACCCTTTCAAGATAGAGACAAAATCTTTATTATGTACTCCTAAAAGTTATACATTTCTAAGGAGGTACAAACTGTACAGAAATGTAAAACCTTATGGAGCTGGAGGTTTGTGAAACTGCCAAAAGGAATCAATTAAGCTAAGACCACCAAAGAAATCCATCCATTTCACTAGATCGCAAGTACGAGGTATGTATGTACATTCAATTGGACTAAGGAAAAGTGATTTGGGCACGGATTTTGGTTGTTTTCCTTTCAAACTAAAGAAGGCAGTAGCCCCTTATCTGATTATAAGAAATGAATCTAACGAGAGAGATGGCCATGCTCATAGTATAGATCATGGTGCATGGAGGAATAGTCCACATATGATACTTTTACTCATTTTTGAGGTAAAAAATGCTTTAAGGGGGGAAGAATGTTGTATAATCCATGGGTTTAGAAAGCCAAATGTATGGATTCTAATTGTTAGAATATGATGTACATTTGCCTTATTTTATCCCTTGAATTACCCTTGGAACATGCCCTGAACCTTTGGGTTGAACCTTTGGTTTTAAGTCTTAGGGTATTTATTCATATGAGCTCCCAATTGAATGGTTAGAACCTTAGGCTTGATTTATCTTAAAGTTTCAGAACCTTAGTCTTGGCTTAGTCTTGAGAGAAGCTTCTCTAAGATCCACCTTGTGTGTACGTGAGACAAGAATCCTCATTTGATTTAGAAGGCATGAGATAGAGCTTGGGAAATTAGAAGGCATGTGATCTCCCTCAGGAAAGTATCCACATGAGGGAAACTTGGCTGGACACTTGGCCAAACTCAAGGATATCCACCCCCTTGGCCTAGAGGTATATATATGGGTGGATTTGGATGGGTGGGCATGTTCTCTCTCTAAGGAGTGTGGTCTTAATAGTTAGATTTGTGGGTAATAGCTATAGTTATACAATAATCAATGTAACAAGAGACCAGAAACAATACTCTATCATCAATAGGATCACATGTGCATATCCATATGCATAACTCATATCATAAATGTCTCATTGGAGAAAAAAACCATGTGAACCACTTTTCTCATACTCATGCATCTAACATGCACATAAAGCCATGAGCATAAGCCTGCTCACCAAGTCTCCAAGTTGATCAAGTAGATGTGAAAGAATGTTGGAAAAAAATCGATAAAGTATCCCCTGTAAACTAAGTGATCAAACAAGATAACCAATAAAAAAAGAATAATGAGTAACCTATCACCACCTATCACTAATCCAATCAAAGATAATGAAAAATACACATGCCAAAAAATGATGGCAATACATGCCAATACAATGGCAATATACACCTCCCATTCAAGAATGAACCCTGTAAGATGGTCCAATCTGTTGCAAATAACTTGTGATCAAGTCCAAGTGAATAGATATAAGCAATGATCCAAAGCTATCACACAAGCATAAAGGATCTACTTGAGTACTCGTCTAGCATAAAAGCTGACTCAATCTCGATATCATTCCTCTGTAAAATGGACTCTGAACCAAAATAACCAGGTGGGAATATACTATCCACTAATTCCAAACCATAGCGACAATCATATATAATGATCAATGATAATATGGCTCAATGCAAAGCCAACATAGGTGATAAAATGATATATAACTGAGACTCTAATTGGATAATGTACCTGCACAAAACAAGAATACAAGTACTAACTAAGATCCAAAAGCAACTTATATAAATTGTATGCAACCAAGGATCTAAGCCATATCCGAGTGGCATAAATGAGATATAGATCACAATGCCACTATAAATTTATCGATGTTACTATGATCAAACTCGTGATGGCATAAACCTAAAAGGTAAATCATAATACCATCTCACATGCCAAATACTTCACAACATCATGCTCTACTCTCATACGGAGGAGCTACCATAGTGATCATACATGGTCAAATGGAAACCAAGTCAAAAAGTAAAGACCTCATACACTTCTCCCAACTATCTTTGCACCAATCAAACTCTAAACCAAAAGCTCAAAAGAGATTTCAAGATAATTCTAATCTTCAACTATCTTTAAAATTGCATAGGAAAAATATGATAGTCTATATATTTTATTTCTCATAGTACAAAATTCATTATTTGCCTTTGAGCTCTCAGGATTCTAAAATATATATTTCTTGGCTACGTAATGATACTTAGAACATATCAATCAAAGTTTTGTAGCTCAAGATATACGCAAAACAAGTATCTACTATCAATTTCATCTTCACCTTCAACATTATTGCTCTGTATTCTACATTTTTGGTGACCTATCAGAATCTCGAGCTATGTTCTTCTACAAACTTGTAGATGCTTATTTAGGCTACACACAACAAGTTGAAATGCTTCAATTTGACCCCTCAAACTCAAGTTATAGCCAAAAAATTGACATGTTGTCCAAGTGATTGTAAATTCTTCTACATCAGTCTATGTTTTTTGAATTTTTGGTAGACTAAAACTTCGAATCGAATTTTGCACCCTCATCCAAACTTTTAGCTCTCTTTGTTGGCTACACATAAAACTTCAAAATGCACAAATCTGAGCTTCCTATCTTGAGTTATGGTCAAAATATTGAGCTCTTTTCAAGAGGTGTCGACCTACACATTCACCTCTTGATCTTAAACTTCCAATAAAGCTCCTTGCACACCAGCCTCTAGTAAGCTCTGATACCACTGAAGGCCTTTGGTGTGTTGAAAAAGATGAGCAAGGAGGAGAACGAGATACTTAGCATTTGCAGGTTCAAAATTGATTTCTTGAAGTTCCAAGAAGCAAACAACAATTGCTTTATCTTTAGTTAATCACGGTATAGAGGTCTAACTATTGTAACTCAAGAAGCAATATGGTTCAAAGAGTTGTACTCAGATTCGGGAATTATAAGTTCCAAACCTCACATACTTGGAGATAATATAAGTTCCATGCATCTAGCTGCAAATCCAATTTTCCATGCAAGGACAAAGCACATAAAAGTACATTACCACTTTGTTAGAGGAACTTGACATATCATTTGGTCCTGCTAAGAAGAAAATAGAGGACATGATGATAAAGGCACTCGATGGAATAAATCTATGTAGATTCAAATTTATGGCAGGTATTCAATCTATCAGAGAATGAAGACTCAAGCATACCTTATCTTGAGGGGACATTGTTGGATCACCAAGCTTTCACTATGGTTGAGATGAATTTATTTCTTACTTCAACCATCATATAGATGGTGCTATACATGTACTTTGAGATTAGCACTTTTGTGCATACTTTTCCCTGTATTAATTTTATGATCACCTATGATCATTTATTTTGTAAGGTTCAAGGTATTTACCTTTGTAAAAGAGAAAAGTAAAAGGCCTAAAACTCACAAGTTGAAAGTAGTTGAGATTGATTCTCAATCAATCAATAGAAAGGTTGATTAATTTCAACTTTCACTTTTCCTATGATGTAAGAAGAGATTCTAATCATCTTCTAAAAAAAGCAAGGATTTGAATTCAAAATCATGACATTTGAGTCATGAAAAATCGCGAAAAGGTCTATATAAGACCAGATATTCTTTGTACATAGGGAAAGTGATGATTTGATGTAATACAAGTACACTTTTGATCATTGCTTGGTGACATATCCATTCTCTTCCCCTTTCTCAAGTTGAGTCATCTTGCATAGCTTGGTTCTCTCTCTATAGAGCTCCAAAGCAAGTGACTGAGCACTCAAAAGGTATTACTTTGTAGTTTATGTGTATAGATTTTTCAGCTCATTTAGTTTCATAGATTCGTAAAAATCTCTAGTTGAAGGTCTTGGGGTCATCTCCTCTACAGTCCTATATATGACATTCCCCTATAAGGAATTTTTCCAATTGTAATTGTGTTGATTGCTCTGAGTGTTTGAAGTCATAGCTTACATCCACATATAGAAGGTTTTTGTGAGCTAGTCAAGGTGCAAGTTGTCTATTTTGCATCACATTGTTCTTTTTTATGTTCCAAAGTACCCATTGGGTTTTATTGCATCAGTCACAAGTTCACAAGTCCTATTTTACATATCCAAAGATCTAGGGCACATATTGTGATGTTTTGTTGGACCATCTGCACCCATTTGACAACCCAGATTTTCAAGCTTCTCCAAACCTCTCCAACTTCTTTCATTTATGATCATCTTCAATGTATTGAAGGTTCACTTACCTTCCAAAGAGTCTCACAAAATGATTAGGAGACTATGGGGTATCATGAGGTATGTCCAAAGAGTGATTAGTTTCACTGTTGCACATCACTTGATTAAGTAGTGAATCATTTCTGCTAAACTACTAAAGAAATCTATTAGAAGGGATCATAGAGCTTGGTTTAATAAGAGAGAGCATCGATGGGTAGTACTTTGAATCGAGTGATGATTATGAATGCTATATTCATAGCACTAGCTCTATGATTTAGAGCATAGATCCCTCTATGAGGAACATTTGGAGTTTAGATATAAAAAGGTACTTAGACATAGTCTTTATACTTGGGAACTAATTAGTTGTAATAGAAAGGGTTATCCACTATCATATGTTGACTAGAATCAAACTACACAGTTCGAGGACATGGGATTCATTAGAGTCCACCTATATATATATATATATATATATATATATATATATATATATATATATATATATATATATATATATATATATATATATATATATATATATATATATATAGATACATACATACATACATACATACATACATACATACATACATACATACATACATACATACATACATACATACATACATACATACATACATACATACATACATACATACATACATACATACATACATACATACATACATACATACATACACACACACACACACACACACACATATATATATATATATATATATATATATATATATATATATATATATATATATATATATATATATATATATATATATATATATATATATATATATATATGCGTGTGTGTGTGTGTGTGCGTGTGTGTTGTGAATATCCATTAGGTTTAGTATAGGTATGACACCATGAATTGGAAGAAGGTTCCACTAGTATGGGACAGTGGAAACAACTTCCCTTTGAGCACTTTTCTTCTATAGCCAAGGATAAAAAGACTCATCATTCATGGGGGCATGTATCACTGGATCAAAGGAGAGCTCTTAGCAAACATCTCCTTAGGATTGGGAGTTATCCTCCATAGCTCAGGAAAGATTTATTCTTCCAATGGAGTTTGTGATAGGTGATTTAATCTCCATTGATATCACATACTCACTTTATAGATTTCACAAAGGATGATTCCATTAGTGTGGATGGATCATATAGACCCATACACAGAGGGTACTTGCTAGAGATATTAGCTTTAGTATGGATACATATTTATCATATTATTACTAGCTATTTTTAGACGAGGGTGTTGACCCTAAAAAGGAAGTTATTATCTCTACTCTTCGCCACATAATCCTTCATTCTTTATGGGAGGTTCATTCTCCACCCCCATAGAGATCTATATAATGAGGGATTATGCATTCGTTTATGGAAGGCAGGAGCAAGTGGATTCATAACTTTCCCTTTTATGAGAAGGAGAAAGTGGGATTTAACTTAAAGACCAGGGAGAGATCTCAATTTAGGTCCTATTCTTTTAAAGAGAAAAAGGAAAGGAAAATATGATTTCTTCATTGGAGAAGAATAGAGTATGTTTTCCATTAGAGAGAAGAATTTTAAAATAAATTCATTTACTCTACTTTTAGTGTAGTTTTCCTCGTATGGGAGTTTGACCCTCCACTATTTTAAAAGGAAAATACATAAAGAACCTGTACATGTTGTCAATTATGGATGAGTAGAGCGATTGGATTCAACAGAATCTCTTTCATAGCAAAAGGGAATGTGGAATAGATTCCACTACTATAGCTCTTTTACTTATATGAGACTAGAGAGAGAGAGAAAGAGAGAGATTTTACCTTCTCATCTTTAGATTGTCTAGATAGGAGTGGCACTCTTCTATCAAAGACAAGAGGGAGATCAAGTAATCATTAGCTCTTTCTCAGTTATTACATATGCTTTTGCCATCTCATCAATAAGTTTCTCTTCTCTAAATCTAAATGGGCCCATTACCCTTAGTTTTAAGCTCTCTCATCACAATACCTTGTGATGATCCCAATAAATTTTTATTTAATTTCCCTCCTAAGTATACAACACAATATAGTCTAGTCTTGTTTTATACCTTCATTATCTTATAGTCACATTTATACTCTTTGATTACATGATCATGTCATCTATACCCATGATCCTAAATAGTGGGATCCTCTATGTCTAGTGAATGTATTTGTGTGTATTTCTACATAGTTATATGTGTGCCTACATACCTATATGGATATCCATGCATGCATGTGTATGCATATACATGTTTGTGTACATATATATATAAATCATGCATGCAACTATGTTTTTACATGTATACGTACATGTATTTGTGCTATAGTGCCTAGAAATGGAGTTTTCAAGTGGTCGAAATGCCTTACACATTTCTTGGAAACGATGTAGCCCAAAAACATTGTTTTTGAGCCGATGTTTTTCATATCCTCTCTTTTGTGTAAATGGCTTGTTTGGAGGCTAATTTCAAGTGTTTTATAATAGAAATAAAGAGAGAGAGTGGGAGAAAGAGAGAGAGAGAGTGGGAGAAAGAGAGAGAGAGAGAGAGAGAGAGAGAGAGAGAGAGATTTCCAAACTAAAAAGCCTCAAAAGTGACCCATGGGGAGAGAGAGCTATCCATGTCCACTATCTTCAAGCCCACTACCTTGAATTTAGTATTAGATAAATTGGAGCCCATTACATACATTATCTGTGTAGTACATATCTAATATGTATGTACTATGTATGTACATTATGTGTGTATATGTATGTGGTATATATGTATTGTGTGTGAGATATGTAGTATGTACTATGTACTATGTACTATGTTTTATGTATCTACACTATGTGTGTGCAATAGTGTATGTATATAGTATGTATGAGTATACCATGTTTGTACATTATGTGTCTAACATGTATGTTATATGTGTAGTGTATAAGTAAATTATGTGTGTATATACCTAGTATGTATGTATTGTGTGTAGTATGTATGACTATTATCTGTAGTATCATGTATGTAAGTAATATGTGTGTGACATGTGTAGTATGTATATAACATTATGTCCATGTATGTATGTAGTATATATGCAATATATGTGTACACACACATATACATGCATTCATACATGCACATATGTATGAATGAATGTATATATGTGTATATATACATGTATAAGTGCATGTGTGTGTATGGAGAATGCATGTATGTACTATCAGCTATGTAGTGATATGTATGTAAAATATAATTTATATATGTGTGTGTATGTGTGTGCGTATGTAGCACCTTATGCATGTATATATGTAATATGTATGTAATGTTGGAGAAACACTCACTAATTGGACATATATTTGAAGGTCAAAGCTTTAGAAGAAAATCACATGCCTATGTGAAGGGACAAATTCACAAGTGTATTATATTTGTAAAGTTAGTTCACTTTAGATCACGAGAATGAGAAAATCTATATACGTTAGTTTGTATCAACTCACGTGATGAGAGAAGAAGTGGTAGAGAGTGATAGAATGTGAGAAGGAGTTCATTTTGTATGACTGGATAAAGTCGGGCTTCTCTAAGTGAGAAAGCACCTGTAAAACTTCTGAGTTTTTCATAGCTATGAGAAGAGATAGTTAAAGTTCTGTGTATGAGACTCTCTCCATCATCTCCATGCTTGCCTACTGTGTGATGAATTCAAAAGTTCAAGTTTTCCAAGCAAGTCGATGCCTGGCATCGAGTTTGTGTTGATAAGTCTGTGTTTTATTCTCTGAGTGTTATGTACTGCTAGAACTTCTAAAAAACATGAAGTTTGTGGAGCAACTCGATGCTTGGCATCGAGTTTCAACATAAAGTCGATGCCTGGCATCGACTTCCCACATAAAAGTGGTCTTGATCATATCTGTGTTAAACGCGCCTATTTCAAGAATAAAAAAAGTGGCTGAAAAAGCACAAAGTCGATGCCTGGCATCAACTTTTGGTTGCAAGTCGATGCTAGGCATCGAATTTCCATTTTTAGACAGTGATCTTTACTAAAATAGGCAAAATTTCCACTTTTGGAAGGCATACAGGGTCATCTTGTGAAGGCTATATCTTGAGTTCTAAGATCCCTTTCTTGCATATGATAGCTTTTTGGAAAGCTCTACTCTTCTACTTTCATCCACTAAAAGATCTTGGAGAAATAATATTTGTGCTAAGAGAAATTAGCAAAATACTGAAGGTATGTTATTTCAATGACTAGGAATTTCAGTAGAAGCAAAGTTCTCAGTTTAGACTATCATTTCTCAAAGTTTGGAGTGGCAATGAGTTAATGGTGACCATAGAGGTGTTCTAGTGTCACATTAATTCATTTCTTGTGGTGTTTCATACATCAACAAGTGGTATCAGAGCAGAAAGGTCCTAAAGAGCAAAAGGCGACAAAGGTACGAGAAGTTTTTGGAAAGTTTTCCATTAAAGTTTGAAAAGTGAAGCATTTGAAGACACAAGTCATCAAAAAGTTACTTCAAAAGTATCCTCATACACAAAGAACTCCAAAAGGTATTATCATTTATCCTTTAAGTTCAGAGGTTGCACCAGAAGGAAAGGAGTATGGCAGATCATATCTCCATTGACAAACTGGACAAAGATAATTACCCCGCATGGGTAATGAGAATGGAAGCCTTACTTATGAGTAAGGATCTCATGGTATATGTAACAGGTGAAGAAGAGAATCCAATATTTGAAGATGAAAGCCGACCAAAGAAAGAGGAACTTGATGCTTTAAAGCATTGGCAGAAGAAGGATGTAAGTGCAAAAGCTTACATCTACAATACAATCTCAGATCATTTGCTACCACACATCAGAGGATTGGAATCATCTGAAGATATATGGAATGCATTGGAGTATCATTTCCAAAACACTACTAAAGCAAGGAAAGCAAGTCTATGGTCAGAGTTTACAACATTCAAGAAGAAGCCAAGTCAAAGTATTAGTGATTATGTCACTAAGATGAAGGATCTAGCAGATAGCCTTGGATCCATAGATGAAGATATTGAGGATCACATGTTGATTGCTCAATTACTTACAAGTTTGAGAGGGGATGAAAGGTGGAAACCTTTTGTCTTATCAACAAAACTTTCATTAAACCATTATGTTCCAGATTTGAACCAGTTGCTCGGTTTGATGCTCACATTTGAGCAAGACTTGAAGGGAGATGGAGATAAAGGACAAAGTTCTGCAATGTACATGAAGAACAAGAAGAAAGGAGATAAAGGTAAAGCAAAGGATGAAGAGGAGCCGAGTTCTCAAGTTTACTATGCAAGAGGTAAAGGCACTAGCAGAGGAAGACCAAGAGGTTTTGGAAGAGGAAGAGGTAATCAGAATAACAACAAGAAGGCCTGCTAGATCTGTGGATTGAGTAATCATTTGGCTCATGACTGTTGGCACAATCAACAAGGATCAAACCAGAATCAAAACAACAATAGCAGAGGCCGAGGTGGAAGATATCAAAGTAATTTTCAGAGAGGTAGACAAAATCTAAGAGGAGGCTATGGTAGAGGTGGAGGAAGAAGTTGGGGACAGAATCAATCCTACAACACCACCTACTACAATTATGCAAATGATACACAAAATGAAAGGCATACATCATTGATGATGAACTCAATCAGCACATCAGACAAAGAAGATCTAAAGGTATTTTACATTGACTCTGGATGTTCTAATCATTTGTCAAGAAACATAGAATTGATTTCAGAATTGGAAAAAGGCATTTCTATTCATACAGTTCAAACAGGTGATAATACAAGACATAGTGTACATTCAATTGGAAAAGTGAAATGCAAAAGTGGAGCAGATTTTCTAACCAATGTTTTGTATGTTCCTACAATACCTAAAAACTTGATTAGTGTGGGACAGATAGTTGAAAAAGGTTTTCAAGTCAGGTTTACAAATGAAGGAGTATTTGTTGAAGATCCAGAGAATGGATATAATCAGATTGTCTCTGGTAAGAAAGAAGGTAGACTCTTTACTTTAAGAGTACAAGGGAACATTGGTCAAGCTTTGCTCACACATGGTGAAGGAGTGATTACAGAACTTGATCTCTGGCATAAGAGATTAGGTCATTTCAATGAAAGAGGAATTAAAGCTATGGTTGCAAATCAGTCTGTACTAGGATTACCAAATGTGCAGAGTCAACGTATGGTTTATAAATGTGAAGCATGTCAAATGGGTAAAGCACATAGGTTACCATTTCAGAAGGAATGATTCAAACATGATGGAGTACTTGAGCTCATTCATACAGATGTATGGGGACCAACAAAAGAAGGATCCATCAGTGGCTCAAGGTACTATGTTCTTTTCATTGATGATGCTACAAGATGGATAACTTTATATGTTTTGAAGGAAAGATCAGAAGTGTTTGGAGCCTTCAAGCATTTTCATGCATATGCAGAGAGAGTCAAACGCCAAAAGCTTAAAAGACTGAGGTCTGATGGAGGGGGAGAATACTTCTCCCAAGAGTTCAATGATTATCTTTGGAATGTAGGTATTAAGAGAGAAATAACTTGTAGGTATACACCACAACAAAATGGTGTAGCAGAAAGGAGAAATAGGACTTTGGTTGAGTTTGCTAGAGCTATGCTGAAGGAGAAGAATTGTCCAAATTATCTTTGGGCCGAGGTTATAAATACAGCTACATATCTTGTGAATAGATTACCATGTGCACCTCTAAATGGAATGACTCCATATGAAGCTTGGTGGGGTAAGAAACCAACACTAGATCATTGTAAAGTGTTTGGATCAATTGCATATGCTTATGTGCCATCACAGCTTAGGCATAAACTTGAACCAAAGGCAAAAAAATATATGTTCATTGGTTATGATGAAAAGTATATGGGTTACAGATTGTGGAATCCTCTAACCAAACAATTTATTGTTTCTAGAGATGTTACATTTGATGAACAGAAAAGTTGGTATGCAGATCAAAGTCATACAACTGAAGAATTTGAAGAAGAGGTAAGAAGATGTGAGAAAGGAAAGTCAATTGTGCATGTAAATGAAGATGAAGGCTATATGCAAGCAAGTACATCCAGAAGTGGATTAACAAGAAGGAATGAAGAAGCTCATATATTTGATGAAGAGGTGTATCCAGACACTTATGAAGAATGTGAACCAAGAAGGTCAAGTAGGACTAGAAGACAACCAGAAAGGTATTCTTATGATACTTCTTACATAACTCAGAAGAACTATGTATATATGGTCAAAGATGATGAAGAACCTCAGAACTATGATGAAGCTAAAGGAAAGAAGCAATGGGAAGAAGCAATGAAGGAAGAATTCAATGCACTGGAGGAGAACAAGACATGGGAACTTGTTCCTAAACCAAATGGTAAGAAAGTAATTGGAAATAAATGGGTTTATAAAGTGAAGAAGCTTGTAGATGGAAGTATAGCCAGATACAAAGCTAGACTGGTGGTGAAAGGCTATGCCCAAACCTGTGGCATAGATTATGATGAGACATTCAGTCCTGTAGCTAAGATGTCAACTATAAGGACAATCATTGCTATTGCAGCTTCAAAAGGATGGACCCTAAGTCAATTGGATATAAAGAATGCATTCTTGAATGGATACATATCAGATGAGGTATACATGGAACAACCTCAAGGGTTTATAGATTCCAGGTATCCAAATTTTGTTTGCAAGTTGAGAAGAGCATTGTATGGATTGAAGCAAGCTCCAAGAGCATGGAACTATAGACTGGTGAAGTATCTAAATGATCTTGGATATCAAAGTTCAAAAGCAGATCCAAGTCTACTCATCAAAAGAGCAGAGGAAGGTACAATCTACATTTGTATTTATGTAGATGACATTATAATCACACGTACTTTAGATGAAGGAATCAAGGAGGTAAAGAGATTACTTGAGAAAGAGTTCAAGATCAGTGACCTAGGAAAGTTGTCATACTTTCTTGGAATGGAAGTCACTTATACACATCATGGCATATATGTATCACAAGAAAGGTATCTTCTGAATCTATTGAAGAAGTTTGATATGGAAATTTGCAAAGAAGCTTCAACTCCACTTGAAGTTAATCACAAGCTCAGTAAATATGATGGTGCAGAATACAAAGATATGATGAAGTATCAATCTCTTGTGGGTAGATTGATTTATGCTACACTAACAAGACCTGATCTTAGTTATGCAGTGGGAGTTTTGTCACAATTCATGCATTGTCCAAAGGACCCACATTGGATTGCAGGTCAAAGAGTTCTCAGATATATCAAAGGAACTATAAAGGAATGATTATATTATCCTTTTACATCAGATTTGAAGTTAAGAGCCTATACTGACTCAGACTGGGCAGGTAACCAGGATGACAGAAGATCAACTCATGGCTACATGATATACATTGGTGATAAGCTTGTAAGTTGGTGTTCAAAGAAACAACATACAGTAGCATTATCATCAACTGAAGCTGAGTACAAAGGACTTGTGGAAGCAGCTAAGGAGGTCATATGGATGCAGACATTGTTCAAAAGCTTGGGCATTGATCAAGGTATACCTACAATACATGGAGATAATATGAGTTCACTTTATCTTGCAGCAAATCCAGTATTTCATGCAAGAACAAAGCATATAGAGATACATTATCATTTCCTGAGAGAAAAGGTAATGGAGAAAAAAATTGAAGTGGAGTACATTTCTACAAAAGATCAGATAGCAGACATAATGACAAAGAGCTTGGATGGTGTAAAGACCAGCAGATTCAAAAGCATGGCAGGAGTAAAAGAAAAGAAGATGATATGAAGAAACAGAGAATGTCAATTAGTGATTGAGGGGGAGCTATTGGAGAAACACTCACTAATTGGACATATATTTGAAGGTCAAAGCTTTAGAAGAAAATCACATGCCTATGTGAAGGGACAAATTCACAAGTGTATTATATTTGTAAAGTTAGTTCACTTTAGTTCTAGAAGTTTTTTAAAATCACGAGAATGAGAAAATCTATATAAGTTAGTTTGTATCAACTGACGCGATGAGAGAAGAAGTGGTAGAGAGTGATAGAATGTGATAAGGAGTTCATTTTGTATGACTGGATAGAGTCGGGCTTCTCTGAGTGAGAAAGCACTTGTAAAACTTCTGAGTTTTTCATAGCTATGAGAAGAGATAGTTAAAGTTCTGTGTATCAGACTCTCTCCATCATCTCCATGCTTGCCTACTGTGTGATGAATTCAAAAGTTCAAGTTTTCCAAGCACGTCGATGTCTGGCATCGAGTTTGTGTTGATAAATTTGTGTTTTATTCTCTGAGTGTTATGTACTGCTAGAACATCTAAAAAACATGAAGTTTGTGGAGCAACTCGATGCCTGGCATCGAGTTTCAACATAAAGTTGATGTCTGGCATCGACTTCCCACATAAAAGTGGTCTTGATCATATCTGTGTTAAAAGTGCCTATTTGAGGAATAAAAAAAGTGGCTGAAAAAGCACAACGTCGATGCCTGGCATCGACTTTTGGTTGCAAGTCGATGCTAGGCATCGAATTTCCATTTTTAGACAGTGATCTTTACTAAAAACAGGCAAAATTTCCACTTTTGGAAGTCATACAAGGTCATCTTGTGAAGGCTATATCTTGAGTTCTAGAGATCTGTTTCTTGCATATGATAGCTTGTTGGAAAGCTCTACTCTTCTATTTTTATCCACTAAAAGATCTTCGAGAAATAATATTTGTGCTAAGAGAAATTAGCAAAATACTGAAGGTATGTTATTTCGGTGACTAAGAATTTCAGTAGAAGCAAAGTTCTCAGTTTAGACTATC
Organism: Ceratopteris richardii; assembly: GCA_020310875.1. Classification (NCBI taxonomy): domain Eukaryota; kingdom Viridiplantae; phylum Streptophyta; class Polypodiopsida; order Polypodiales; family Pteridaceae; genus Ceratopteris; species Ceratopteris richardii. The sequence goes on along the minus strand of CM035436.1, from coordinate 38,700,365 downwards.
ATTTCTCAAAGTTTGGAGTGGCAATGAGTTAATGGTGACCATAGAGGTGTTCTAGTGTCACATTAATTCATTTCTTGTGGTGTTTCATACATCAACATGTAATATGTATGCATTGTGTGTGTATGTAATATATATATATATATATATATATATATATATATATATATATATATATATATATATATATATATATATATATATATATATATATATATATATATATATATATATATATATATATATATATATATAATATGTATGCATTGTGTATGTATGTATGTAAGTTGCATCATTTATAATCAATCTACTATCTTTTAAGTCTAATATTCACTATGTATGCAGGTTCTCTAGCCGAATATTAGATATGGCTCCAGATCCTTATTGCAGATATATCAAAAAAATCAAAGATTACTAGCCTAGTGAAGGTGGATCAAGAAAATGGAAGTATACTTTTTTGGATATAAAAAGATAAGTTTTGTGACAAGAGTGAATGAATATGTTGCATGTATCCCACATAGAGATCCTAGACTATGCCAAGAAGTCCATAGCAATGTTTAGACATGGTTTGAGGCATGGAGAAGAGATCATCAAGGATGGGAATGCCCTCATATGATGAGGTAAAGGAAGTAAAAAGCATCAAAATAGGTACCTCTAGCGAATGTGTTGGCATGTCAAAGAGAACTAGAATTAAAAGCTCTAGTATTCATACCTCCTCTAGTGTGGATTAAGTTCCAAGTGCATAAGGACACCTTTAACCAAAGTGGACAGCCATGCAAGTGGCTCATTACAAAGTGCAAGTAGCAAAGCTAGCAATGAAAGAGGCTATTAGATCACACGACTATTCATTCGTTGTGTTATCCCTTTCAATATGAATAGAACCAATCAATGGAAAAAGACCATAAAATTTGTTAGTCACATTGGATTTGAGTGTGATGATCCTTTAGCAGAGACCTTGCACACAAGGGAATTAAATAAAGGTAAAATTGTTGGAAATTAGGTAGGCTCATAATAAATTCCACAGGTACACAGGTTTCCAGGAACTACAACACAGATTCCAGCTTCTTCCAAAATTGATAAACATGAACATACAACACTTAATCATACAATGATGAAACAAAGATAGAGAGAGATTAGACAACATGTTCAAAGTGTTACGTAAGCCACTGCTTACTCACACCATCATATATACAAATGTCAATTTACAATGTGGGAGTCAAAATCTCAACCACTCTATGTGAACAGAAATAGATGGAAGAGTGTATATACAAAATTTACAAGAATATTCAGATGTAGGGACAAAAATCTGACTATGTATGAGATGTATGACCTTATAGGCTGTAGAGGAGTGAATATGAGTGACAGAAAGAGGAAAGATTAGTTTGAAACTGATATTCATCAAACCCTAATCTGATTTTAGGCTATGGAAGACCATAAATCAGATACGTGTGTGATAGATCACATACTTACGGAATTAGCATTGAATGCTAACATGTTGCTGATAGAAATCCTCATACTCATGTGAAAACATCTTCTCTAACACCTCATTTGAATGCATATAGCATGCATGTACTGATTCTCCTTTATGGATGTCATTGCCTCCATGTCTGCAGAATAGGACTCCTCGAGATATAGATGCCACCGCCTCCATAAGCTCCAAGTAGTACATGTGTGCATAAAGAGAATATATACCTGAATAGTTAACATAAGATGCAATCTTATGTTAAGCTCCATCCAATGTCTTTGAAGTACTCCATAATCTTCATGTAGAAGACAATCTTCAAATACATCATGTAGATGAATGATCCATACCACCAAGCTGCTGATAGGTAAGTCTTCTCCAGAAGCAAAAGTGTGAGCACACTCTTCTCCAAGAAGAACTCCATGGCTGCTCCTAATATGCTTGACAAGCTACTCCATAGCTGCCCATATGTACACCATGGCTGCCCCATGTGTGCATCAGCTAGAATACCTCCAAGAGTGATCATAAGCTGGCGTTGGATTTTCCAAACAAGTGACTATAGCCCTCTTTTTATAGGCCTCATGACCTCATGCGAAAATATTCTGCAATAAATCACAATCGCTATAAAAAGTTGGGATCGCTGAATTAATGAAAAGCTATCATTAATTTTTAGCCATCGTTTGCTTTATTTTAAAATTATTGCTAAAGAGTGCTTTTGACTAGTTTTTTTAATATTTTGACCACCTGATGAATGAACTGATGATATTTTTCTGACCTATAAGCTGAGAGCTATCAAATGAGGTAAAAACCCTAAATCAATAAAAAATTAGGATTAGGGTTTTCTCCCAAATTTGATCTCTGATGACTTCATGTCATATACCATTAGAAAACTCTCTTCAAGATCTACAAGATAGGCTCATAAAAATTTTGCCCAATTTTGTGCCAAAAATGACAAGTACCAAAATTAGGGTTTCTGCCCTCATAGGATTTTGGACTGATGTGACATTGATTTCCAACAAAAACATGCATGGAAGTGCATCTAGAGTTCTTATGAGACACATGGAAGGAATATGGATGCATTATCTTTTATGATGGTTGGTCAAATACCCACAAGAAACATGTATATAATGTTATCATCTCACATTGTAAGGGGTCTATGTTTTGAAAAGCCATAGATGAGCCGACTCATGGTCTTACCATTACAGATACCTTCCAGTTCATTGAGCACATTCTTTTGACTTCATGTGTATTATATAAAATGTAATTTTTATTTTTTTATGATTATTACATGTGCATACATTTGAGAGCACACAAAAAATATCGTAGAGAAAATTGGGACTCATAATGCGATGCAAGTGAAAACAGATAACGAAAACAATTGTGTCTCCATGGGAAGTTTACTTGAGAAAAAGTATCCTCATATTATTTGGATCCCATGTGATTCTCATTGCCTAAATCTTTTGATTGAATTTGTGGGCAATACATTTTGGGTGAATGCGATCCTTGCAACGACAAGAAGTATGGTCAAGTTTGTGACCAAGTGACCAAAGATGTTAGCTATGTTTCGAGCTAACAATCAGCTCGAGATCCTCAAGCCCTTCATCACAAGATTTTCTTACATGTTTGTGGTATTCGAAAGACTCATCTATGTGCCAACATTTTTTTTTCGCACAATCAACAATGATAAATGGATTGCTTGGGATAAGAGCACCACTCCAAAGTTCCTGGAGTTTAGATGCCATATTATCAATGAGTTTTAGAGGTCGAGAACGAGAAAATAGTTAAAACCCTAAACCCTATATACATCATTCTATGCATCACTGACATGGAGTGAAGTAATATAGGTCTTCTCTATGAGTATATGGATAGAAATTAGAATTAGAGAGACTCTTAATAAAATCACAAACTTTCTTGTTGAGAAGTAAGTTTTTTCCATGTTTTTTGTTTCATTACTCTTGAATCTTGATTAGCCATTATATAAACATAACAGATGTAATGTATCAACTCTTGATTTTTCTTTTCAGAATTATAAAGGAAGAGATATGAGATGTGTGGAATAGGCATTGGGATCGGTTTCGTAAACCAATTCATTCTTTCCGTTCACATGTTGTAACCATTATGGCATAATGAGGATCATCTTCAGAGTTACGACCTTGATTTTGTCTTTCAAGAGTGTATACAATATTATATGGGTGGTGATATAGAGATCATCCATCACATAGAGGATGATTTTCTTACTTTCACGAATGAGACTCACCAGTTTGGTAGACCGACAACAAAGTTGTGAGAGACTCAAATCCAAGATGTCTCATGGTGGGAGAAATTTGATGGATGTGCACCTACATTGGTAATTTTCTTATTTACTTATGATCTTATTACTTAGTGCCCCTCAAGACTATGCTTTCGCTAACTTAATACCATTATATTTTGCTTAAGAGATCTCAAGATTATAACTTTGGATCTTGTGAGAGAAATTGGAGTAAATGGGCTCTTTTTCACATGAATAAGAGAAATAAGCTTACAAAAACACAACTTGAGAGAATTGTCTCCTGCCATGTCAACTTAAAGATACTAGAGACACTTTCCACATCTCCTAATCCCATACAAATTGATGTTGATAAGCTTGATATTGAAGTGCACTACATTATAGAGATTCCTCGAGAGGATAGAGATCTCTACACTTTTCTTTATGCAGAGTCCATTCAGCCCCCATATAATACATGCTCAGGATGCTATGGTGATAGTAGTATGTTATCTTCTAATAGTAAGGAGGATATAGAGAGTGATGATGGATCCCACAATTTTGTTGATGTAGAATCTGATTGATGTACTTCATTTATGGAGAAACTTTTCATGATGATATGTATTTGATACTTTGAGTTTTTTATCTATCATTTTGGCTTGGAACTTTGGATTCTAGAAGTACTATGAATCATCCAAGCATGACATGTCACATAAATGATGACTAATTATACATTACTCTTGAATCTTTGTAAATTGTGCAATGGTAAATGTTTAATGTGCATTACGTGCATATATTATAGTTAAACTCGTGAATTGTAAGTTGTTCAATCACTAATGTATGAATGTTCAACGCATGTATATACTATGCATGTGTATGCATATATATATATTATATATATTTTTAACATTTCCTCCATTTTCCATTTCCCACTATTTCCAATTTTTCGGAACCTCCAAAACTTTGTTTCAAACCGATTCCTATCGACCACTTCCATCGTGCCAAGGGCACTATGATTTTTTCCTTATACATGCATAAATACATATATATGCACACACACATATACCATGCATATACATATAGATGCCTATATGTGTTTATGTGCATGCAGACATCATGCATAAAATTAATAAACTATATACATCAAATGATGTTATTATTTCCATTATATGCATCTATGATTCATAATCAATAAGATTACTTGCTTATCTTTGTACTTAAGACCTCTTAAGGAAGAACAATCAATTGAAATCATAAGTTGTGCACCTTGTCATTAGTTTATCATTCCTATCACTCGTATAAAGAACTATTTAAATGAAAGGCGTTACTTATTATCATTGTGATGTTTTAATTATTTTCCATGAACCAATTGAAACCTATTTGCATTCATAGTTTTTTAGGATTTGATGTAGCAATACAATCATTAACTTGTAACTTTTGTAAAGGTGTAAACATTATCATTCATTACTCCTGCCACCTATGTATCAACTACATGAATGCAATGTGTGTATCTTAGCTCCGCATTTGATATTGATCCCTTCACCTCTCACAACTAGGGGTGGGGGTTCAACTTCTATACTCTACAACCAAATACCCCTCACCATTAGGGTAGTGAGATTTTAATCCATCCCCTTTGAGGTACCATTAGCCTTCGGGCTACCCAATTTCAAACGAGTTGTCTCATCTAGTCGTAAGGCCATCACTTCTCAATATCTACCTTAGCAGTCCTTAGGGCTCTATATCTTAGTAGCTGCAAGGCGTCCAACCTTTACTTTGTAGGATTTGAGGGGCCCCATAGGTGCTATGTCCACTTTTCATTGTACTTCCAAATCAGTTCAAGCTAATCTACAAGAGTGGATCTCAATGATCAAGCTTCCTTTCAAAAAGAAATTACATGAATGCAAGGCTTTGCTAGTTTTTTGCTATCGATTTTTAATTATGTTTGTACTTTCAAGACTTTGATGAAGAGTTACGATCATGATCTTGTATAGTGAAGCATATTGATGTTGTTGTTGCCTCCATGAAACTTATCATTCTATTTTCAGTTTCTTCTTGTCAATATCATACTTGGTATAATTGGTGCCCCCCGAAGCCAATGTAGCACCTGCTTACGAGAACTTTTTTTAACCCAAAAATTGCCTCATAGCATAGCATTAAGTAGTATTATTTTGCAATATGAGCAAAAGATAACCAGCTTTGCATGTATAGAAGTGTGTGTATGTGTTGGGTGTTTTGTGTGTGTGTGTGTGTGTGTGTGTGTGTGTGTGTGTGTGTGTGTGTGTGTGTGTGTGTGTGTGTGTGTGTGTGTGTGTGTGTGTGTGTGTGTGTGTGGGGGGGGGGGGGGGGGGGGGGGGTCGATGGGGGTAAATGGATGGCAGGTGGGATTCGATCCAAAAGTCTCTATTCTTCGATCATGACAAAAACACTACGGCTTCACAGTACTATATTTACATGGCAAGGGACCATTATCACCATATCAAGATAAGTGGCATACAAGGCAAAAAGATGTAGAGCAAGATGTATCAATGCTTGTTTAACTTACATTACTGAATATAGAATTGTTCAAATAATCAGCAATAAATGATTCGCTAGCATGGACTCAGTGAAGGAAGATGCTGTAAGATATTTTCATGATGAGAGACACCAACTAGCAACATGAGGAAAGTTTGAAAATGCCGCATCGTATCGGATGATATCATGTCATGCAGTTGTTTCTCATAATTGCGAGAGAATGATGCCTTGATGTCCTTCATGTTGGTCTCAGCACAAGTTACAATTATCCTTATCAATGTTGACGCATCAGTGCAGATACCCTTTAAGGACTCGTATAAAGTCTGTCATCAGTTAATACACATGTATTAGTGTCCTGTTAGGGTGACTCCACTGATATCAAGAAATATGAAAAACGTAACAAAGGCTGCTGCCTGAAAGTTAGATCAGAAGAACCCCATCCGGCCCGACAACAATCAGTTTCACTTCATTTGGAAACCAAAATATTTTGAACAATATAATCATTCCACACTAGTGTGACACTCACCAAGAATAAAATTATAAATTCATCCTTTCCAACAACAACAACAACAACAACAGCCTCAGTTATCTCTCTATCTTCTAACATATCTAAATTTATCTGTATTAATCACAGTGACACCTGCCTTGGTTACACGTTCAACATAGCCCTAACTCATAGTATTTTTCTAACAATAAGGCACAGACTGAGATCCAAGGCTTATGTGCAAGCCAAGCAGTGAGGAGACAACATAAGGAACCCGAGCGCAAACCTGTGAAGTATGATAAAATCAACAAAAACCTGAAAACAAAAAATAATCACATCAAGTATACATTACTCACATCAGGTATGTCATCTAAAAAGGTTCCTGACAGGTCAAGAACCAACCCTTCCTGTAGGTTGTCTGTGTCCATGAATTAAATGAAGATATTACCTAATGTCAACAACGACATTTCAGACATAGAAATGGCAGGAAGGCTTGGAGACAGGGACACAATGTTTCCCAATGATTTTATAATGTTTCCTGAAACCATGCCTGATAGTGAGGTAGATGCTCTTTGGATGTCCCTATCTGTGCATGCTAAACAACAGATGTAAAATGCTCCTGGGACTCTTTATCTCCAGTAAGTAAAATCTCCATTGGAAGTTTGTGTGTATGCCTGGCCCTCTGTCTCGAACAAGCAAGGACTCATAAGTTGTCCACAAGCAACTCTGAGAGCGTGTGATAGGTACTTCACTGCTTGATGGAACCCACCTCTAATATGAAAGAGAAGCTGGAGCTTTGCATTTATACCAAATATATTCAGTTTGACCCAAGAAAAGTGAAGTGCTGAGAAAAGAAAGGGTCTAGGTATGGAAGTAGGTTTGTGCAAAAACTTGCAAAAGGATACAAAGAAGAAGATCAAGTTGTGCATACAAAGTTTGAAGTCCAAAAATCTAAGGTTCTGAGACTTACAACAAGTTCTATTTAAAAATGCAGCCACTTAGGCACTTGGACATAAAAGGTCCGAATGAGCCAAAGGCAAATAAAATATCTGTAATGACCTTGATTTTGGACCAAAAGATAGAAACAAAATATGTCTAAAAAGCTCTCAAAGGGAATAGAGTGTGAAAGGCTCTATACATGCAAAAAGGAGTTTCGTCGTAGCCTTTGACCCAACAACATTCTTTGCATGCAAGAAACTTCAAGATGAGAACTCCAAGTGACAAAACTAGACAAGACACGCACATAATGTGATGATGATGAGACTTAGTCTCTCTCTATGAAACCACACTTATATAAAGATCTATTCGGTGGAGAGTTTTCCACCCTTACCTTCCCACTTGTGAGAAGTGGAGAATAACATACTTGGGACTCACCTCCCGGCCTATTTATAGCCCTCGCCTAGTCACCATCTAGAGTTCTCTCTAAAGTTCCTCTACTCATTTGGCCATCATGAGTAGGTACTTCATTTCAATTCTCTGGCTTTTGGCTTTGACTATCCCCCGAGCAAAGAACTTGTTCCTCCAAGCATGTATATCTCTGGAATATAACACCCTCTCCCCCTTTTAAAGATCATTGTTCTAAATGATATAGAAGGAGCCATAAACCAGGGAATCAGAACTTTTGATTCCAAACTATTAAGAGTAGTGTGTTGGGTGTCTGAAATACTAGATGCTCAAAACGTAAACAACTAGTCTCTATGCTTCCAAGTACTCAGAATATCCTCGGACTCCCTATGCGTAGACCTTGACCACTAACGTGTGGCTTCTTGTCACCTGTAGAGACCTTGGCAGCTTGCCCTTGTCTCCCTACATATTCACTGACAATGTGTCAAATAGTATAATTGTAAAATAAACAAAATCACTTACTCTACTAGAGTAATAACTCTCAACACAAGCAACCTTCTGATTTTTCTATTTCATTCGTTTTGGAGCATCTTAATCGCAAAGATTTCATATAATCATCTTGTCATATGCGTTCAAACAGTTATACGGCAGTTCTACATCAAATTTGGAGTTATTTCAGCTTATCTACTTTGAATTCGGTGTTCTTAAGACTTATACATAAGCATACTTTGTAAACTTGTTTATATTTCAGTTTTTACATAGTACTTAATTCAATTTCAGCAATACAATTGTTCTTTTTGTTGTCTAAATCTCTCATCTCTATTTGAGATTCATTGTTGTGCTGTGTGTATCTTTATCCTGCCTATTCTCTATAGTTGTATCAAAGCAAGGTTGACACACCAACATCAGGGGAGATTAAAGCAATGTTCTTATTAAAGTACTTTCTTCATAAGACAAGTTGAAGGGAGCATCCAACTACCCTCTTGGAGTTTTATGATGCGGAATCTGTTGGTTGCCAAAGACATGTGGGACATGGCATGCCGGCAATAGTGAGTGGTGGGCATCTTCATCCTATTAACTGTGATCCTTCAGCCTCTCCAGCTACTTCTCGAGGTGTGGCATCTACCTCTAGTAGAACCACCATGGATACGATTGGTAGCTGTCGTTCACAAGAGCAAAGAAGATGGGACACAAAAGATGCACAAGCTCTTGCTTTAATTGTATTATCTGTGAAACACTCTATTGTACCTTAAATTTGTTCATGCAAGACTTTTTATTATGTGTGGCATACTCTTGAGAACTTGTTCCAAATACTTCTCAACACATGTTGTACAACTTAATCAAACAGTAGACATCCAAGAGCATGAATCTCCCCATATTCCAAAGGCCTAAACATAAGACAAGGAAATGAGTTACCTTGGCATAGTAATTGATAGAATCTTTGGCACAACACATAACAACCGTTACGGAGACTCGAAAAGCGCCACGTGTCTTGTTCTCTAAAATCTGTGCTCAAAGAAATACATACATCTATAAGTATTCATGTACACACATGTAACATGCTACATGCTTGTAATAAATATTGTAATCTTTCATCACTTCTATATCAATACAAGAAAAGGAGTAATATGTATACCTGTTCAAAGTTATACCCATAAACTTTCATAAAACGATCCAAAATGTCCTTCAAATGTGATGAGCTTCGTGTGGTCAAAACTCTAACAATGACAGATATATTGATTTCTTCAGTATTCGATAAAGCACTTAAAAGGTCTTCTGTATCAGCCTCTACTTCCAATGTATCAATCTCGTCATCTTCAATTCTTTCTTCACGAAGTAAACCCAAAAGAAGCTGTCAACAGACAGAATGAACTCATTATTGCATACTCACAAACTTAGCAAGTTCGAAAACATGAAAAGAACAAACGCTGCCAGGGTTCCACATGCATTATCGCAATTTTATATGATATAAATGCAAAAACAAAAAAGGGAAAGAGTTCAATAGATCAAAGTAAATGGAAATATTCTATATTGCGATTCACACCCCAAGTATGGAGTGGCCAAAAGAAAAATGGACCATATGCTCTTCCTCCTCTTTCTTGTTAAAGCTCCAAAAACGGATTGTTGGGTTTGGGATGGGATTGAGACAATGAAGAGAAAAGCTAGTTTTGGGGTGGAGGGCAGGCAGAGAGAACAATAATGCTTCCTTTTATTATCATGCATACTTTCCTCAAAATCTGCTTTGATCGTGACGTTTTGTACTGTTTCAATAAATTTGCAGTTCTAAAACTGACTCATAGCAGACAAGATTAATACATAAAAAATAAACAGTCTGACCTTTTGCTCACTTCCACCAATCTTTGTAGCAATTTCCTCCTCCAAAGACCGATCAAAGCTTGACGAATATGCTCTTCGAATGTCCAATAACTCTGCTGATGTTCGCAAGTATAAGACCTCAGTAAGAGCTCTGTAATCTTTAATCAAGCCTCCCAATGCTTCATGAAGAATGGTTGCATCTCTTTCAGCAGGATTGCACATCCAAAGCACAGCTCCTTTCTTCATAACAAAATCAAAAAATAAAGTTCAAAGCATGCAAATCTAAAACTCAAAAAATTCTCTCTCTTTGTTTCAGTGCTAGTATTTACAGCCTTGGAGCAAACAAAATTGTTAAGTTCATTAAAAAGTTCAATAATCAAGACCTCAATGAAAGTAGTTGTGCCCGATACCTATGCATGCCTTCTCTTTCTTCTCGTTTCAGTTTGCTTTTTGTATGTTTAAGGATAGATATTTCTATTCATCCAAGGCCAATGTATGTAAGTGTATTGGAAGTAGGTATTCCTCACAGGTTCATAGGATCTTCCACACACTAGAATACTTTGTACGCATACATAACTTGAACCAAATAATATAAATGAGAGAAGATAGACAATAGATAAGAAATGAGATGTAAACGAGTAGAAAGGTCTACTCTAAAAATAAATTGAATAGAAATAACCACTATACAATGTGTGTATGTACAAAAGAATGTAATAGAAAAAAAATATAGTGGTTCTAATTACAAAACCTTAGGAAAGTGTCTAAAGGTTGTAAGAAATGAGTGTCTCTGTGTGTGTATAGAAAATGATGAAGAATAGGCTGCTTATGAAAAGTACAACACGTGCTGTGTGTGTGAGAGAGGAAAAATCAACTGCTTCAATAACTCCTCTGATGTAGTTAGCTACAAATGCTTCTCTGTTTGAGTAGATGGCTGAAAACAACTGGGTACAACTAGTAGATAGGTGTGGAATAGAAAAACTGTTGGAAACAATGTCAAAATAGCATAAAACCCTAATTTCTAGCAACCATAATTTTTGGTACTTAACCAAATTTTGATCACAAAAAGTCAAAAATTTGTATTAGCTCGTTAGATAGTACTTGAGGAGAGCTTTCATTTGGTATATAACATTCAGTCATCTGACGTCCAGAATGGTAAAAAATTCTAACCCTAGTTTCTGGTCAAAAAGGATTTTAGCATATTCTTAGTCCTAAGGTCATGTACATTCAGGAAAGCAACTTCCCATGTTTAGCTTAAGCCCAGATTAAGAGATCATTGAGGAAATATGTCCGAAAAGCAAATTTACAAATTTAAAAAGCCATCGCTATTTTTTATGAAAATCAAATTTTTTGCCTTGCTTTATGTTTTTTGCCCAAAATTTTCGTGGTTCAGCCTTGAAGCCTATATAAAGATGCCTTAGGGGTCACTTATTGCATCACTCAAGGCTCAGTCTCAAGGATCAATCAGTTCTAAAGGTGACTAACTTCTGGAGGAGTTGTGTTCTAACTTCTGGTGCAGCTTTGGAGGGATTCTGGCAGCTAACTATCAACATCTTGCTGATTACTATGAGTAGCAAGGCTATTTCTATTTCTCACTTGCTAGTTCACTAGTTTCTGATTTAGGGTTTTTGAAACCCTGATTTCAGAATTAGGGTTTTCTGTGAAACAGCTCTAAACTGTTCATATTCTCTACAACTTCACACACACACTCTTCAAACCTCTTAGGCACTTTAAACACAAATTCTTGTATCTAGTTCCCTATTTTTGCCTAAATTCAGAGTTTGTAATCATCTACACATTGTAATTGACATTTATAAAATAGTGTAAGTAGGCCATTTGCTTATTGTTACACTTGAAAATATTGTCTACTCTCTCTCTCTCTCTCTCATTCATCTTTTTTTTAGTATTAAAGTGTGTATGCTAAGGTTCATCTACTGGAAGATCCTGTAAACCTATGATTTTTATTATTATTGGGTCTACTTCACTTCTAACATTTGGTATCAGAGCATAGTTGACATACACCCTTAACAAGAAGAGTGATTATAGATTTGAGACATTTGGTTGTTTTATCTTTCGAAGACCCGTTGTTCCAATTTCTGCTCAACAAGAGGTAAATAAAGAAGAAGGAGAAATTCTGTCATCATTCGAGTCATTCAAAACCTTTCGTGAGGCTTGGTTCAAGTTAGAGAATTTCTTTCAAAGCAAGAATTCGGTCAGGAAAACTCATCCAAGAAGTTAGTTAGCCAACACAAAGAAGAAAGTTGGTGACTCAGTTCAGTCACATATATTGAAGCTCAGAGTTGGTGAGACAGTTCAGTCACACATTTCGAAGTTCAAAGTTAAATCGCACAATTCAAAGTTCAGAGACTTACGTATTCAATTTTTTGTTCAGTCTAAGTTTATGCACATTCAGCTCAAGATTCAATGGCAATCAATTAAGAGAGATATTTTCAAACATCAGAAGTTTTGCAAACATCTGAAGGTTCGCATATTTTAGTACTTTATGCCATTATGACATTGAAAGGAGGATTGTTTTAAACAATGTCAAAATAACATAAAACACTAATTTCCAGCAACCCTAATTTCGATACTTAACAAGATTTTGGTCAGACAAGGTCGAACATTTTTATTAGCTAATCACATAGTACTTAAAGGAGAGCTTTCATTTGGTATATAACATTCAATCATCGCAAGTCCAAAAATGATAAGAACCCCTAACTCTAGTTTCTCCTCAAAAAGAATTTTAGTATATTCTCAGTCCTAAGGTCATGTACATTCAGGAAAGCAACTTCCCATGTTTTGTTGAAGCCCAGATTAAGAGATCCTTGAGGAAATCTATCCGAAAAAATAAATTTACGAATTTAAAAAGCCATCGCTATTTTTTACAAAAAATCAACTTTTTCGCCTTGCTTAATGCTTTTTGCCCAAAATTTTCGTGGTTCAACCTTGAGGCCTATATAAAGAAGCCTTAGAGGTCACTCATGCCATCACTCGAGGCTCAATTTCAAGGATCAATCAGTTTTAGAGGTGACTAACTTTTGGAAGAGTTGTGTTCTAACTTCTAGTGTAGCTTTTGGAGAAGATTCTGGAAGCTAGCCATCAACATCTTTCTCATAACTGTGAGTAGCAAGGCTATTTCTGTTTCTCACTTGCTAGTTCAGTAGTTTCTGATTTAGTGTTTTTGAGACCCTAATTTCAGAATTAGGGTTTGCTATAAGACAGTTCTAAACTATTCATATTCTCTACATCTTCACACACACACTCTTCATACCTCTTAGACACTTTACACACAAATTCTTGTATCTAGTTCCATGTTTCTTCCTAGATCCAAAGTTCGTAATCAATTACACATTGTAATTGACATTTGTAAAATAGTGTAGGTAGGCTATTTGCTTATCGTTACCATTGAAATATTGTATATACTCTCTTTATCTCACATTCATCTCTTTTTGAGTAATAAAGTGTGTATGTTAAGGTTCATGTGTTGGAAGACCTTGTAAAACTATGATTTTTATTATTATTGGGCCTACTTCACTTCCAACATTTGGTATCAAAGCATAGTTGACATAGACACTTAACAGGATGAGTGATTATAGATTTGAGACAGGAGGTTAGTAAAGTAGGAAGAGAAAATATGTCATCATTTAGGTCATTCACAACCTTTCGTCAGGCTTTATCTTTCGAAGATATGTTGTTCCAATTTTTGAGTAGGAGGAGAAATGATGTCATCATTCAGGTCATTCAGAACCTTTCGTCAGGCTTGGTTGAAGTTCGAGAATACCTCTCAAAGCAAGAATTTTGTCAGGAAAAAAAATCTAAGAAGTCAATTACTAAGAAGTCAGTTAGCCAACACAAGTATGAAAGTTGATCATTCCGTCACATATTTTGAAGCTCATAGTTGGTGAGACAGTTCAGTCACACATTTAGAAGTTCAAAGTTCAGTCACACATTTCGAAGTTCGAAGACTTACGTAATCAATTTTCAGTTCAGTCCAAGCTTATGCACATTCAGCTCAAGATTCAATGGAAATCAATTAAGAGATATATTTTCAGACATCATAAGTTTTACAAATATCCAAAGTTTCGCAGATTTCTGTACTTTTTGCCATTATGACACTGAAGAGGGATTGTTGGAAACAATGTTAGAATAGCATAAAACCCTAATTTTTGGTACTTAACCAAATTTTGGTCACAAAATATCAAAAAAAATCATTAGCTCACCACGTACTACTCGAGGAGAGCTTTCATTTGGTGTATAACATTCATTCATATGAGGTCTAGAAATGGTAGAAAACCCTAACCCTAATTTCTTCTCAGAAAAGATTTTAGCATATTCTCAATCCTAAGGTCATGTACATTCAGGAAAGAAACTTCCCATGTTTAACTCAAGCCCAAATTAAGAGATCGTTGAGGAAATCTGTCCAAAAAGCAAATTTACAAATTTTAAAAACAAATGCAATTTTTAAGGAAAGTCAACTTTTTCGCCTTGTTGTATGCTTTTTGCCCAGAATTTTTGTGGTTCAGCCATGAGGCCTATATAAAGAAGCCTTAGGGGTCACTTATGCCAATGCATAACTCGGGGCTCAATATCAAGGGTCATTCAGTCCTAGAGGTGACTAACTTTTGGAGGAGCTCTGTTCTAAATTTTGTTGCAGCCTTGGAGGAGATTCTGGCATCTAACCATCAACATCTTGTTGATTACTATGAGTAACAAGGCTATTTTTGTTTTTCACTTGCTAATTCACTAGTTTCTGATTTAGGGTTTCTGAAACCCTAATTTCAGAATTAGGGTTTGCTGTAAAACAGTTCTAAACTGTTCATATTCTCTACATCTTCGCACACACACTCTCTTCATACCTCTTAGGCACTTTACACACAAAATTCTTGTATCTAGTTCCCTATTTTTGTCTCGATTCAAAGTTTGTAATCATCTACACATTGTAATTGACATTATAAAATAGTGTAAGTAGGCTATTTGCTTACCATTACACTTGAAAATATTGTCTACTCTCTCTATCTCTCATTCATCTCTTTTTTAGTATTAAGGTGTGTATGCTAAGGTTCATCTGTTGGAAGATCCTGTAAATTTGTGATTTTTATTATTATTGGGCCTACTTTACTTACAACATTTGGTATCAGAGCATAGCTAACATACACCCTTAACAGGATGAGTGATAATAGATTTGAGACATTTCGTTGCTTATTTTTCGAAGATGTGTTGTTCCAATTTCTACTCAATAGGAGGTTAGTAAAGAAGAACAAGAAATTATGTCATCATTCATGTCATTCAGAACCTTTCGTCAGGCTTGATTCAAGTTAGAGAATTTCTATCAAAGCAAGAATTCTGTCATGAAAACACATCTAAGAAGTCAATTAGCCAACACAAGGATGAAAGTTGGTGACTCAGTTCAGCCACAATGTTGAAGCTCAAAGTTGGTGAGACACTTCAGTCACACATTTCGAAGTTCAAAGTTAAATCCCACAATTAGAAGTTCAGAGACTTATGTACTCAATTTTTAGTTCACTCCAAGTTTATGCACATTCAGCTCAAGATTCAATGGAAATCAATTAAGAGATATATTTTCAGACATCATAAGTTTTGCAGACATCTGAAGTTTCGCATATTTTTGTACTTTTTGCCATTATGACATTGAAGGAGGATTGTTGGAAACAATGTCAACATAGCATAAAACCCTAATTTTTGATACTTAGCCAAATTTTGATCACAAAAAGTCAAAATTTTTTATTAGCTCATCACATAGTACTTGAGAGCTTTCATTTGGTATATAACATCTAGTCATCTCAAGTCCAGAAATGGTAGAAAACCCTAACCCTAGTTTCCGCTCAAAAAGGATTTTAGCATATTCTCAATCCTAAGGTCACGTACATTCAGGAAAGAAATTTCACATGTTTACCTCAAGCCCAAATTAAGAGATCATTGAGGAAATCTGTCCAAAAAGCAAATTTACAAAATTTAAAAACCCATCACTATTTTTTACGAAAGTAAACTTTTTCGCCTTGCATTATGCTTTTTGCCAAAAAAATTCGTGGTTCAGCCTTGAGGCCTATATAAAGAAGCCTTAAGGGTCACTTATGGCATCACTCGAGGCTCAATATCAAGGATCATTCAGTCCTAGATGTGACTAACTTTTGGAGGAGTTGTGTTCTAACTTCTGGTGCAGCTTTGGAGGAGATTCTAACAGCTAACCATCAACATTTAGCTGATTACTATGAGTAACAAGACTATTTCTGTTTTTCACATAGGGTTTTTGAAACCCTAATTTCAAAATTAGGGTTTACTGTAAAACAGCTCTAAACTGTTCATGTTCTCTACATCTTCACACACACACTCTTCATACCTCTTAGGCACTTATACACACAAAATTCTTGTATCTAGTTCCCTATTTCTGCCTAGATTCAAAGTTTGTAATCATCTACACATTGCAATTGACATTATAAAATAGTGTAGGTGGACTATTTGCTTACCGTTACACTTGAAAATATTGTCTACTCTATCTCTATCTCTCATTCATCTCTTTTTGAGTATTAAGGTGTGTATGTGAAGGTTCATGTGTTAGAAGATCATGTAAACCTGTGATTAGTATTGTTATTGAGACCCACCCCATTTCCAACAAAAACTGCAGCTACTTACAAAAATAACACACATAAATGTGAGTAGATGAGATAGGAGCAGCACACCAGCAGCAAATCACACCTTCAATTTAGATGAGGTAGGAGCAGCATACAAAAAACAGCTATGTTGGGCGTCTCTTCACGCAAGAAGGTAATGTGTCATGACTTAAGGAGATGGAAGCCATTAAAATGGGCGCCTAGATTTATAGCCCTTGGATTGTGCATTTTCAAAATCTAAATCTAGGCCATTGGATTAAGCACAAATTTTGTCAACTTTTTTGGATAAGTTGACCAAAATTAGGGTTTCCATTTTTAGGGGTTAAGAGAGCTTAAATGACAAAGTCATATATAGTTAAAACTTAGATAGTCCTCATTGAGTACTTTAAGAATATAAATAGTAATTTAAACCGTCTTTGGCCATTATCATTTTTGGGAGATGGTCTTTTGAAATTAGTCCAACAAGCCCCCCTCAATGTCATATTGGAGTAAGATTTAAGAATCTATATAATTCGTGATGTCTTTCCCTTGATAATGTCTTTGTAAAATTTTTTAAGAATGTTCTTACTATCAAAGAATTTTGAGAGATTTATACATTTTTTATACTTGAGAAACTGCAAACTATATATTTGGACATGTATTACAAAGATATTATCAAGCATCCTACTGCCTGGCTATATAATGTAGCATCAAAAGATTCTCAAACAGCTTTTGCCTACAAAGAAACATTAGCATCCATAAGAGTTTGCATAGGCTTTGGATTTTGCATTCCAAACCTTTCAAGTAGTTTCTCAATGTATTTTTGGAGTAAGGTTTAAAAATCAACATAACTTGGATGTCTTTCCCTTGATAATGTCTTTGTAAAATATCTTAAAAATATTCTTATTACCAATGAATTTTGAGAGGTTTATATATTCTTGATACTTAGAAACTGCAAACTATATGTCTGAGCATACTCCGATAGATTAGGAGTCCAAAACATATATACAAGTTTCGATTCGTCAATGCAAGCACCTCAAAGTCTTCTACAGGTCTAACAGAGTTCGATTGTATATTTTCATTCAACTTTTTGAGATATTGTCAATTTTCCGCATGAAGGTATTCACTCATTGGCCATGGCTGAAAGCAATACAAGACTTGTGAAATATTGTGCAGAGTGTTAAAAAATATCCTACTACACCTACAAATACAGTGATTCAAGGTGATGCACATGGTATTTACTATTGAGGATAATGATCTTTAATTTCTTGGTTGTGTTAGGATTTTTGTTGCACCTACTATAGAGCAACTTCATTTGGATGGCAAAGATGCAAATGCACATGCATCGATAGCTTTGTGCATCAAACATGCCATTATCCCTCACGTTCGCTCTTGCGAGACAAGAAAAGATGCTTGAGATACTCCTATAACATTCTACAAGGCAAGAAATGAGGTTCATATTGCTTATCTCCGAAAACAATTAGAGAGTGTCCATATGAATGAAGAAGATTCAATGAATAGTTTTTTTATAAAGACCAAAGATTTGAAAGAGAAGTTCATTGATTTTTGCTGATAAAATTTTGTGTATTTAACAGTGCAGTTGATTTCTGCTTATTAGAAAGAGAAATTGATTTCAGCTCATAAAATCTTGTCAGATAGTCCACTTATGCATGATGTTCTTAATGATCTTCTTGATTCATATCATAGTTTAGCTTCTACTCTTCGATTGATAATGAAAGGAAATCCAAATGTCTTAACCATTGAGGACTTAGTCTCTGTTTCGCTGCAAGAAAGTGAATCTAGACAGAACACGTCAATTCTGTGGATTGGAGATCAAGCTTGCTTAGCTAGTCTGAAGGGCAAAGGTAAAAGAAGCTCATCTACTAGCAAGAAAAAAAAATTTAATGCTCCACAGTCAAAGAAGGAAGACAAAGATGACAAAAAAACAAAAAAATAAAAACACTTTTACAAGTACTAAAAAGCAAATGATTATGTCATAAAGAGTTGTCCTAAATTGGCTCTAAAGAAGGAAAAGAAGGCGAAGAAAAAAGAGGCTGGAATGGTTGTTGCAGAGGCCTCTATGTTGGAAATCAATGTACATATGGTCCATTTCCAGCAAATCCAACTTAGGACTTAGCCATTTTTTTTGTACATTTTAGGTATAACCTTTTTAGGCTAGATAGATAGAGCTTCATGAGAGCTATCTAGTGATATGCTTCATTCTCTCATCAAAAGTCAGAGTTAGGAGAAAACTCAAACCTTAATTCCTACCCTAAAATAGGATGCATATTTATGAGGTTCTAGAAGTACAAAACATAAAAAGCTAGGTCATACTTGTTAATAGATGGTAAAAGCACTTAATTTCAGCGATTGAAAATAACGCATCACTTTAAAAAAGTGATGGATGTTTTAATCCTACGAAAAGCATCAAAAATAGCGATCAAGGTTTTAAAAAAACTACGATGAGCAGCTTTTCAACTAGCGATCCTATTTTTTCGCCAAAAATTGCGATGGCTTTACTTTGGATGCTCAAAACCTATATAAGAGAGGTCATGGATCACTTTTGGACAATTCAAGCAAGAGTTGATGCTCACATAGTGTCAATTTTGGAGTTCTGAAGCTTTGGAGGCTAAGGAGAGGTGAAGGAGAAGCTACTCTCTTGGAGCAAGGAATCTTCTACAAGTTTGGAGCAGCTATCTTTGTAAGTTAATCCTATTTTCTGTTTTTAGGGTTTTCGAACCCTAATTTCAGAATTAGGGTTTGCTGATTTTCGGATTTGTTGCACTTTCTTGAGAGGTTAGGTTCACTTCGTTGCTCATTTGCTTCACACATACTCAGATTATAAGAGCATAATCTGAATTCTGTATATCATCATTTTCTTGTCTATTCTTCCATCTAGTGAGTGCACCATCATATGGTTGAGTAGTACTCCCATTTTGTAATTCGGCCATCTATATTAGTGAGTAAGCAATTTGCTTACGTTACTTACTCTTGTCTCAAAGTTTCTATCTCTCACTTATCATCTTGTTTAATTAAGTGTGTACGCTCAGAGGTTTTTAGTATTGGAAGATCCTGGGGCCCCAAATTCCAACACTTGGTATCAGAGCATAATTGACATACACACTTAGTTAAGATGAGTGAGTATAGAATTGAGATTGAAGACAAGTTAGATGGATCGTCCAATTATCCTATGTGGAGTTTCATGATGATGAATTTGTTAGTGACAAAGGATTTATGGAGTATCATAAATGGAACCTTATCAAGACCAAGACGAGAAGGCGAAGAGTAGGATACATCAACTTCAAGAGGAACTGGTGTTTCAACCACAAAACCAACTGAAGAAGAGGTAACCACTTCTACATCCAGAGTCACAGGTAGATCCTTACCCAGAGTTCCTCCTATTGAAGAACAAGCAAGATGGGATGCTAGAGATGCTTTAGCACTCTCATTCATAGCAATGAGTGTTAAAAAGCATATTCTACCACAAATCAAATCTTGCAAAAGTTCTAGACAAGCTTGGTTAAAGCTTGAGAATCTTTTTCAGAGCATAAATCCTGCTAGGAAAGCTCATTTGGGGAGACAACTAGCAAATATAAGGATGAAGGCTGGTGAGTCAATTCAAACCCACATTACAAAGCTCATTGACCTGAGAGATCAACTTCTAAATGTAGGCGTTGAGATATCTGATGAAGAAATGGTAAACACGCTGATTAATTCACTTCCTATCTCATCAGTCTTTCATAACCACTCTTACTCTTACAACAAGAGATAGAGAGGTTACATTTAAAGAGTTAGAGTTCTTGTTACTTCAAGATGAAGATCAGTTGAAGGGAATGGAAGAGAATGAAGAAGCACTTTTATCTTCATCGAAGGGTAAAAAGAACAAGAAGGATAAAAAGGAAAATCAATCCAAGAAGGAAAGTAAGTCCCTTTCACCTTCTACTTCAGATTCTGTTTCTACTACATCTAAAGAGAAGTCTTCTAAGAAGAAGGAAGCATTATGTCACTATTGCAAGAAACCTGGACATTTCATAGCAGTTTGTCAGAAACGGATTGCCGCAGAAAAGAAAAAGGCATCAGATAATGTTGCAGAGGATGATAAAAAAGGGAAATCTCAAGGTGATTCTTATGCTTGTATCATCATTGAGGAAGTCTCTTTTGATCAGGCAGCTTTACAAGTTCTTTCAACAGATCCTTGGATATTTGATTCAGGTGCTACAAAGCATATGACAGATTGCAGAGAAGTATTTTCTTCTCTTTCCTATTCTTCAGGTAGAAGAGTTACTATTGCAGATGGCAATGATTTGGATGTTGTAGGAATAGGTACAGTAACCCTAAAGTCAAGAGAAGGTGGTAATTTTCAGATTTCAGATGTTCTATATGTACCTAATATCAAGAAGAATCTGCTATCTATATCTGCATTTTTAGGTGATGGATACAAAGTTGTATTTGAGAGAGATCTTTGTAAGATTTTGCCACACATAGATGAAAAGTGTATTTTGCAAGGTGAGCATAAAGGAGGGATTTTTATTTTGTCAAAAATCAGTCAAGCATATGCTGTCAAATCTTCGTCACCGGTGGAAGATATGAAGTTATGGCATGAAAGATTTTGACATATTAGTTTTGGAGCTCTCAAGAGTATCAAAGATAGAGGTATGGTTGAGAGTTTACCCTCATTCGAGCTACCAGATAATTTAGATATATGTGAAGGATGTCTTGAAGGTAAGATGCATAAACTACCTTTCAAGAAGCATGGTCATATTACAGCTACCAGGAAATTGCAGATTATACATTCAGATGTGAATGGACCCATGAGAGCAAACTCTATTCAAGGTTTTAGGTATTTTGTTCTGTATGTTGATGATTTTACGAGATATTCATGGATCTATGGTCTTAAGTTGAAGTCAGAAGTCTTTCCCACGTTCAAGAAATTTGTAGCTATGGTTGAAAATGAAAGTAAGACAACTATCCAGATTCTCAAAAGTGATAGAGGTGGAGAATACTTGTCAAATGATTTCCAGACATTTCTTGAAGAAAAAGGTATTACTCGACACCTTACTATTGCTTACACTCCTCAGCACAATGGTGTTGCAGAAAGGAAGAATAGAATACTTGTTGAGATGATGTGGAGCATGATGGCTTCCAAGAAGCTTTCACCAAAATTCTGGTTTGATGCAGTACATACAGCTAATCACATTTTGAACATGTCTTCTACAAAAGCCTTAAAGGTAATCACACCTTATGAAGCATATTATGGTAGAAAACCTAATGTGAGCTGCTTCAAAGTATTCAGATCACTTTCTTATGTTCATGTTGAGAAAAAGGATCGAGGCAAACTAGATGTAAAGGCAAGGAAAGCTGTTTTTATTGGATATCCTATTGAGAGTAAAGGTTACAAGTTTTATGTTCCAGAGACAGGTGAAGTGGGTGATCATCACTTCTCATTTTCAATGACACTTTCAATTTTTCATATACAAACTTCCCTATGGATGTAGGTAACCCATGCAATCTGAAGACATGCTGGATAAACAACTCGAGCTTCTATCATCTCTTGCATGTCTTTGAAATGAGCCATCTTGCTCAATCTGTCTACCACAACTAGGGTGATATCTTGCTTCCTTTGAGTCCGCGCTAACCCCACTATGAAGTCCATGGATACGCTGTCCCAATTGTGCTCTAGAATCTGTAAGGGGTATAAAAGACCCGGTGTCTTGACTCTTTACCCTTTTTGCCTTGTTGACTTGACACATAAAGCATTGTTGAACATATGTGTGGACGTCTCTGGCTAATCAGGCCACCAGAATGTTCTTCTAACAAGCTGAATTGTCTTGTCAACATCAAAATGCCCTGCCCAGGGAACATCATGGTTATCATGCATGACTTTTCTTCTCAAATCCCGAGAATCAGGTACGCAAACATTTCCTTTCCGTTTAACTATTCCATTCTCCTTTGGAAAATTGGAATACGGACTTGACTTGTTTGCTTTACTAGGGGAAGAAATAGCTAAAACTGCCTCGTCTCCTATGATAGATTCATCATTGATGGCTCTAATGATCTGTAATCATGTGGATCTTCCACTTGTGCTTCCTAAATATCTTGAAGCAATGACCTTTCTAGAACTGTAAAGCTCATTCGATACACTATCCGTGATAATGCACCTGGCTACTATATTCTCTTTGCCTCTTCTATACAAGATTTTCATGAGCTCAGCCCAATGATCTTGTCTGCCTCAAAGATCTGGCTGACTACAAAAATACTTGAGTGTATGGTTATCTGTGTATACCTTAAAATCTGCACCATAAATATAGTGTCTCCAAACTTTAAGAGCATGCACCACTGCATACAACTCCTATTCATGCACTACTCAAATTTTTGCTTTCAAAAGCTATTGGCTTGCCATCTTGGCTCAAGACTACCCCTATGGTTATGCTGCTAGCATCCGTCTCGAACTCAAATGGTTTGTGCGGGTCTACCATTTCGCGTATAAGAGCCTCTCAATCAGCTTGTTTCATAGTATCAAAACTTTCTTGTTGCTCTTTCTTCCATGCAAATGATACTTTGCCTTGAAGCAAGTTCATCATAGGCGCTGCTATCGACGAATAAGAAAAAATGAATTTCTGATAGAAAAATCTATTTTACTATATACAACGGCTCCACCTAGAGCATCTAAAAGATCATTTATCCTCTGCATGGGATATCTGTGCTTGATGGTAATCTTAATGAGTGCTCTGTAGTCGACGCGCATCCTATAAGATCCATCTTTCTTCTTCACAAGAAGAATTGGTGTTGCAAAGGACGAATAGTTGGGTCTGATCAACCCTTTCTGCAAATACTTGTCGAGGACCTTGGAGACTTCATTCTCCTCCCGAAAGCTCATACGAAATGGTGGTCGTGCGGTCGGACTCGCTCCTGGTACCAATTCGATTCTATGCTCGATGTTCCTATAAAGAGGCAAACTCGAATGTAATTCTTTCAAAACCAACTCTTGGAATTCTACTCTTACTTTATCTGAAAATACTTGAGCATTCCAGCTAGAATTTCCAGGACTCCATGAATCCATCACTACATACGATCAATACACAAAATAAAGAAAATAAATATACTTACAATCGATCTTCAACAACTTGGTGGCGGTCACCAATCGCATCTCTTGGAGATCTGGATCTCCACGGATCAATAGTCGCCTCCCTTCCTTCTCAAACTGATAAACATGTGAAGCAAAGTCTATGACTAGTCGTTTCCTAGCATGCCACTTTTTGCTTAGGACTACATCGAAACGAGGCAATCGTGTTATCTCAAAATCCAATCTTTCCTCATAGGACTTGATCTGAATGGGTAAACCTACCACTCGTCAATCCCATGTCTCAGTTCTCTTCCCGATGGCTAACTCTACTGTGTAGGCATACTCTGATTGCACAGTCTCTAAGTATAGCCTCCTTACTAGTCAGGAACTAATAACATTATGTGTAGACCCACTGTCAAAGAGTATCTTGACAGGTTGTCCTTCCACGACTCCTCTCATGCCAATGAGCTCTGTGTCTGAGAACTAGTATCCTTTCTGTGCCACTGGCGCAAGCTCAGCATCTGGCACTGTAGGAACCTTCTTTGTGACTAGAATCACCAAAATCCTCATCTCCATCACTCCCTGCCTGTGATTGATGATTATGGTAACTTCCAACTTTTTCTTCTTAGGACAGTCCTTGAAAAGGTGCTCTCCGAGGCATCCATAGCACAATCCTTCCTTCATTGCCTTCTCTTTCTGCTGAGGGGATAAGGATAGACTTATTGTACGCCCTCTCAACCATTGAAGACACTTTTCTTTTTCCTCCTGAAACTGTCATGATCATGTGCACCTGCTTAGCCTCAAAAGCCTCTTTCTGAAAGCTATGCACTGATTGAGCCAAGAGTGAACGTGGAAAAGGGTCGACTCATCTTAGTCCATGAGGATCTCTGACCCTGGAAGCCTATGCCCTTGTGGCCATCCTCATAAACTAAAACCATCTCTATGGCCTTCCAAAGAGTGACACCTCTCCTTCCTAACTAAAGGTCGAATAATTTCTCTAAGTCCCAAGACGAGCTTATGGACCTGGAGAAACTCAGGGATAAAATCAAGTACTTTGAGAAGTACCTCTCTATACTTATCTGCGTCTCTTGAACGGTTTGGTTTTTCTGACCAATGAAAAACCAAAAGTCTAGTGCTCTAGATCTCTCATCAAGCGGTACGAAATTATTATAGAACAAGACTTTAAATTGCTCTCATGTCGTGGGCTCTTTCTTGTCTTGCTTTATCTTACACCACCACATATGGGCAACGTCCATGAGATTATATGTAGCCTGCTGAATTTTATGCCTATCATCCACCATATGGCATAAACAGAAACACTCTCCCACTTGGTAAGCCACTTCCCTACAGCATCAACAATCCTAGCACTAGTAGAGCCATGATATCTTAGTGGCTTAAGGTCCTTAGAGCCATGATATCTTGGGAGCTTAAGGTCCTTAAGTTTCCATCGAGCCTCTCTAACTAGTATGCTCTCTCTATGGATCTCTAGAGTTTGATGCTCGCCTAGAGCATCTAATTCCGTTCCTGGTAGGTCAGTCTCTGACACAATTTCCTCTTTCTTGGAGCCACACACGTGCTCCAAGATATCATGAAGTGTGTTCTCTAAGTGTGCTATCCTTACACTCATGGTCTCTATAGGATCTGTGTCAGCCCTAACTGGTGAAGAAGATCCTGATTCCATTCTAGGATAAAGTGAAAGTCTCTTTTTATATTTTGTGGTTTTATGTTCTCTTTTTTTTTTTTTTTTTTTTAATAATATAAGTTTGTGTGCTTTATGTACACCTAAGATAACAAAGTGGAAGCGGAAATAAACAAATCACAAGCCTTTGCATAAAGAAATGACAAAAAAAGAAACTTTTAATATACTTTGCTACTTTTTATGCACATGTATCCAAAATTTTTAAAATTTTCGAATGCATTTCAACATGAAAATAGAAGTTGGAAAAAAAAATAACTTAAGTGCACTACACGCACTTCCAAACCAAAAGGTGTCGGCAGGCACAATATATATACACAATGAAACCAAAGGGCACTACATGCCTTTGTAGAAAAGCTCATGCTTGCGGCACAGTATAATAAATAAGAACGTTGAGAGTTTTAATAACTTCTTGGTTGTACCGGACACGCCGTTTTCGGGGGTTCGAAACGGAACAGCCATTTTCACGAACCGGAGGAAACGTGTTTCCGGAGAGTTTTTTTTCGGGGCAAATTTTTTTCGACCTCCATTTCGGGAGGGCCATGCATCACTTCTTCGCCCGCGTTTCCTGTAGCCTAGCCGTCCTTTGAACCTCTGTCTTGCCTTCGTATGTGGTCTTGCAGCCCCAAAGCATGTAGGAGGGAGCATGTAGGAGGGAGCAGTGAAGACTTCGACCGAAGTCTAAAGTAAACTGTGCACACGTGATACAGCACTGCAACTCTTGCTCCCTGTTGTAACTATTATAATCTATGTGCCATCATGCATGATGCTATGATAATTGATTTTAAGATTGAAGATTTATAATTATCACATTGCATAATTTGCATTCGTATGTACTATGTAGTACAGTAGAGCACCCACACACATACAAGTTTATGTGGTATGTGTATTTGACCATTGACATGTATTATGTAGTACAGTAGAGCGCGCACACACACACATCATACATGCAAGTTTATGTGTTTGACATGTAGATTCATGATATATGTACTATGTAGTATAGCAGAGCACGCGTACACACACATGCAAGTTTGTGATATGTGTATTATACACGTATCACATAAACTTGCATGTGTGTGTGTGTGTGTATGCTGTGTGTGTGTATGCTGTGCTATACTACATAGTACATACATCATGAATCTACATGTCAACCACATAAACTTGCATGTATGATGTGTGCTCTATTGTACTACATAGTACATTCATGTCAATGGTCAAATACACATACCACATAAACTTGTATGTGTGCGTGCTATAATGTACACATAGTACATACGAATGCAAATTATGCAATGTGCATGTGGCATGTGCCATGTAGTGTGACATTGTATATGATCATTGACATGTCACATGTATGCATATGTGTGTGCACTGTGCATTGCAAATTTGCATGTATGTAATTACTTATTACTAAATACTAATATGATATTTGATATATCATGATTCATTTAAAAATTGAAGTTTTGTATTTCTGAATTTCAGATATTATAATCAGCATTGAGCATGGCTCCTGATCCATATTGGAGATATGTTCAAAAAATTGGATCATATTCACGAGGAGGCGGTTCTAAACGATGAAAATGTTCTTTTTGTGGATATGAGAAGATTGGATCGGTCACAAGGGTGAAAGACCACCTTGCAAAAGTCTCATGCAAAGACATTGCACCTTGTATGGTTGTCCCAAATGATGTCTTTGCTGCTCTTCAAGGATGGAAAAAGATGAGACTAGAAATCCATGATTCTACCGATCGTGATGAGTCCCAAGAAGTAGGGGACTCTGTGCCATCAGCAATACCTTGCAGCTCTAATGTTTCTATGACAAAAAGACAAAGAAGTGAAGAGGGAGCTAGTGAAGGACCAAGTGCGGTACAAACTCCTTTGCCAAAGGGTCCAAATATATGTAAGAAAGGATCACTTGGAGAAGCTAGATTAAAAGCTAGTATGCAAAAAGTGCAATTAAAAAAGGCAACAAAGGAAACGAGACGATTATTCATACGATGTGCTATTCCTTTTAATGTTGCAAGAACCACACAATGAAAGAGATTTGTAAAAGCCACGTCTCGCATTGGATATGAGTGGGAGGGTCCATCAAGAGAAACCCTTCACACTACAGAATTGAAAAGAGAAAAAGCATGCATTATGGGACAACTTGATTACTTACAAGATGCATGGAGAAAATATGGATGCAGCATTTTATGTGATGGATGGTAAGACATCCGAAAAAGAAACGTATATAATGTTCTTATTTCTTCATGCATGGGAACAATGTTTTGGAGAGCCATTGATGCATCTGGAGCTGGTCTCACTGTTTCGGGTAAAATGGTAATATTTAATTGTACATTCCATATTTCATTCTTTCATGTGTCTTGTATCATGTCACAATTCACATGTGGTAATCCCATGCTTTGGTATTTTACAGGTGCATTTTTATACACTCATATAAAGAAGGTGATTGAGGAGATTGGACTAGAAAATGTGGTCTAAGTGATTATAGATAATGAGAGTAATTGTGTCTCTATGGGGAACATTTTGCAAGATGAGTACAAAAAAATCGTTTGGATCCCATGTGCATCACATTGTCTAGATCTTCTCATGGAAGATATAGGCAAAATTGAGTGGGTATGTATCATCTTCAAAAGGGCAAAGAGTATTGTAAAGATGTTATCAAAAGACCAAAGGTTCTTTCTATGTATCGTGCTAATAGCACTTTTGAGAATTTGAAGCCATCAGCAGCACGATTTGCATATATGTTCATTGTCTTTGAGCGTCTTATTCGTGTACGTCCCAATTTGATGTGTACCATCAGTTCTGAGGAGTGGATAAGATGGCATAAGAGCACCAAACCAAAATTCATGGATTTTAGAAGAAATATTTTAGATGAAGATTGGTGGCTTAGTGCAGAAACTTTGGTAAAGACATTGCAACCAATCTACATAGTATTACGCATTACAGATATGCAAGGGAGTACTCTTGGACTCTTATATGAGTATATGGACAAAATAGGAGTGTCCTTGAGTAAGAGCACATACTTGGTTCTCGAGAGGTAAGTTCTAACTTCCTAATTTGTAAATTTTAACTTGCTTAAAGCCTTTTCATAGAATTTGATCCATCATTCATGAATGGAGATTTATTTGATTTTTTTCTCTAATAAGGATTTCTTGTTGCATTATGAATTCTACAGGATAGAGAGTATTCGAGATGTGTGGAATGCACGTTGAAATTGGTTCCATAA